>VXBI01004078.1:85390-118419 GCA_013397375.1 Toxostoma redivivum
CATCCATCCATCCATCCATCCTTCCATCCATCCATGCATCCATCCTTCCATCCCCTCCCTCCACACTCAGCTCAGTCCTTCCCCTCCCTCCTCACTGACAGATCAGCTGCAGCAGAGCAATTTTGGGATGCTGAACCTGGAGCTGCCCAGCTAAAGAGCCAAGATTTCCAAGGAAAGGGGAAAGTTCTGGAGCCCAGAACATCCCTGCCCTTACCATGAGATAAATGAGCCCATTAAAGCACCCTGAAACTCCCACGCTCCCAGTTTAAATTCCCCATTTTTGGGGACTGAAATGAGGCACTCTGAGCTCAGCAGGAAAAGATTCATTCACCCTCCAGCCAAAATTCTCACACACCCTGCTCCCCTGGTTCTCCAAACGAAAAGGATTTGAAGATGCTGCCTTTCTGTTTGCTAATAAACACTGTTAATTGCCCTGATCAGACTTTATGACACTTGCATGCTGTTAAATGTCACAAGTGTTTCCCTGAGCCATCCATCCCCTCTGAGGCTCAGGTTCTGAGGGGCTCTGACTTGCTGTCACTACACTTCATTGTTCTACTCCATCCCATATGCATGGAGAAAATTAAAAAATCTGCAAGGCTTCCTCATCACCAAAATAATTACTGTCTGGGAGAAAGTAATAAAGTAATCTGTGCTAATTGAAACTGTGAAATATCTGCTCCTCCATCAGCTCGTTCAATACCTTGGATAAAACACACAGCCCCTGAATTCAGCTCCTGTGCTCTGGATTATAAATTCTCCTCATTTGCACTCTCTCACAGCACTTAAAAACTGCAAGTGCTGATATTAATTATTTCAAGATTTTTTTGGCAGTCATTTCCTCTAATAAAATTCTCCCCCCTTAGGGAATTATCCATCAATCAATCTAACTTTCCTTGTGTCTTTCATGAAATGAGACATTGCAGCCTGTGCTCGAGCCTTCCACTCCCTCTCTTCCTTTGAAGGTCACATCAACAGGCAAGAAGAATCTTTCTCCCAAACTCAGTCTGTAAAAAATGGCCCAGAAAGTGAAGCTCGTGCAGGTTCTTACATGGGCACTGAGAGGATTTAGCCCAGGATTGTGTTCAGATCCACAGAACTCCTGGAAAATTGTATTTATATCTATAATATATCTAATTATAGAGATATAGATAGATATAGATTAGATAGAGATAGAGATACAGAGATATACATAAATATAGATTGATATAGATATATTGATATTGATATAGATAAATATGTATTGATATAGATAGAGATAGAGATAGNTGCTGTGCCCTCTCAGCTGAAGAGACACTTCCAGGTAAATTATTTTTTAGGGAGATTCAGAGGTTTTCTCCTCTTTCTCTCCTGAGGAGGATCAAACTCCTTCTCCAAGTGCTTCTCTCCCTCATATGACAGAGCTGAGCTGACCTGGAAAACAGGAGCACTTGGAAGTGAAATCCAGCAAATGGTGCTTGCAGAAGGAGCTTTATTGGCTGCACTCTGCTAATGAGGAGAGGCAGAGCACAGGGAGAGGAGCAGGGACGTGGCCTGGAGGTGCTCAAGCACAATTCCAGCTGGGCAGGAGCAGATTCCCTGATTTTCAGAGATTGAGAGGCAGAAAATCTCGCTGTGGTGCTGAGCAGAGGCAGGAGCAGAGAGCAGCAAAATGGGACTGAGACTGATCCCAAGCCCAAACCCCTCCTGGCACTGCTCCTCCTCCCACTAAAGTCTGGGGAAGAATCCATTCTCCACAGCAGATTCCAGCAGCAAACCACCTCCTAAATTGCATTTGAGATCAATTCCCCAGTCCTGGCCTCTCTCAGGAGCTGTTCCCAAGCATCCCAAACATGGCATTTGCCAGGAGTGATGCTGGAGAGCCCCAGGAGCAGCTCCTTCCATGGCCACCAGCCATGTCCCCTCACCCTGAGCTGCTGGAAATCATCTGGAAATGGCCAAGCTCAGGAATAAAAAGCAAAACACGCCAGAGCAGGAAAGGGGGAAGCGCCGACTCTTATCCCAAATGTTTACTTTTATATAAATATGGCCTTAATTACAGTGTCAGCTTCAAAGCCCTGAGCATCCTCTGAATCCCCCTCCCTCTGCAAGCAGCCACATTCCAGCAGGAGAAGCCAAAGCCATGAAAGCCCTGCTCACATTTCTGGGTGGCTTCTGTTTCAAAACAAACCTCGTGGAGATGATCCCATTGTTCTGGAGATGGCTGGGGTCACGTCCAGCACGAGGCTTTTCCACAAATATTGTTCTTTTCATGGGACTGGAGGAATTTCTGGCTCCCCAAAGTTGTTTATGTTGGGCTCAGACCTTGCCCCTACAATCTCTGTCTCAAAGGAGATGCAAAAATGTCTCAGCCACCCAAGTAAATTCCACTTTTCACACATCCCCTCAGCTCTTCATTAAATAAATCGATATTTTGTATGGGAACCCCCAAATCTTTCCATACAAAGACCCAATCCCAGAGCCAGTGGTCTCTTGTTTCATTCCAAGGGAATCAGGGAAGCCAGGACTCAGTTTTCACAAGTCCTGGGTGAAAAATCAACAAGAAGTGGATTCTCAGTGGCTCAGATTTCAGGAGGATTGGGATGCTTTGGTACAGAGTTAATTAGGCATTAAAGAGTCCCATCAGAGCTAGGGAAATATCATCCATAAATCTCTGTACTGCATCATTAGCCTTTAGGACAACAGCTCCAAGTAAATCAATTGATTGGGAGAAAAAGAAACCCAAACCAACAAACCAGGAGGAAGATTCAAGATGATTTAGAAATCTCTAATCTTTCTTTGACCATGAGAGAAAGAGAAAAATAAACTCTAATTCTCAAAATCCCCATTCTAAAGGGACACATGTAAACAAGGGCCAAAAATCCCATTCACCTTGTGCTGTGGAGCCCAAATCCAATACATTCCCAATATTTTCCCAGTCTCCACCCAGATAATTCATGTTTTAGAGACTTCAAATGAGATTCTGAATGAGTCATGAGGAGTGAGCTGTTCAAATCAGGGGAGAACAGAGTTGTGGTGGCTGGAGATTCCTGCAGCAAAGAAAAGGCATCAAAGCAGAACTTAGTGGGTAAAAGATGGTGCTGTTTACAGAGACAGGAGGAATTAAAGCTGAAATGTTTAATTATGAAGAGAGAAAGTACCAGACAATCCCAGCTTTTAAATTAACTCCTTTGTGGGTACTGCAGAGCCAGGCAGGGGATGTGGGCTGAGTTATCAGCTGGGATCTCCTCCCAGCAGGGAATTATTGATCCCTCGTGCCTGGGGGGGCTGGTCCCCCCTCCCGGGCTGTTCACACCTGGATTCCATCACAGCATCCCCGGAGGAACACTGGGGACAAGGAACAGCAGCCTGGGAGGGCTGGCACAGGGAATTCTTCAGCTTCCCCTAAATCATCTCTGAAAACAACCCCAGACACTCCTAACCCCACACGAGCTGATCCCAGGGTCACATTTGCATTTTTCAGCCCTAATTTCCCTTGAACTGCTCTGCAAAGCCACTGAAGCCCTGAATGCTGCAGCAGAATTCCCTGACTTCCAGCCAGGAGCATCCTCAGCTCCAGGGCCCTTGGATGCACCAGGAAAAATCTCCTCCCTGCATTGACAGCTCTCACTTCCAGCACCAAGAACCCTCATTTACACCCAGTAATTACCCTCATTACCAGTGGGAAGAGTTGCACAGCTGCAATAAGAAAGCCAGGAATGCTGGAAAGATCTGGAGCATTCCTTCAGGCTCCTCCTGGAGATCCAGATGTGCAGAGTGGGCAGCTCCTGACCCTGGGGAAACTGAGGCAGGGCCACAGCTGGCACTGGGGCTGCTCCATCTGGGAAGGGTCCTGCTGGTTTGGAAGGGAAAGGATTTTTAGCATCATCTCCCCAGCAGTGAATTCCAGGAGTTTTGAGGCTCCAGGGAATGAGGAGTGCCTGATAATCGAGGCCAAGCCCACTCAGACATGGATCTGTGCCAATAAATGTCTGTGGATAATGATTAAATTATTAAATATCCATGCTCTTCCCTTTGTTTCCCTGCGTCTTCTTGTCCAAAAGTGCCCCAAATTAAAGACCAGGAGGGTTTTTTCCATTTTTTGGACAGTCCTTTGTGCACTAGGTCAGGATGAGGATTCTGACAAATCTTCCCTAAAAGTTCAAGCTTTGGCTTCACTACTTTGGTGTTGCTGAGTTAGAAATGTTTCTTGGCTCCCAGACAGGACCAGGGCATTTTTTGGTCATTAAAGAGCAAAGATTTCACCATTCTAAAGACATTTACAGTGATAAATGAAAGTTTATCACATGGGAATATTGAAACTAATTCCAATTTGCACAGAACTTTTGTTGTTCCTGATCTGATCCCTTGCTAACAAGATTTTCCCTTCCTTGGAGCTGCCTGGGTTGTTTTGATCAGACACAGGGGAGAGTGGAGGAGTCCAAAAGAACAACATTTCATCAGCACAATGAACCCCAGGATGACAAAGTGCTCCAGCCCACTTCCATCTCTTTTACTTCTTTCCTCTCTTTAACCCAAGGAAAATAAAAGGCAGGCCAAAAGCTGCAGGGCTCAGAGGGCAGGGAGGTTTTGCAGGCTCTCATGGGGTCATTTCTGCACAGTTCAAGCTCAACAGCTTCAACAACTTGGAATTGGAAGCTCCATCAGACAGCAAAGCAGAGGAGGAACCACCACTGATGTTCTGACCCCTTTACAGGGTATTTATATATATATTTCTCTTCCTCTAATTCTTGCACTTGAATAGTAGACAAAATCCCCTCAAGGAAACATCTGTACCACTGAAATCCCTGAGAAATCTGTGTGGAGTCAGGACTCACCCAAGGACCTGAACAGTAATTTCTCCAACAATTTTAGCCCAGAAAAAGGAGAATAAACAGGCCTGGCTCTCTGGAGACAGGCACCAGCCACAGATGTTTCTATTTTGAGTAAAACCAAACTGCAAAGTTAAGAGAAAAACCAAAAAAAATAAGCACAGAGCAAAGAAAACAATCCCCAAGCCACACAAAAAGGGACTTAAACCTCTTCCAGCAGCCAAGACTGGGAGAGAAAAGTTGGAGCCAGTTGAATTTGGCAGCCCAGAGCAGACACTGAGGGGCAGAGTTCTGTTCCACTGCATCACAAAATCATCTGGGCTGGGAAAGGCCCCCAGGGCTGAGTCCAAGCACATCAGTGAGTGCTGAAATCTGCATTTCCTGCAGCAGGCAGTGCGGGCCAGGCTGGTCTGTGCGTGTTCCACCCTCACTCCCAGGCATGGCACAAACCCAGGAGCTCCCCCAGCCCAAAATCCTGGCAAAGCCTGGCAGGGCCTCCTGCTGTCAGTGCTCAAAGGGCTTTGCAATTCTCACAGGGGAGCCAGGGTTTAATTAACTCAAATCTGGGCTGAGATTATCTGATCATTCCTGCAGCAATGGGTGATTCCAGATTTTCTGGGCGAGTTTCAAACTCACAACATCCAGCACCAAAATCTGACTGGGATGCATTTTAATTTTTCCTCAGGAGTGTAAATTCTGAAGCTCATGTAATCTGTGAGATTCAGGCTCATCCAAACAAGTTAATATTTTTCTCTTCATTGATGACACACAGAATCTAAATTCCACCTAGGAAATAATCTCTGCATTAAATGAAAGCTCAGACTCAGACATGCACCCAGCTAAACAAATTAATAGAACTTTATTTAAGTTATAAATCTCAGTGTTTGCCTCTGTGCACCCCACTAGTCCACGGCAAAAAAAACCAATTGAGCCTAAACCTTTATTCCCATACCCTAAATTCTGATTTTCTCGTGTTTGTCTGGGGTTACACCCCATAAAATCACTGCCACAGTCTCATTAAGGGCAGGAACTGGATCCTGCAGCTGCAGTTGAACTCCTGCACCTTTGTTATTGTTCAATGCAGCAGAAGCAATAAAAGCTAACGAGGGAGAGGCCCCGTTGTTTGTGGGCATCAGAAGACAGAGCCAGGAGCTGGCAGTTTGGACAATGAAAAGCAGGGCTCCACCAGCTGCTGATTTTCATTTGCCTCTTTTTATTTTTTTTTTAAACTCTCTCCAAGGGAAAAAAAAATAAAATTAATTCTACGAGAGCCACGAGTTAATTGCAGGCAAATTGATGGAGTTTGCACAGGAACTGGAGCTGGAGATTAATTCAATTTAAAGGCATCTGGCTGAGCAAAGGGAAGCTGCTGTTGCTGGGTGTTTGTGTGGGTGAAGCTTCAACATCCCAGGAATCCCTGGAACCTGCACTGAGCACCTGGAGCACGGAATTCCAGGCAGAGGAGCTGCTGGGGATAGCACAGGGTTCAAATGTTCCTAAAAATCATGGGAATTGCATCCAGTAGATTCAGGGGTGGAAAGAAAGACCTGGGGAAGGGAATTAATATTGAACAAATNAATAAAATAAAATAAAATAAAATAAAATAAAATAAATTGTACACAAACTGCAGCCATTCTAAAATTCCAACATGGAACAGCAGTTTGTGAAAACTCCCAACCAGAGCTGCTTTGTGCACCCACACGCTCTGAAAAAAAATTGCTTTTAATCCTTAAAGGTGGTGTTGGAAATGCTCCCCAGAGCCCTTCCCATCCCTCCCAAACCTCCTGGAGATTGTTGCTATGCCAGGGGTGAGCTGGGTGCTTGGTATGGAGCAGCGAGAGTGGCTTGTTTTGTTTTGGGTTTAAATATTTAGACACANCACAGGAACTGGAGCTGGAGATTAATTCAATTTAAAGGCATCTGGCTGAGCAAAGGGAAGCTGCTGTTGCTGGGTGTTTGTGTGGGTGAAGCTTCAACATCCCAGGAATCCCTGGAACCTGCACTGAGCACCTGGAGCACGGAATTCCAGGCAGAGGAGCTGCTGGGGATAGCACAGGGTTCAAATGTTCCTAAAAATCATGGGAATTGCATCCAGTGGATTCAGGGGGTGGAAAGGAAGGCCTGGGGAAGGGAATTAATATTGAACAAATATTGAGTTTTGTTTTTTCTAGATCATGTGAAGCTACAGCTGTGTGATCATCATATGATAAATGATAGGATTTCTAAATGTAATGATTTTTGGTCATTGAATTAATAATAATTGAATTTTTTAATAATATTAATGATAATTAATAATCATTATTGTTTAATAGTAATAAGAATAATGATAACTATATAATAGTAACAAGAATAATGAAAAAGGNTGAGTTTAAATATTTAGACACAATTTGCATCTAATTAACATGCTGATGGCTGGGGAAGCGCGGCAGCGCCTTTGTTCAAATGTCACATCCCAGGCGGGGCTGGCGGGGCTGTGACAGCCACCTCACCTCGGAGTGACAACAACCCTGCTGCAGGAGGCTGCTCCCACCTGATGTGCACATGATCAGCCCAGCCTCTTGGGAAGGAAAGGAGAAATTCCTTGGAAAACCCTCCAAATGCTGAGGTGGAGACTTGAGCATCCCAAGCTCCCACCAAGAAAACAAACAAACAACAACAAAAAAAAAAAGCACGCTGCTCAACGTTGATAATGGAGAAATATGCATTAGAATATTTTGAAATGGTCCACTCCTGAAAATCCCCATTTTTACACCAGTCTGTGCCTCACAAATGTCATTTTTTCCTCCCAAAAAAGGCTCATCCAAGCCTTGCTCCCATTTTCCAGCCAGGGCATGAGCTGGGCTGGACAGCACTGAAAGTTCCAGAGCAATTCCAGAGCAGCAGGGCAAATCTGATGAAAAAATCCAATTATCCCAATCCTCTCGGGAGCACTGCACCTGGGCAGGAATATAATGCTGCCAGACACAGGAATGAGGGAATTCAGCACCTCCTGCTAATTATTTCATGTCCTACTCTCTTCCTTCCTTGCTTCTGCTGCCCCAAATCTCTCCCAGCAAAAACCTCCACACAAATGAAGGAATATCCTTCAGATGAATTTAACATCAAACCCAGAGCTGGGCTGGGGAGTCGATAAAAATTCAATAAACCCCATCCAGCACCTGTGGAAAATATTCCCTGTGCTTGTGGCTGCCCTGGGGTCAGAATCCCTCTCTCACACCACTACAAAAGGATGGGAGAGCCAAATCTCAGTCCTGGGGGAGCCTCCTGTGCTTTCCAGCTCATCTTTCTCCTCAGTGATCCATCATTTTCTCCCTGGCTCCTCTGTCCAGTTGACTTCAGGTGCAAACCAGAGGAACAGAACAAAAATCGATATCTGCATTTCAAAAAGCAGGAGACAAATGGACTTGTTATCTCCAAAACTCTCTCTCTCAGCCTTGAAAAGCAAGCAAGAAAATGTACAAAAGACCTATAGACAGAATAAAAAAAAAAAATTATTAAAAAGTGTCCATTGAAGTGTGTCCAAATCTGAGAACAATCTGTGGAGCATCAGGACGGGAGGAGAGGCCATGGTTCATCCAGACACAAAACATTCCCAGTGCCTGCTCACACAAAGGGCCTGAGAAGCAGTGGGGCATTTTCAGTTTGGAGAATGCTTTCCAACACAATTCACTCCCACAATAGCCCCGAGATGTAAAGCTAACCAGAGGGGACACATCCACACAGAGCAGACCTGGCCAAGTGGCCACCTTGGCACATTCTTCTACTGAGAATTTCTTGACCTCTTCTCTTGCAGGGGATTTTTTTTTTGCTCCCTCAACGTTCTCTTTCTTGTTTCTGAGCATTTCTCTTGGCTCTTGGATGGATAAAAACGTGGGGGAGAAGCTTTGTGATGGATCCAAAATCACTGGGCCAGGGCACAGCTAAGGGTGAAGTGGCTTTTATGCACTGAGCTGCTTTTCCAAATTCTGCTCTGTTTAAAGCACCCATCTTCCTTCAGGTGAATGCTAATAAGCCATAAAAAAATAAATAAATAGAGGAGCCAGTGCTCAGGAGCTTGTAAGCTTGGATTATATGAATCAATAAATACTCAGGACAAATCAGCACAGCTCTGTTAAAGGCTTTTCCCAGCACAGTTCGTTATCCCAGCTGCTATAATTAGAAATTAGGGATCAGAGCCGTGAGTGTCTGAACATTTCAGACATCACAAGTTCTGTTACAACACACACAACCTGGGTTCATCAGGACCTGGTGACTCTGGGGCCTCACCAACTTTCAGGAACTTTCCTTGGCACTGAAACAGGCATTATACAGTACCTGGATTGTTTTAATTTTAATTTTTTGCCCTTTGAACCAAATATTCTTTTGCCAAGAGTTCAGCACTGGGAGCAGGTACAGGGACAGCTGAGGCTGCTGCAGTGGGGTCAGGGCTGAAGTTTTCCCAGGAAATTTGGAGAGAGCCAGTCCTTGTCACAGCCCAGGGACCGGTGACAGCCATCAGCGATGTAAAGCCATGCCTTGCTTGGAGCCTGTCATATCCAATTCCAAATTTTTGGGTGCACTTCATTTTGCTTCAATGAGCTTCACTCACTTTTAATGGCCCCGTTAATTGCCTAATTGTGAAACCGAGGCTGCCTCTATCTCTGAAGCACATTCCTTGATGGAACAAATGTGTTTGTGTGAATGGATGCCCCTGCACTTCCCCCAGCAGGTGCTAATTTGGTTTGTGTGAGTGGGTAAATAGCTCTGAAGTGGCTGGGTGTGCAGCACTACCTCACGTTTTTATATCACTCTTACCTTCCCGAGTGCTGGAGATGACAGATGTTCATTAGTCAGAGCAGATAGAACCGTTCCCTCCCCTGGAATATTGCATTGCCTCATGAATATTAATTAATACTCCCTGTGACAGAGCAGGGCAAGGTTTGATCCCCATTTTATAGGCCAGGAGCAAAGGGAGCTCAGTAATTCCCATGAGGAAGGCTGGGGCAGGATGCAGGGGCTGCACAAACCCTGGCCTTTGTTCTGTTTATTTATAACCTTTATTTGGGGTTTTTTTGGGCTTTTCTAAGGGGTGCCAGCACGGAGCTCTGCAGGGAAGGACACCAGGAGTTTATTCCATCTCTCCAGGGCAGGGAGCAGAGCCCTGTCCCAACCTCACAAACCATCCCCCAGAACATTTTGGACACCAGCAGCATCCCCTGATGGGGATGGATGTGTCAGCCCTCCCAGAGGAGCTGGAATCCCAGCTCACCTTGTTTTGATCAGCATCCCTTACACAGAGGGTGCCTGTGGGCATCTCTGAGTGCTTTGCAGTGAAGGAAAAATCCAGCACAGCCCATCCCCTCCTCCCTCTGATTTCCCCTCCAGAAGTGCTTTAATTCCTCCCTAATTGCAGAGCCTCATCAGCCCCAGCTCTGAGAGCTGCAGAGCCTGGAACCCATCCTGGCCCAGGCAGAGGAAATGCCCTATAAATAATCAAAGGGGAGGAATCATTAGCCAGCCATCTTGTAATGATAATTTTAAATGGATGGGCAATTTATAGAGAGAATAATTACGAGCAAGGCCCTTTAACCATAACAAATGCACTCAGCTAATGACAACTCCTGCAGGCCCAGCCCTGGCAGGCTCTGGGCAAGGAACAAAATGCAATGGGAGGAATAAAATGCAATGGGAGGAATAAAATGCAATGGGAGGAATAAAATGCAATGGAAAGGACACAAATGCAATGGGAAATGCCTGGAAAGGCTCCAGGGGAGCTTTGGGTTTGCTCAGTTTAGGAACAGGCAGCCCTTGCCCCGTGTGTGCCCTGCTGGAGATGCAGGGGTGAGCTCAGCCTAACAGGGAGCAGCTCTGAGCAAAGCCAGGCCCTGCCTTGAGCCTGGCCTTGATCCCAACCCCCAGAGCCTGGGTTAGGGTCAGGATTTCACCCCAAAAAACCCCAGAGCCTGGTTTAGGGTCAGGAGGGGATTTCACCCTGTACCTGGGCTTTATCCCAAACTCCCAGAGCCTGGGTTAGGGTCAAGAGGGAATTTCACACCCCAAAGCCTGGGTTAGGGTCAGGAGGGAATTTCACACCCCAAAGCCTGGGTTAGGGTCAGGAGGGAATTTCACACCCCAAAGCCTGGGTTAGGGTCAGGATTTCACCCCCAAACCCCACTCCAGGTTAGGGTCAGGAGGTTTCTCCCTGCAGGGCAGCTCTGAGCAGCACAGCTGATGGTGTGGGACCAGAGGGAGCAGCCAGCAGATTTTTTCTGAGCAGGAAGCCGTTTTCTCACCTTATTTTCTGTTGATGTAATGAACTCCCTGTGCTCAGAGTAACCTCCAGGGCCATTTTCTCTGTAGCCACCACTGCAATATAAATAACCATCCCAAGAAGAAAAATGTGGCTTGGTTTGAACTCAGCACACCATTTAGCCTGCCTGGAAAAAACCCACAGACTTTTGGAAGAAATGTGACAATAACTGGACTTTAAAGTTGTTAAAAGTTTAAAAAAACAACCGTGTTCTTTAATTTAGGGCCAGTGTGACCTGGCAATTAGTCATAGGCCAGGCTGCAGCTCAATTAAGACAAACAGCCCAGGGTAATGGAATTGGTAATGTGACCAACAGGAGCAACCTGAGTTATAGCCTCAATTTTCTCCGTGCCTGATGGGTTTGAAATAAGTTCAAAGAAGGTCAAGTGGTTGGGTTTTCATCTGCTGATCTCACACAAAGTTTTCCCCTCCATTTCCCTCTCCCTGTGAACTCCCTGGACTTGTCATCCCTGCTCCTCCTGCCAGGCCTGGGCTGCCCCAGCAGTGCCCGTGCTCTGGAGCAGCTCCAGACCAGGATCTGAGCAGGGCTGAGCTGCACAGTTTCTCAGCAGGGTCCAAGGAGCCTCATTCCTCATCCTCTGCGAGGTTTCTTCTGCCTGCTGGTTCTTGGGTTTTCCCCTTTCCCATAAGTCAGCTCAGACGTGGAAAGGGAGCAGAAAGCAAAGCCCTGAGAGCTTTGTGAAGATGTCCAACCACAAAGTAGAGGCTGAAGCCACCTGGAATGGAAAGAGGGTTTGGGATGCACCTGTGTCCTGCTCCTTGAGGGGTGGCTGATCCCAAATCCAGGCTGGGGGCTCCCAGTGCCATTCCAGCCTGGAGAACACTGCCAGCTGCTCTTCCCATGGCTGGCCCGTGTGGCAGCATCCCCAGTGTCCCTGCCTGCCAGCCCCGGGCGCTGCTCCCGGGTTTGTGTGAGCCAGCAGTGCCATCCAGTGGCCCCAGCCCCGAGCCCCCAGCCCCTCCTCGGGGCCACACCGAGCTTTATCCTCCCTCCAGCCCCTGCCAGGAATGGGCCAAGGGCTCTCCAGGGCAGCAGGGATGAGGGGAGCAGCAGCTGGGCATGGCAGAGAGCTGTTCTTGCAATAAAATTGGGGGGTTTAGCACTTGGAGTGCCCTGGGGTCACACAGCCCTTCTGGGTGGGGACACCACGGGGCACTGGGGTCTCAGCTCAGGTCTTGGGGGATTAACCCTCCTCCCCTGGGCCCTCCCCATGTCCCTGCACATTCCCAGGGGTGCAGCTCAGAGCCAGCCCACCCCTTGCACTACCCAAGGTCTCCACAGCTCTCACAGCTGTCCTGGCCTTGTCTGCCATCTCCTCCACCTTCCCCGTGTTCTACATCCAAACCCTTCCATTCCCGAGGCAGGAATTTCCTGTCATCCCTGTCAGGCTGCTGATCTGCTCCATTCCTGCAGGGTCCTGTTTATCCAGGGTTCCCCCTTCCCATCCATCACCTCCCCCTGTCCCAGCCCCTTTCTGTGTTTTCTGGAGCTGCCAAGGCTGCAGAAAATTCCCTTCCCTCCCTCTCCCTCAGAGCTGAGATCCCTCAGCAGATAAACAGAGAGGAGGCAGGAATTTGGAATTTATTCTTCTTCTTGAGTGACCCTCAAGAGCAGCAGTTACAGCATCTACAACAGGCTGAAATATCCTGAAATATTAAAATAAAAATAAAGCCTGCCTGAAATACAGGGATTTTAGGGAACACAGACCCTCCTGGACAGTGTGTGGGTGGAAAAAGCAGCTCCAGAATTCCAGCTCCTGCCCAGACAAAGCTCCCACATGTGGTGAGATCTGTCCTCATCAAACAGAATTTCCAAGCCAGAAACTCCTGGGAACCTGGGACCAGCTTGGAATTCCTCAGGGGAAGTGCTGCTCCCACACTGCCCATGTGAATCCATCTCACCTGCCCAACCTCTTTAATTCCAGAGCACGTTTCCCCCAACACATTAAAAATTAAAACAATAATGAAGTGTCCAAACCCTCAGGAGCTCAGGGCTGACCCTGGGGAGCAGCAGCAGCCCCCAAACCCCCCAGGCACACCCAGAGCATCTCCCCCTTGCCTGAGCTTTGTTTGCATCCTCATCTCCAGCCAGCAATTTCCCTGCTGCTGCTCAATTCCAACATAAATCAGCCACATTAAGCCAGGAGTCTCAGGAGCTATTAATTCCTGAGAAAAGGATAATGAAACCAATAAAATCAGAGCTTGCTGTCCCCAGAAAGCCACTGGGAGTCAGGTCTGAGGTGCAGAATGCCACGAGCTCACCTAATTGCACCGTGTTGGCTGCTGGGGAACTCTTTTTCTCAGTGATTATTAGGCAAAAAAAAAAAAAAGTGATTTGCTTCTAAAACACTGCTTTGGAACTGCAGCCAGGCAAGATTTGTAAGGGGGAGGCAAGCACAAAGAAATGGGCAGGGTAAGAGGTAAAAATAAGGAATGTCCCAGGTTCAGTTCTGGCACTGAGCTCAGATCCAAGAGAGCTTCACCTGTCCCCACCCACAGGGGTGCAAAGGCTGAAAAAAGTGAGAAAAACACCAAAATCTGCAGCTGGGAGAGACAGGAGCACTGTCAAGGTGTTTCATTCCTCACACATTCCTGTTTTGTCCTCAGCTCCTCCATCAAAGCTCCCTTCTGCTCCGAGGAGAAAAAAAGAAAATCTGTCTGAAAATTCAAATTCAGGAGCCTCTGTTTTTAAACATTTCCTGCCCAAACCCTTCCTCCCTGAGGGACTTTGCAGTGTCCCAGCCTGCTGAGCTCCCCAGCTTATGTGACCCCCTGAATATTTGTTTGAAAGTGAAGATGTTGAAGTGCCCCACTTGTAAAAATCAATTCTGTGGTGTCAGCAGGAGCTCTGCCTCATTTCTCCTGGCAGAGATTTCCCTTTCTGACCCCCCTCCAGCCTTTTTCAACCCCAAAGGTCCTTTCCTATTAAGATAAGGGCACTTTGGTGATGTGGGGGGAGGTTTCTATCAGCTCCTTCCCTTGTAGGGTTGAACAGAAGCGGCCTGGGATGATGGGATGCAGGATAAATCCATTTCTGACTCCAGAGAAACAACATCACATGGATTTTTCCAACCCTTTTCCCCAGAAAATGGCTGGGAAGCTGGAGGTTTTTGCAGCCCACACCCTGGGCAGGAAAGGGGCTGAAATGGTTCCATTTTCAACAACTGGGCAGTAAAAATCTAAGCTTTAGTCATTCCCCAAAACTGAGATTCTCTGATGATCATTTTAAGGAGTTATACAGGAAAATAATTCTACCAAAAATTTGATTTGTATCCAGAAGTCTGTTTTCATCCCCAAACATCCCCAAAATGCCTTTTTTTGGCACCTGCCTGCTTTGAAGCCTGGCTCTCCCAACACCCTCCAGCCCCAGACATTGTTTCCCATATGCTGCAGGCAGATGCTCACTTGGATTTGCTTGGGGGAGAAATTTTCCTTCCAGGAAAGAAGCTTAAAATGCCAGTTCTGTTCTGATTTACCTCCTCACTCCAGTGGAGCCCAGGCAGCAGAGCCAGGGGGGTGGGAAGGGCAAAAAGGGGTGCTCAGGTTGCCCCCAGTAATCCCTGGACTGGGAATGCTGGGAATGAGTGCCAGGGGTGCTGTTAAAAACCCAGCTGAGCTGATTCCCAAGGAAAGCTGAGTCAACAGGCCCTGGTGACAAAGGAAAGGTTTTCCTCAGAGTAATTATAGGAGGGACTAATTAAAAATCGATAATCCCAATGAAAATTGACGTTAAAGGCCATGAGGAGCCAGGGGCTGATCTTTGGTGCTGAGGAAAGGTCAGACAGAAAACACCTGGGAACAACCCTGGGGCCACCAAGGTGACAAAATATTGGGGGATTCAGTGGCTGCAGCCCCTAAAAGCTCAAGGTGGAGGCAGCAAGGGGAAAACAAAATAATTAATTTAATAATTAGTTAATTAATTAATTAATAATTAATGCACTGTGAGCCTCTCTCCAGCCTGGAATAGGGACATGGAAAAGCAGAGGCAGCAGGCAGAGGCACCTGGCAGAGTTTGGGAGGATTGACTTTAAGTTCTGAGCTTGGGGTTGGTTTTTGGTTCACTGGAACACTTGGGGCATCAGGGGTGCTGCTGCATTAAGAATGTGTAATAGCCATTAATAATATTAATATTAATAATAATCAATGCTATGTCCCAGAACAGCAGATCAGCTCATCCCAACTCATCTGAGCCTTGTGAGCTCTGTAAAACACTGATCCACATCTCAAGGAAACAAAGGAAACCCCAAATTCTCCCTTCTCCAACCAAAACTAACACTTTACCATTTTTACAACTGACTTTACCATTTTGCCATCAGTGGTTTTTTGGTNTTGTAGGGTTGAACAGAAGCGGCCTGGGATGATGGGATGCAGGATAAATCCATTTCTGACTCCAGAGAAACAACATCACATGGATTTTTCCAACCCTTTTCCCCAGAAAATGGCTGGGAAGCTGGAGGTTTTTGCAGCCCACACCCTGGGCAGGAAAGGGGCTGAAATGGTTCCATTTTCAACAACTGGGCAGTAAAAATCTAAGCTTTAGTCATTCCCCAAAACTGAGATTCTCTGATGATCATTTTAAGGAGTTATACAGGAAAATAATTCTACCAAAAATTTGATTTGTATCCAGAAGTCTGTTTTCATCCCCAAACATCCCCAAAATGCCTTTTTTTGGCACCTGCCTGCTTTGAAGCCTGGCTCTCCCAACACCCTCCAGCCCCAGACATTGTTTCCCATATGCTGCAGGCAGATGCTCACTTGGATTTGCTTGGGGGAGAAATTTTCCTTCCAGGAAAGAAGCTTAAAATGCCAGTTCTGTTCTGATTTACCTCCTCACTCCAGTGGAGCCCAGGCAGCAGAGCCAGGGGGGTGGGAAGGGCAAAAAGGGGTGCTCAGGTTGCCCCCAGTAATCCCTGGACTGGGAATGCTGGGAATGAGTGCCAGGGGTGCTGTTAAAAACCCAGCTGAGCTGATTCCCAAGGAAAGCTGAGTCAACAGGCCCTGGTGACAAAGGAAAGGTTTTCCTCAGAGTAATTATAGGAGGGACTAATTAAAAATCGATAATCCCAATGAAAATTGACGTTAAAGGCCATGAGGAGCCAGGGGCTGATCTTTGGTGCTGAGGAAAGGTCAGACAGAAAACACCTGGGAACAACCCTGGGGCCACCAAGGTGACAAAATATTGGGGGATTCAGTGGCTGCAGCCCCTAAAAGCTCAAGGTGGAGGCAGCAAGGGGAAAACAAAATAATTAATTTAATAATTAGTTAATTAATTAATTAATAATTAATGCACTGTGAGCCTCTCTCCAGCCTGGAATAGGGACATGGAAAAGCAGAGGCAGCAGGCAGAGGCACCTGGCAGAGTTTGGGAGGATTGACTTTAAGTTCTGAGCTTGGGGTTGGTTTTTGGTTCACTGGAACACTTGGGGCATCAGGGGTGCTGCTGCATTAAGAATGTGTAATAGCCATTAATAATATTAATATTAATAATAATCAATGCTATGTCCCAGAACAGCAGATCAGCTCATCCCAACTCATCTGAGCCTTGTGAGCTCTGTAAAACACTGATCCACATCTCAAGGAAACAAAGGAAACCCCAAATTCTCCCTTCTCCAACCAAAACTAACACTTTACCATTTTTACAACTGACTTTACCATTTTGCCATCAGTGGTTTTTTGGTTTTTTTTCCCCTCAGAGTTCTGTTAATTCCTTACATGGCACCCATGGCAGGGAGAGCAATGGAATTCTGCCAGAGCACAGCAAACTGAGGATGAGGAAAGCAATGGTTTTATTTTTAGAAAACATCTGCCAGGGGACCCCAGGCAGGAGTGGGAGCACAGAGGGGCCCCAGTGCAGACAGGGAATTGTGCTGGATCCCACATTCCCAGAAAACAGGGCTGGGAGGGCTCCCAGCTCAGCTGGACCCCACCAGGATGAAGAGAACGCTGGAAAAGGCACCAGGAACAGAAGGAGGTTGCAAGGGCCATGGCTATGGCATTAATCTTTTTATAAGGAGTGGAATAAAACCCTAATTTGACAATTTAGATTTAACAGTCACCTAAACCCAAGCTGTTAATCTTTTTTTTTTTTTAGAGTACCCAAAGAACTCGTAGCTAATAAGTTCAAAGAAAACTTTTTTTTTTTTTTTAAGTACAGACAGAAATACGAAGAAAGCAGCAGGTCTGGGGTCCCTCTGTTATTCAGGCCCTGATAAATCCCCAGGGATTTATCCACCAGCATCCATCAGGTCACTGCAAGCAAATGCCATCCCAGAATTGGCCATTTCTTATGACCTTTGAGTTTCCTAATTAATTTCATTTCTCCTAATGAGAGATCTTTATTTCCTGCCTTGGACTGGTGTCTCACAGTTCAGAGGGAGCACCTTTGCTCCTCAGAACCATTTACAACCTGTAGTAGGGTTACTGCTTGGACAACCCAAACTTTTAATTGACAGCAGCTGATATTTGGGGCATTAAATTAAACTCTGAGCAGGAGGGAGAGCTTTTTCTCTGCTTCCCAGAGTTATTTTTGTCAGGCCATCTCCAGTACAAGAACGAGCATCTTCTCTGACCACAAACAGAGAATCCAGATGTGCAAACAGCTGGGAGCCTTCCTGGCTGGGAGCAGGGATTGAAGCCAAGCTCCTTGGCTGCCTCACATCCATCTCATTGTCACCTTCCCAGCAAGCCCCTGCTCTGTGTCCTCCTCCCTGGATTTACAGCCTGGAGCAGGGCAAAAGGAGAGGTTTAAACCAAGCTGAAAGCTGAAACCCAGGCCCAGGCTGCAATGATCTGCCCAGGGTTGGATGGGGGTCCCTGGGGGTCCCAGCACCTCCTGCCCTGAGCTCGGGGTTTGTCCATAACCTGAGGAGATGCCAATCCTAAAACCACAGCTCCTGGGGGAGGATTTGGTCCTCCACAGTTTAACTCCAGCCTGTGGCTCAGGGAAAAGCCAGCAGCACTGCCTCCTGTCCAGAGTATTCCTGCAGCTCGTGTGCAGGATTAAAAATCCATCAGGAATCAACCAAAAATGTCCTTTGTGCAGCTCCTCTCTTGAGCCTCCCTCTGAACCTGTTCTGCTGCAGGTGCTGAGGGGGAATCACCCTGGACCTTGCCCAAAACCACCCCAGTGACAGCAGGGGAGAGGAATTTGGGTGGAAAAGGAGCCTTAAAAGGGAATCACTTGGAAGTGCCTCTGCCTGGAGAGGAGTATGAAAGGATTAGATCACTTCAGGAATATTTACAGCTTCGCTGCATTGCTGCAGAAAGAAAAGCTCGTGCTGCCATGTTCCATTTATTTCAGGCTTGGAGGAATAAATCTCATTAGGAGCCAGGGCTTTCTTCCCACAAGGATTGGGAGCATGTGTTCACACTTAGGGTAATTGCAAACATCCCTGGCTTTAAAAAAAATAAACCTTGGTGCATCAGCATGGGCTCTGAACCCACAAACCCATGAATCCATGCCTGGAAGAGGCTCCAGGAGCCCTGCAGGAGGGGCCCAAACTGAGCATCAGGGGTGAGGAATCCTCAGAGGGAGGAATGGCTCCCTGTGAGCACAGACACTGCTCCAAAACAGAAATGACACAGGATATCCTCCCAGTTCCCACCATAAAAACCATCCCAGTATAACCAGTGCAGCTTCCCACTGCTCCACCCCCTCCGTGCTGCCTCCACTGAGCTCCTGCTCTACAAATATTTTCTCCCTCTGCACTGAAATACCTACAGCAATCCCTGTCTGACCCATATTTACCAAGGAAATAAAGGCCACAAACATCCTTAAATGAGCTGCCAGCTTCTGAGAAAATCACTTGAAGTAAACTCCTGCTGCTATTTTTTATTTATTTTTTTTACTGCACGTTCACCTCTGGGTCACAGGTTTTACTGTTTGGACGTGTGCAGCCCGAGCCAGGGAGCCAAACCCATTTCATGGCTCTGTTGATGATTTTTATTGCAGAGAAAATCCCTGTCTGCTCATATCCACATAAAGACTAACGGTGCAAGGCACAGATGTTGTGTTTGCCAGCAGAACCGAGGGAGGAGGGGAGGAAAAGGGAAGTTTTACACACACAGAGGATGCTCCTCACCTGAGCAGAACCAGCAGGTGCTGATGTGAGCCTGGGTTTGGAGGGGGCAACACAGAGCATTCACTGGGGCTCCCAAAACTCCTAAAATGATATGAACTGCACCTTAATGGAGAGTCTGGGCACGGGGAGGGATGGTTCCTGCAGAAATGAGCTCCCTGCAGCACAGCTCTGGCAGGATGGGAATGAGCTGTGCTTGGAGCAGGAGGGGAGAAGTTTCCTTTGAGCAGCAGCACGCAAAGCACTTGGAATGAAAAGAGGGAGCAGGATGCATCCAGGCACATCTGCCTTGGGCTGTCCCAGCAACATCAGCAGGTTAGAAATGTTTGGGTTTGGGCTTTTGTACTGGTTTGAAAGCAAAAGCAGTGAGACTCCAAGCCAGTAATACAATTTTAATAGGAAAAAGAGAAAAAATGAAATCCATGCAATAATAGAAAATAAAAGCAGTGCCAGTCAGAATGCGAGCTGCCCCGTCAGTCAGTCAGGGTTGGGGCAGTGCCATCCCATGGTGTCCATCCTCCTGCAGTGACAGATGTGGCTCTGCTGCAGCAGTGCTCCTGGAGAAGGGGCAGTTTTCCTCCCCAGGCCCAGGGATGATGTGCAAGGCTCTGGTTTTCCTCTGGGATCCAGTGGGAAAAGGCTGCTCTGGTGTTCCCAATGCCAGCTTGGATCCGGGTAGGAAATGCTCGGCTCCTCCCCCTGGCTGGAGCATCTCCCCATGGGATGATGGAATTGGATCAGCCATGGCCTGGGACTGCATGGCCATGGCCAGGAGAGATCTCCCAGAGATCAGGATCCCCCATTCCCACAGATGGGGATGGAATTCACATTTCTCCATTGGAACCCAGGACAGCTTTGTGCAGGTTTTGTTTTGATTTTTGTGGTTGCTTCAGTCTGAGAGGAGCTGTGGGGACAAAGATTTGCTGCCCTGGCCAAAGGCAGAGCTTGGAGCAGCCCCTGAGGCTGCAGTGGGGGTTTGATATCCCTGACAGGGAAACCAAGGATCCTCCAAGCACACGGGCTGGGAATGGCAGCTGGGACAGCAAAGGGCAGGGAAACGTTTCCACCCCATCCCCAAACCCTCCTGACAAACTGTGACTGGATTGCCCTGCCCATTTCTGCTATCCCTGCTTTAATGTGCCTCAAAATCCCTCTGTCCCCTTTCAATTTCATCATTAACCCTGATTTCAGCTGTTATTGCACTCATTATTTAATTGCATTGATAGCTAAGCCATGGAAGGTGCCCATCCTCATTTTCAGGCCCATCCCAACTCCTTCAAGCTGGTTCCAAGCTGGTTCTGTCCCTCCGAAAACACCAAGGGGGGTGGAAGCTGCTCTGTGCTCCTGCAGGATCTGAGAGCCCAAAGATAATTCCCAGCCAGGAGCACCACAGGGAGTGATAAAAGCACAGGTTTGGTTTGGTTTTATCCTCCCCACCCCATCAAACCCAGGGAATTGCTGGAGAGAGGAGTCTCCACGTGCTGCCACCTCCCTGCTCCTCCTGCCTGGCTGCATTGAGGCAGATTAATTAATTTATTTATTTTCTGGTGCTCCAGCACTCAGATCTCCTGGAATCACACCAGGCTCCATCTCCTCATCACTGGTGGTGCCTCAGTGCAGATTTCACCTCTTATTGCAGCATCCCTGGAGAGGGGAGAGCCACTGCAGCCTCTCCAGCTCTTAAAACCCTCCTCAAAAACACGATGGCCTTTAATTTCACTTGGATTTTTCTTTCCCCAGACCTGACAGCCACACAGGGATTTTTAGTTTCCAGATTTTTTCGTCCTTCATGCACATCCCAGCTCCCAGAATAACTTCCTGCTGATTGCCTCAGCACATGGGGAAAACATCTCCACATTCCCCTCTCCACCTGTCTGCCTGGTGATGGATCTGTCTCTGAACAGCAGCAGGAGCCACGTGTGCCTCCCCTGATTAAAAATAAAGAGCTGAATTCACCAGGCACCTCTGTGGAGCCCAACACCAGCAAACTGGTTTCCCTAAGATGGTGCACAAGCTTTGTGCAGATTTCAGAATAAAAGATGTTAGGGATAATTTTTTATTCTAAAATAGGCAATTGCAACAAAAGCAACAAAGCATTGCTGCAAGGAACACTGGTGCAGCCAGGGAATGGGTTATTAAAAAAAGAAAAACAGGCTAAACATGGAATTTGAGATGAACTCTAGCCCACTAGTCCTGCAATTCTTCACTGGCTCCATCCTGCAAAAGCCTTGGGCAAATTCAGCCCCTGAGCCCCACCAGTGAGGGTAAGTGTGGGTGGGATGGCACAAACTGCAGGAATGGAACACAAGAAATGACTGAAATTAAAAACCTCCCTGTGGTTTAACAGCCCTGGGATTTTCAGCTCCTCAAACTGGGGTAAAATGGAGCAGGGCAGGGACCTGCACATCACTCCTGCAGCAGCAATCCTTGGTGTCCACCTACAGCAGATTTGGCCTCCAAATTCCCAAAATCCAGCAGGATCCAGCACAAACCCTGGGAATGGCAGCAGTGCCAGCTCTGTGCCCCTCAATCTGAGCCCTGAAAATTCCTGGGCACTGCTATTCCCTCATTCCACAGCTTTGGCAGGGAAAGTTCCCTCCACAGGCACAGGATTTAAATATAAATGGGGAGCACAAGCAATTCCACATTATCATGGAAAAAAAAAACTCTGTGTGCTTGAACAGATGGGTTTTACAGCTCCAATTATTACATTTCATTGTCTTGTGCTGGCAAAGTCCGGGTTTCATTGTGCTCCAAAAACAACCAGGGGCTGCTGGCAGGCTGGGATTTGGGGAAGGAAAAGCAAATGGGCAACCACAGTGTGGGGACAACAGGGGACAACACCCCAAGGTCACCCCTGGGGCACAAATCTGACAAAATTCCTCTTTTGCCTACCAGAGATGCTGCAGTGAGAAATTTAATCTTACTCACAGGGGAAAAAAAAAATACATTTTTGCCTTCTCAAAGTAGGAACCATTTTCATGGAATGGCTGTCCTGGAATATGGTCAGGATTCCAAAAGACAGAAAGGGGACATGGGGAAAAGCTGCCCAGACCAGCAGGAAGAATTCCAAGCTCTCACAACATCAAACAGATCCATTTTGATAGCAAAAAGAGACACCAAAATAGAGAATTTCTGGGGGGATATAAAATCACATTTCAACCCAAGACTTGAGAGACCCAGCTCCTGCTCTTCACTGGCTCCCACACCATGGAACAGCAAAGTTTTGGCAGCCAGGGCATTCACAACCTGCAGGAAAAACTCCCCAAGCCTCTGTCCTGTCTCAGAACTCGCAGCAGGGATGCTCCCAAATCCAGGAATTCGCTCCTAAATCCAGGATTTTGCTCCCAAATCCAGGAATTTTTACCTCCCAAATCTCGCTGAGCAGCAGAGCCCTTCCTTGGGAAGGAGCCAGCACCTGACCCATCCCCTCATTTCCAGTTCCTGTGCCAGTTTGTGTCCCTGGAGCTGCTGGGTCTCATCCATTGTGGGATGCTCTGGACTTCACCCCACACCTCGCTAACACACCCAAGGCTTTGCTTTTTTTTCTCCTGCCATCCAAACCCCAGCAGCAAATTTGGGTTTGGAGCATCCCTGGAATATTCCCTGTGCTGCTGGAAAAGCCCTGGGGCCCTGCAGGGGAACAATTCCTGCCCTGGCATGGCTGGAGAACACAAAAAAAAGATGAATTTCTCCTCCTGGAAATGCAGATAAAGGCCCAGGCAGAGCCTCGGGGGGACACATCTCATCTGAGCAGCAGCAGAGATGTTTTGCTGTCTCCAAGTGTCAAATCCTCTGGCTTTTTTTTCCTCACTGAGTTTCAGAAGAAGAGGCCCAAGGCGTTTAAAACATGAAATTGTTATTTTCCAAGCCAAGAAGAAATGAAGCATTGGGAGAGGGCAGCTTTTGCATTGAGTGAAACCTCTTGGAAACACTTTTTTCCAAGTTAAATAAAGTCAAAAATACTGCTGGTGCCCTAAAACTTGAAGGCTTAAACATGGATAATTATTGATAATTTAATGGATCTCATCCCAGTCTTTGCTAATTCAGAATTTCCAGCCTTGCCTGGAACCCAGCTGAGTTTCTTGCTTCCCAAAAAACTCCGGAATATCAAAAGCAGGAAGGGTGGAGCCCACGATTTATCCCTCTCCGACCAGCCTCCAGTCCTTTTCCTGGTTAAAGTGCTTGACATAATTAGCCGCTAATTGTTAGCAGCTGTAGTCATTATCAGTTTAATTTCTAATTAATTGTTACAATTATTGTTGCCTTGCTTACCCCGTCTCAAGAAATGTTTGTTAGAGAGGCAAATGTTACGTGGTAATTAACTCGCTGCTGAATTTTCAGCGGTTAATTAAATATTCTGAAGCTGTCGCTATCTTCCCCCTTAAACAATTAATGAGTCAGGGGTCAATTAAGTGTGTTTTAACCTGCTCTCCTGGCAGAGAATTTATTACATCGGGAGGAAATCTGAAGCTCCTCACCCACAAAAAAATTGTAGGAAACCGAAGTGCTTCAAGCACGTCCTTGAGGGGTTGTTTGGTTGGTTTTTAACATTGCTGCACCTCAATTTTTCTCATTCTGGTGAAGAAAAAAAATCCCTCCAAGCTTCAGTGGGGAAATAAACGCACCTAATAATAAATTGTAAAATTATTTCAATAAGAAATAAAGTTGGGTTATCCAGAGCAGGATAAGGAGGGAGTTTTCCCTGCAGCAGCCAAGAGAATTCTGGCATAATTCAAGTTGTCCAAAGCAATTTTGGATGAGCAGATGTAGAATTTTGGGGACACCATGGAACATTCCTGCCCCACTCGGACAATTATTAATTTCCTTATTATTCACCTTCTTATAATTCACCTTTTCTTGCTGCTGTCCCCGTCAGTTTGTCCCTGATCACTCACAGGAGAGTTTATTTCTCTGAATTTTCCTGTTTTAGGTGTCCAGGGGTTGGTTCTGTTCTGCCTCACCCTCCTCCCCCAGCCCAGCTGTGTTTGTTTCTCCATCTACCCCAGGCTGCTAAATAAAAATATCCCCAAAACTTCATTTATTTGCTGCCACAGCATGGAACAACTCAATCCCCAGCCACGTGTGGGATCTGCAGCCAGCTGAAGAAATCTGATTTTTGAGCTTGGCTAAAACTGCACCAAGTCCTTCAGCTGGGCAGGATCCACAGAACCACGACTGAACCCCCAAATCTGCATCTTCCACCCACCTCTCACACGATGTTTTACCAGAGAAAATGTCATTTTTCCCATTTCCCACTCTCAGATGTTCCCTCATTCTTGGACTAACAGGATTTCCTCCTTCCCCAAGCCCATCCCTGCACCAGGGCTGCTCTTCCCAGCCATGGGTGAGGAATATTAATTGCATGAACATCTTGTTGTGCTCAGAGCCAGAGCCTTTCCCTGCTTTGGCTCGTTGCTAGGGAACTGGGAATGGCAACTCCTGGATTTATTTCATCTGCTCCAGGGCCCACTCTGGCTGCAAACAGCAGCCACAGAGCAGGACCTGCCTGTTCATTATTTAGAGATTAATAAAAAAAGGGGGAAAGTGGGGGAAATCTGATTTTTTTTTCTCTCTCTCTCTTCTCCCAGTTTGGTTTTCAGATTCCATCACTAATCCCCAGGGGTTTTGTCACAGCCCCTGGAGCAGGGACAGCTGAGCTGCACCTCCCTGAGCACCCAGCAAAGGGCTGGGATGGGATTTAATCACCCGGGAATTGTTAACATGGCGTTCCCTTATTTCCCTGCACATTTGGGATGCAAATATCCGCCTGTCCCTGGGCTGGGGCTGTCCCTGCTGCTCCTGCTGCCACCAGCCCAGCCTGGGCATCACTTGGAAGTGTCCCCTCCCAGCCCAGCTGCCCCTTTCCTCGCTGGTTTTGTCCCAGTTTTTACCCCCAGTTGGCAGATTTGATGTGTTTGGGGCTGAGAGGGGGATGGAGGGGATTTATTCCTCATTGTTTTTAAATCCACCACGGAATCCATGTGATTGACTGTTCCCAAGTGCCACCCCAGCAGAATCCAGGTGGGATTTTTGGGACATCAGGGTGACCCATGTGCTCCACTGCCAATCCACTGCTCCAGAGAAGCAAGACACACAATCCTGGGATGGTTTGGGATGGAAGGACCTTGAACCTCCCCCAGTGCCACCCCTGCCATGGCAGGGTCACCTCTCACTGTCCCAGCTGCTCCAGCCTGGCCTGGGACATTCCCAGGGATCCAGGGGCAGCCCCAGCAGCTCTGGGAATTCCATCCCAGCCCCTCCTCACCCTCTTTGGGAAGGATTCCTTCCCAAAATCCCATCTAGAGCTGCTCCTTGCACACTTCAAGCCATGACACACATCAGGATAAACCCCTTTAGTCAGAATAAACCCTTTTACCTTTCACCTTTCACCACGGGGATAATTGCCATTACTCATCCCCATCCTGAGCCATTCCCAGCAATATTTACCCACTTGTCCTGCACCCAGAGTTGGTTTTACAAGGATCCTCCTGCTTTGAAAATGGAGAGATGGATTATAGTGATTATTCTAATAGTTGGGAATAAAGGAGTTTTCGACTCTGCAGGCTGGCTTGTCCTGCTTTCACTCCCAGGCATTACAAGTGTGCATTTATTGGGGAATTTAGCTCCCAACGCTGTGTTGAGGAATTCACTGTGCTCCCTAAAGTGTCAGAATTTACCTGTGGCCTCCACTCACCTGCAGGGGAAAATGAGAAAAGGGCAGGAAAAAGATGCACAGTTGCAATATGTTAATACAGTGACAAAGAACATTTATTTTTCAGTGATTTCACTTGACTTAAAACATAAACGAGCAAGGCTGATGTAGTCCAGGCATGAATTTTTTTCTAATTGGGAATTCTCTAAAATTCCATCAACACAACCCAGGTCATTTCTCTCAGATCCATTACAAGACACTCAACCAACCCAGGAAAATCAGCACAAAAGCACGAGGGGAGCTCAGCACCTTGAAATTAAATTGTTGTGGAATCCAAATGGCTGCCCCCAAATCCCCAGAACAGGGATGAGGTGTGATAAACAAATTTCCATGGCTGTGCTGGCACGTGGAGCCTGTGAAATGTCACTGCTTCCCGGAATGCCTCTCTGTACACTGAATTTCCCCTCATTATCAGTGCCTGCAGAGTTGTCACTGCACGGGGACTGCAGATCTCCTCACTCTCATTTCCCTCTCTGTTCACATCACTCGGTATCCAAGGGGAATTTTTCCTTGGGACAGCTCCAAAGCACCACATTCCCCCTCTGGAAGGAGGAATCCTGGAGATCCACGAGCAGCCAACACAAATCCAGATTTATTTTGTAGTAAAACACAACTCCTCACTACCAACAGCTTCTCCCTGTTTCCCTTTTGGGATTTGCTTGAATATTTTCATCACCCTCCTGCTTTTATTTCACAATTCTGTGTTGGAGGTGGTGTAAATAAGTCATGGGGGTTTTTTTTAGGTTTTCTTCGTGGCTGACTGCTCTCCATGGTTGAAGATTGGAGCTCATTACACCAACTGCACTTCCCTGGATTCTTTGCAGGATGCATGGACAGCAAGGAATGGTTTGCAAAACAACACCAACAAAAAGCATTGTTGGAGCTCATTATATTTTAACTTCCACTCCCATTGTACTGTGTATTATGCCTATGGATTTTTTTTAATCATCTAGATTACAGTGAATTCAGGATTCAGCAGGAAACCAAGTGCCTGGGATGGGGGAAAAGGGAGGACTCAGAAATTCCTGCCCATGTGGAAAGGCAGCAGATATCCCTGGATTTAGTGCCAGGTGCTCAGTGCAGAACATCTCAGGTCTTGAGCAATTGACTCCATCCAGGGGATTTTAATCAGGAGTAAAAACAATACAGGAAGGGTAGGAAATCGTTAACAAAACTGGATTTATCCCTTTTGTCTCCACTTTCACCTTTGGCCTCTTCAGGGGAAGCACCACCTGTGAGGTTCAAACCACCAAAAAACCACAAAAAAAACCACAGAATTGGGGATTTCCGGTGTCCAGAGCCTTCCCAGCACTGTGGCAGCTCCTCATCATCTCCCCCATCCTTTGCATCCCCATTTCCTGGGTTAATTCCTGCATCCCCATTTCCTGATTTAATTCCTGCATCCCCATCATCTCCCGGGTTAATTCCTGCATCCCCATCATCTCCCGTGTTAATTCCTGCATCCCAATTTCCCGGGTTAATTCCTGCATTCTCATTTCCCGGGTTAATTCCTGCATGGTTAATTCCTGCATCCCCATCATCTCCCGTGTTAATTCCTGCATCCCAATTTCCCGGGTTAATTCCTGCATCCCCATCATCTCCCGGGTTAATTCCTGCATCCCCATCATCTCCCGGGTTAATTCCTGCATCCCCATCATCTCCCGGGTTAATTCCTGCATCCCCATCATCTCCCGGGTTAATTCCTGCATCCCCATCATCTCCCGGGTTAATTCCTGCATCCCCATCATCTCCCGGGTTAATTCCTGCATCCCCATCATCTCCCGGGTTAATTCCTGCATCCCCATCATCTCCCGGGTTAATTCCTGCATCCCCATCATCTCCCGGGTTAATTCCTGCATCCCCATCATCTCCCGGGTTAATTCCTGCATCCCCATCATCTCCCGTGTTAATTCCTGCATCCCAATTTCCCGGGTTAATTCCCGCATCCCGGTGCCGCAGCCCTCCCCGAGCATCCTCTGCTGCAGGTTTTACACCGTGTGTGCTGTCACTTGGCTCACGCCGTGTCGCTGTCACACATCACCCCGCCGCTCCTGCTCCTCTTTTCCCCGGCGGAATTCCCTTTTTTCTCTCCATTGTGTGCGCACAAAGCCCGCCTTGTCCCGGTAATTGCTGCGGTGTCTCCCAGCGAAGGGGGAACTCGTCTGATCACCTTGTTTTGCTGTGCGATAAACGCTGCCATTAATCCGCGCGTTTTCCGTGCTGAGCAGAGAATGGAGCCCCTTGCATAACAGCATTTGTAATGTCAAATTACAAATCCCCTGGAACCCGTTCTCTCTGCTCTCAGCACACCCACAGCTTCAACCTTCAAAAAATTCTTCCTTTCAGGTGTTTTTTTCCAGGGGCTGAAAACGCAGGAGCAGCTGCTGGGCAGGATTTCACCCTCCCAGGTGAAATCTCCCAATTCCAAGGGAGTTTTTTTCCTGATGTTTTTTTTCCAAAAATGGGAGTTTCCATTTGGGTCCCAAAATCAAGCAGCAGCATCACCTCTGCTGCCTCTCCCCAACGCTCCCCTCTGCAGAGGATTATGCAGTGTCCCCCCAGCCACTGTAAATTCCACAATAATGATATTTTTTGCAGCAGGAATTGCATTCCCATCGAATCTGAGTGCTGTTATAACCCCAGCATCATCACAGCAGCACTAAGCTCAGCCTGGCCACAGCTGAGCACAGAAAACCAAAACTGAAGTTTCCCTCTGGGGCTTGGAGTCTGGGGTTCTTCCTCTTCCTCTTGGTTTTCTTTTGTTAACAAGGACAAGGAAACCACTGGTGCTGCTTGGCACCTTTCAGTGGGCATCAAACCCAGCTGGGCAGTGAAATGGGTGAGTGTGAGGAAAAAAACTGGGAATTTCAGTCCAAACCAACAATCCCTGGAGCTGAGGAGCTCAGAGGGAGCCTCAGATCAGACCAATCTCACCCAGTGTACAGCACCTCCTTTATTCCCTGATGATGACTAAAGTCACATTAAAAAAATTCAAACTTTATGTAATTTCTAACAATTCTCTCCCTGTGATGGAAAGCTGGAGGGATTTTTGATTAGACCTTGATGGTTTTTCCTTCTGTGAGTGAGTCCAAGCTCTCTTTACACCCAAATTCGCAGTTCAAGGATGGTTCAGATGCCAAGGGATGGTTTGGGATGCTGGGAAGAGACAGAGGTTGAACAGCTGCTCCCTCCTGCCTCCCCCAAATCCCACAGAAAGTTAAAAGGCAGCACCATTCAGCAGCACAGATAAAACCCTCCCGAGTTTTACAAGCAGAAAAAGTATTTTATTGGCACAGACTCTTTTTTACTAACCTGGCATAAAAGCTATCAAACTATATAAATAAACCTGGGGAATTATCTCCTCCCTCAGCCAGGACCCTGAATGGATTCATTTTAAATGGGTTATAAATTTCTGATAAAGGATATTTCAGCTCCAAATTGCAGATTTAACGAGGCTTTCACTGTTCTGCTCCTCCACCTCTGCAGGGCAAGGCTGGGCTCTTGGGGGGGCTGAACCAGTGGGGTTTGGGGATGGGAACCAGTGGGGTTTGGGGCTGAACCAGGGGGTTTTGGGTCTGGGAACCACAGTGGGATTTGGGGCTGAACCAGTGGGATTTGGGGCTGGGAACCAGTGGGATTTAGGGCTGAACCAGGGGGGTTTGGGGCTGAACCAGGAGGATTTGGGGATGGAAACCAATGGGATTTGGGGATGGAAACCAATGGGATTTGGGGATGGAAACCAATGGGATTTGGGGCTGGTAACCACAGTGGGGTTTGGAGATGGGAACCAGTGGAATTTGGGACTGAACCAGGGATTTAGGGCTGAACCAGGGGGGTTTGGGACTGGGAACCTGTGGGATTTGGAGATGGGAACTAATGGGGTTTGGGGCTGAACCAGGGGAATTTGGGGCTGGGAACCTGTGGGATTTAATGCTGAATCAGGGGGTTTTGGGGCTGGGAACCAGTGGGATTTGGGACTGAACCAGTGGGATTTGGGGTGGGATGTGCCCTGTCCCCTCTCCTCATCCCAGAAGGCACTGGGGTGCTCAGCACCCTCTGGAGCTGAGGAATCCCACTGGAATATTTCCCACACTCTGGGGCTGCCCAGGTTTGAACCTGCAGGTCCAGAGCTGAGCCAGGCTCACCTTTGCAGGTTTGGTGTGGGGGTGTTTGAGCTGCTGGGACTCAGGGGACAAGGACAGCACAGCCAGGCTGGGGCTGCTGCTGTGCCAGGTGTGGCTTCACTTCCCACCTGCGCTTTCCCCACTGAATTTTAAAGGAAATTCGGGAATGGAGCTGTGCTGGGGAGAGGGAGGGAGCTCCAGACAGAAGAGCTGGGGCCTGGAGCACACAAACACCTGGGCAGGGAGAGGCCAGGTAAAGCCAGAGCCAGGTGAGGATCAGGACTGAGGGATCAGCTCCTCATCCCCCCTTTCCTCCTTTCTGTAGCAAAGAAATCAAACTGGAGCAATAAATCTGAGAATGAGCGAGCTGTGCCTGAATCCCAGCTGAGCTGAGAGGGAGATGTTGGAGGTTTGGGAGCACGACCCGGGGTGCTGTGGGCAGGGCCAGCCCGGGCTGTTGTCACATCCCGGTTTTGTCACCAGGGATGTTGTGCTGAGCTGCGAGTGGCTCCCTTTGATAGAGCCGGTGTTAAACGTGCTCACATTCCCCCCCCCGAGAGCCCTCCCAGAAGAAAGGCAGATGCTAATGAGTGTTGTTGCTTCTGCAGGCTTTCAAACCCGTGCTTTCTGCTTTGGTCAGAAAAAGTTCTTTTATCCGCAGCGTTTTCAGACGTGCTCGTGCTGGAAGTCTTAACAAGAGTGGAAATTTTATTAGCAGCTCCTCACGGTGGGCTGGGGCTGACAATTAAAACCCAGGCCACACACTTCACACAAAGCTGCCAGTGATGTGCTCCTTTCCCTCCAGGAGCTGCCTCTGCCATACAAAGTAAGGGAGAGAGCAAAGCTCCCAAATTTCAGCAGCAGAAAAGGGATTTTTAACCATTTTTTATCTTTAGAAAGGCTGGATCCAAACCACGTCGAATTCTAAATCCCACTGGCCTCGAGGTTGTGCTGCAAAGTTGTTTTTCATGTGGTAACTGGAATTTTTAGGGTTTTGATCTAGGTGGAAACACCAGCAGGTTTTACTTTGATATTTCCCCACCATCTCCTCGGAGCTCTCCCTGCCCAGCTGCACTGGCACGGGCACCTCCAGCTGGCTCCCAGTGGGAATTTTCAGCTGGAAACAGCTCCAGTTTAAGGATCGGGACACTCACAGAGGGGGGGTGACACGGGGCTGACCTCCCTGCAGCCCTGGAGCTGATTCATTTGGTTTTTCACCAAAGTCCTCCAAAGAAATCCAGTGGAACAAACTTGGCAACATCCATCTCTTAAGGAAAGGACTTTAAATGTTCCCAGAACCCTAAACCCTCCTGGATCTCTGTGACCACCCCAAGGAGACTTGGGAGTGTCCATCCCTGGAGAAAAGGACTTTAAATGTTCCATTCCAGAGCCCTGAACCCCGTTTGGATCTCTGTGACCATCACAAGGAAACCTGGGAGTGTCCTTCCCTTATGGAAAGGATTTTAAATTCTCCCAGAGCCCTAAACCCACCCTGGAACTCCCTGGGCACCCCAAGGAGAATTGGGAGCATCCATCCCTTATGGAAAGGATTTTAAATTCTCCCAGAGCCCTAAACCCACCCTGGAACTCCCTGGGCACCCCAAGGAGAATTGGGAGCATCCATCCCTTATGGAAAGGATTTTAAATGTTCCCATTCCAGAGCCCTGAACCCCCTTTGGATCTCCCTGAGCACCCCAAGGAGCTCTGCCCTGCCTGGGAAATCAAAACCCCAAGAGCTGCACATCTGAGAGAGCCCAAACAGGGGCTGCAGCCAGGAATTCATGTTTTGGGAGACAGTTTTATTTGATTGACTGTAAATAGATGTTTCCTTCCCCATTCATAATGAAGTGAAGGAAGCCAGAGGCAGAAATTATAAACCCAGCCTGCCCATTGCTTTGGAAGCAGCTCTAAATATTTCCCTCCCACAGCCAGTGCTGGCTCTGAGTAACAAATGACAGGCAGAAGAGAGCAGATGAGCATCTATTTATGCAGGAAAATGAAGTGTATGAATAGCTATTTGGAGGACAAATGTATTTTGACAGGTATCTAATTTCACTCTGTTCATAAAATGCACTTTCTTGCTTTCTGGAGTTGATGACTGGTTTGGGGTTTTTTATTTTATTTTTGTTTTTTATTTGCAGTCTTTGTCAGTAGGAAAAAAAAAATAAGAAAAAAACCCACCCTGAAAATTATATTTGTCAAACATCAGAAAGCAATTTAATTTATTGTCATCACAAATGTGTTTTAAAAAAAATAAAATCAAATAGCCAGGCACTGTTTATTCAGCACAAACCTTAAATTAACAGGGAGATGTGGTGAGGCACAAACACACAGGGGAGGACCCTGTGTAATCTGGCCATGAAGAAGAGCCCACAAATGTTTTTCCAACCTGGAATTCCAAACAGTGAGGGGAGAAAACCAGAATTAAAGCTGAAATCAGCGCTCAGCTCCCCACTCACAGAGATAATTCCACAATTTAAATACCAGGGCCAGCCCTCCTCTGCTGGAACTGCTTTTGTTGTTGTGGTGGAAGTGGTTTTGGGACTGCCTGCAGCATTTCCTGTGCCTGCTTCCCTTTGGGAGGATCTTTTGGAGGATATCACACCCCCAGAAACACCAACTCCCCTCTCTGTGTGGGATGTGAGCATTCCTCACCCCTAAACCATTCTGGGAGCCCCTCCAGGCAGAGCAGAGCTCCTAAACCCCCTGCCCAAACGCCCTGAACGGGGCCAGTCCCCTCCCTCTGCTCCCCATCTCTGATTATCTCTGACCGAATCCTCTCTGTGTCTGTGCCACGGCTGTTTCACTCACATTCCATGGGAATTTCATGGATTTTAGGAGCAGGACAAGATCTTTACTGCCAGGGAAATCCTGGCGTGGAGGAGCTGAGTTTAGTGAGCGAGGCTGTAGGGTGCTGAGCCTGGAATCCTGCCGAGGAACAAATACCTCAAAAGCAATTTTTCTTCAAAGTTAGCAAAAAAAAAAAAAAAA
>VXBI01004078.1:118493-129267 GCA_013397375.1 Toxostoma redivivum
AAAAAAAAAAAAAAAGAAAAAAAAAGAAAAAGAAAAGGAAAGGAGCAGCAGTTCTCTGCCTGTCAGTCCTCCCACACACCTTCCCAGCTGTCCTGAGCTGCCTTGTGTCCTGAGCTCCCTTCTTGTCCCTTAATCCAGGCTGGAATTCCTGCTGAAGCCCATCCTTTACAATTTTGGGGGACGATGACCCCCAGCCCCTGCAGGACTGAGCCCTCCCAGGGCTGCAGGAATTTGGGGACACACAGCTGCCTGTCCCTGCTCTGCCAGGGCTGTCCCCAGCCCCTCCTGATGAACTCCCCGTGTCCCACTGACAGCTTTTGTGGATTTGGGGGCATTCAATGAACTTTCATTGTGAGAGACAAAGGGGACAAACCTTTCCAGGGTTTTATTCCCGTTTTCCCCAGAAAAACCAGGCCAGCACCACACCCAGCTCCAGCTGATCTCCCCTCTCTGAGTAAAACCCGAGCTGCCCCGAGTGGTTAAAGCAGCCCCATCCCCTCCCTGCTCCCAGTTTTGGGCAGGTTTTGGGGTGCCCATCCTTCCTGCAGCCCTCTCCCGGCACATCTGCAGTGCTGCCAGCACCACCCAGCACCACTCCAGATGGACAGACAGACAGACAGACAGACGGACTCTCTCGCCCTCAGCAGAGACCACATCCCTCTCCCCTTCTGGCTTTATGCTCAATCCCAAACATTTACCATCTTTTACTCCAAGCCTCCCCCTCCTCCCGTGCGTGCTCCTTCCCCCCAAAATCTGCTTTTCCTTCTCTCGTTATGTGCTCGGCAGCAGCGGCTCCAGCTGGTCCCTGCAGCTCTGCTGCGCTGTCCCCGGAGCAGGAGCTGTCCCCTGGCTGTCCCCAGGGACGATCATTTGGGACATCCTCGGGAGCCGCGTCCCGGCATCTCAAGGGGATGCAAAGGAGACTCCTCCGTTCCGAGGGTGGGAAGGAAGGATCCAGTGAAGAGCTGACCTGGCCACCCACCCATTGTCACCCCAGCTCCTTTCCCGGGGAGCAGGGACAGGCAGAGCCACCCTCAGCTCCGGAACACCTCGCTCCGACCTCATTCCCACCCCTAATTCCCCATTTTTGCTTCCTTTTGGGGCCACTTCCCCAAAAGAAGAGAAGCAGTAAGAACCTGGTGCTGGTCAGAGCAGGGAGTGTTTATTTGTGGCACTTCCAATGCTTTGACCCTGCAGGAACAAGGTCACAATTCCCTTCCCTGCAGCAGGAAAAACCCAGAACAAATCTGGTTTGCTTTCAGGACAGCACTGCCTGCTCGGCTCCCTGCAGTTTTATTGCTCTTCTGGCCAGGATTTCTTAATCCAAAGGCTGACAATCAGGAAAATTCCGCTTGTTTTTGAAGGAATAACTAAAAAATAAATTAAAACCCCAGTTGTAGCCGCAAAAGCAAAGCCACGGGACAGATTTGGGCTGCTGAGCCCATGCTCGGGGCGCTGTGCAGAAGCCCCAGGACCCCAATTCCCGTTCGGTGTCCCAGAAAAGGCTGGACCAGCGCTGCTGGGTTGCCGTGGTTACCGCACGGGGTCGCGTAGCAACGAGCTAAGCCGAGCATCACCGAGGCGGATTTCGCCTCCTCTCCGTTCCTTCCCTGGTGGATTGAGCCGGGCGGGCTGGATTGATCCCAGCCCCGGCACGCAGCGGCGAGCAGCCACCCATCGGTTCTGGAGCCAGCCCGGCCCGGGGGTGGGACAGGAACCGGGGAGTGCCCCGGCTTTGGGACAGCCCCGGGGTGGCAATTCCAGGGAACGGGAATTCCAGGGGATGGGAATTCCAGAGGGATGGGAATTCCAGGGGGATGGCAATTCCAAGGGGGTGGGAATTCCACGAGGATGGGAATTCCAGGGGGATGGCATTCCAGGGGATGGCAATTCCAGAAGGATGGCATTCCAGGGGATGGCAATTCCAGAAGGATGGCGATTCCAGGGGATCGGAATTCCAGAAGGATGGCAATTCCCGGGGATGGCAGTTCGGAATTCCAGAAGGATGGCAATTCCGTGGGGGTGGCCACAGGCTGGCGGTCCCAGCTGGAAAAGCACCTTTCCGCCTCCCCATTCCGCACTCAGCTCTTCCTGCCGGGCACAAAAAGGTGTCCAGCACTCCCACAGCACTTCCCAAGGATTTCTCCTTGTGCTTTTGAGTTTTCCGAAGCTTTTCCCGCAGGGGGAGCATCCACCCGCCCTCCTCCTGCTCCGGGAGGGGACTGCAGCTCCGCCGGGGCTGTGCCGGGGCAGCGGATGTTGTTTTGGTGTTTTTGGCCTTCTGGTGTTGATACATTTCTTTCACACTTTCTCACACTCTCCTTCTGCTAAACAGAATTTTTTACATTCCTCTTTGGAGGAATCATCATTGTGATGAACCAGTGGAGTCAGAAAGGTCTCATCACTGTCCAGTCCGTGCTCATTGTTAGATTCCTTTCAATAAACTGTTTTGTAAATAAAGCTCTCTTTTCCTGCATGATTAACTTGAAATCATGTGTGTGTCTCTGTGTGTGTGTCACAGTGCCACAAGAGGCGGCTTTTGTCACCAGGATTTGTGCCCACGCTGCTCTGTCCCACCCCACCTGTCCCGTTCCCCACATCCCTGCACTGCCCTGTCCCCAAACACGCCCAGATGTGCTGGGCACATCTGCACTCTGCAGGGACACGTGTGTGCGTCCCTGCCCAGGTCATCGCTGTCCTGGAGCCTGTCCCTGCCACACCCTGCCAGCCCCGGCTGTGTCCCAGGCTGTGTCCCCAGCTCAGTCACGGATTTGGGATATCCAGGCTGATTTTCTGTGCACGGGGCTCCACCATCATCAGCTCTATCCGTGCTTTTATTTTAAATAACTCCTGACACTTCCTCTGCCTGCAGCTGCCACTCAGCTTCTCCCCCCAGCAGGGGCTTGGGGCTGGTTTTGTCACCATCTGGGAGCTGTCACTTGGCTGTGTGACCCAGGGCTGCAGGATCCTGCTGGTGCCCGGCTCTGCCACAGGCTGTGCCCTCCATCCCTCCACCCTTCTTCCCAGAAAAACCCCATTATCCCACCTGGGAAGCTGAAATCCATGTGTGGTTAATTCCCAGAGGGCAGAATTTCCCCAAAAAACTCTGTTTTGGCATCACAAGAACTGGGCTTCAGGACTCCCCATTGCCCCAAAATAACATTTAAAGCTGAGCCTTTCCTAGGCAGGTGAGCCTTCGATATCCTAAATTCCCCTTTTATTAAGAGAATTCAGTTGCTTCTGGCACCCAGAACAGGTAGAACCACTCCAAATTTTAAGCTGGAACTGAGACAACAATGCTTGCATTGTTTTTCCTCTGACAGATCACTTTCCAGATTGAAAAAAAACAACAACAACACAAAAACCACAAAAAAAAAAAAGAAAACACCACAACAAGAAAAACAAATTGTTACAATCCAACCAACAGGTGGCAAGGGAGCAGCTTGCCTTAAATTCTTATTTGTAACTAAGGAAATCTCCCGGGATTAGCGTTGTTCTTGCCAATATGAGGAGTTTATCTGTGATTTTCCATCCTCAGGGGGACTGAGATGTGTTAAACCCAAGCTGCAGTTATTGCTCAGAGCTGCCAGCCCCATCTCCACCTGAAATCACACCTGGAGGGGTCCTGGTGGCACAGAGCAGGCTCTGAGCGTGGAACAAGGAGTGGCACTGCCTGGGATGTGCCTGGATCCAGAGGAATTCCACAGGATCCAGCCAGGCACAGCCACTGGAGCAGATTGCACAGGGGAAAGGGGGGGAAGGGGCAAAAAAGGGGAAAAAAAGGCGAAAAAAGGGCAAAAAATGGGCAAAAAAAAAAGAGCAAAAAATGAGCAAAAAAAAGGGGGTGGGGAAGGGAAGAAAAGGGCAAAAAATGGGCGAGAAAAAGGGGGGGAAGNCAATGCATGACAAAGTTCCAAACAATGCCAGGAGCCTCTGGATAAATTGGGATTGGCTTCTCCAAGCTGAAATGTTGCTGCATTGGGGCTTTTAGAGAGAAACTTCCCATTCCCAACCTTCAAGCCCAGGCAGTGAAATCGAATGCAGCTCCAAGGAAGGGCCCTATTTTTTTTTCCAGACAGGGTTTTCCTGAAAAATATCTTTACACTTCATAGTCCACCTTATTTTGGTGCACATCAGGGCTTTTTATGGGGAGCTGCTGATGAAGAGAAGCTGGTGTGTGATCCCTTGGAGCCACAAGCTGTCACTGAGCGCTGCCCCAAGCCGCCAAAAAAATCTGATTTTCTCTCTTATCACATTATCAGGACACTGTGCAAGTTCCTGGTGGTTCATTGCCACTGATTAGTGGGGAACAGCAGAGCAATAAAGAATATCCAGAGACAGCTCCCAGCAGCAGGGAGCAGCACAGGGTGGGAGNAATTCAGTTGCTTCTGGCACCCAGAACAGGTAGAACCACTCCAAATTTTAAGCTGGAACTGAGACAACAATGCTTGCATTGTTTTTCCTCTGACAGATCACTTTCCAGATTGAAAAAAAACAACAACAACACAAAAACCACAAAAAAAAAAAAGAAAACACCACAACAAGAAAAACAAATTGTTACAATCCAACCAACAGGTGGCAAGGGAGCAGCTTGCCTTAAATTCTTATTTGTAACTAAGGAAATCTCCCGGGATTAGCGTTGTTCTTGCCAATATGAGGAGTTTATCTGTGATTTTCCATCCTCAGGGGGACTGAGATGTGTTAAACCCAAGCTGCAGTTATTGCTCAGAGCTGCCAGCCCCATCTCCACCTGAAATCACACCTGGAGGGGTCCTGGTGGCACAGAGCAGGCTCTGAGCGTGGAACAAGGAGTGGCACTGCCTGGGATGTGCCTGGATCCAGAGGAATTCCACAGGATCCAGCCAGGCACAGCCACTGGAGCAGATTGCACAGGGGAAAGGGGGGGAAGGGGCAAAAAAGGGGAAAAAAAGGCGAAAAAAGGGCAAAAAATGGGCAAAAAAAAAAGAGCAAAAAATGAGCAAAAAAAAGGGGGTGGGGAAGGGAAGAAAAGGGCAAAAAATGGGCGAGAAAAAGGGGGGGAAGGGGAAAAAATGGGGGAAAAAANTTTTCCTGAAAAATATCTTTACACTTCATAGTCCACCTTATTTTGGTGCACATCAGGGCTTTTTATGGGGAGCTGCTGATGAAGAGAAGCTGGTGTGTGATCCCTTGGAGCCACAAGCTGTCACTGAGCGCTGCCCCAAGCCGCCAAAAAAATCTGATTTTCTCTCTTATCACATTATCAGGACACTGTGCAAGTTCCTGGTGGTTCATTGCCACTGATTAGTGGGGAACAGCAGAGCAATAAAGAATATCCAGAGACAGCTCCCAGCAGCAGGGAGCAGCACAGGGTGGGAGAGCTGATTAATCATCCTTTGGGCTGAGAGGAATTATTGCTCCATCCCTGAGCTGGGATCACTGCAGCACCTGGCTGATCCTCCCTTTTATCAGCAGCAGCTCCTCCTCCCTCCAGAGCCTCTCTCAGGCTCTTTAAAGTCTCCTGAACCACGCCATGTCCTGCCTCTCCAGGGTTTTTTAACTCCCCTTTGTGTCTCCTGGGCACAAACCCCGGCAGGTGAAGCTGTGCCAGCTCAGAGCTTTGATTTCTCATTGCTGGGACCTTTATTAGGCAGCAAATCAAGGCTGAACTACTGAACTACAGCAAAACCTGGAGTTTGTTTTATACTACAGCAAAACCTGGGGCGTGTTTTATACAGAACCCAAAATTTATGTTCCACTTATGAGCAGAAAGCCAAAATATTCTGTATAATCTGGTTAAGAGCCCCGTTTTGAGCAGGGTGTGCCAGCTGCTCAGCAGGGCAGAGCTGATGCTGTTCACAAAACCCAAATTGGGCACTCGGCTCTGCCCTGCTGCCAGCCGGGTCCCAGCACCTCTGAACCTCTGATGGGATTAGCACGGGTTAAAGAAAACACAGCAGCTCTGATTCACCCGTGGGGCTTGGCAGGTTAAACTCAAATTTAACCCCTCTGCCCTGGGATTGTGTGAGAGTTAAATAAGAATGCATGGGGTGAATTAAATCATAATCCATGTGTAAGAGTTAAATAAAAATGCATGGGGTGAATTAAATCATAATCCATGTGTAAGAGTTAAATAAAAATGCATGGGGTGAATTAAATCATAATCCATGTGTAAGAGTTAAATAAGAATGCATGGGTGAATTAAATAACAATACATATGTAAGAATTAAATAAGAATGCAGGGGTGAATTAAATAGCAATGCATGTGTAAGAGTTCAATAATAATGCATGAGTAAAACTTAAATAACAGTGCATGGGTAAATTAAATAACAATACATATGTAAGAATTAAATAGGAATGCAGGGGTGAATTAAAAAGCAATGCATGTGTAAGAGTTAAATATGGGTGAATTAAATAACAATATATATGTAAGAGTTAAATAAGAATGCAGGGGTGAATTAAATATCAATGCATGTGTAAGAGTTAAATAAGAATGCATGAGTAAAAATTAAATAACAGTGCATGGGTAAATTAAATAACAATGCATGGGTAANTGGGTAAGAGATAAATAACATTACATCTCTAAGAGTTAAATAACAATGCATGGGTAAGAGTTAAATAACAATACACGTGTAGGAGTGAAATAACACATGGGTAAAAATGTAACAATAAATGTGTCAGAATTAAATAGCAATACATCTGTAGGAGTTAAATGACAGTACATGGGTAAATTAAATAATGCATGTGTAAAGTTTAATTAATAAATGTGTAAGAGTTAGATAACAATACATGTGTAGGAGTGAAGTAGTACATGGGTAAGAGATAAATAACAATACGTGGCTAAGAATTTACCAATAAATGTGTAAGAATTAAATGGCAATACATCTGTAAAAGTTAAATAACAATGTATGGGTAAGAGTTAAATAATAATACATGGGTAAGAGATCAATGACATTACATCTGTAAGAGTTAAAGAACAATACATGGGAAAGAATTTACCAATAAATGTGTAAGAATTAAATAACAATACCTGTGTAAGAGTTAAATGGCAATACATGGGTAAGAGATCAATGCCATTGCACCTGTGATAGTTAAATAGCAGTGCATGGGTAAGAATTTAATAATAAATATGTAAGAATTACATGAGTAAGAATTTACCAATAAATGTGTAAGAATTAAATAATAATAGCTCTGTAAGAGTTAAATAGCAATACATGGGTAAGAGATCAATGCCATTGCACCTGTGATAGTTAAATAGCAGTGTAAGCTGAACGACAATCCATCAGCACAGAGGGTTGGGCAGTGCAGAATTCAGGTTTTTGTCCCAGTCTGGCATTTTCTGAGCCCAGCTCCCCTCTGTTCCCCCTGCAGAGCAGGCACAGCCCAGGGCTGCCTCTGCTGCAGCCCTGCAGACTCCCATGAAAATGCACTTCTCTGACATTTGCTCTGCACATTCTCCTTATTTACACACTCTCAGATTCCCATTCCAGAGGTTTCCCTGCTGCCCCCAGGGCCAGAGAGAGCTCAGAAAGTGCTGGGTTGGTCTGGTTCCAGCCCAAACCCCACCAGGACCAGGCTCAGGGGTTCCAGGGTCCCATCCCTGCCCTGCCCTGAGCAGCAGCAGAGCCTGGATCCCCCCTCCACCTATTTTGGGTGTTCTGTGACATCCAGCACTGCAGCTGCTCTGCTGCCACTCTCAACCTGGGCTATTTTTAGCTTTATTCCAGTGAAAGGAAGCTGAAAGGAGGCAACTGTGTTCATTACAGTCTCAAGAGCAATTCCCAGCCATCAGCCACTGTCTACATCAATTCTTTTATTAATTTGAGTGCAGCACTCGGGCCAGGAACATGTGCCTGCACTCTCAGCTGCACGCTGGCCCCAGCCTAGAGCCATTTAATTACCTCCATTAATAAGCAATAAGGCTCTTAAGAGCAACAATTTCCTTCTGCTGATCATTTCTGGGGCGCCCAGACAGAAAATGCTTTCTTTTAAACTCGTCTGGGAGGATAAGAGCTGTGGATCACAGAGGAAATTTCAGGCAGGATGTTTTTAATGCAGATCCTGCTGCACTTTGTGGGTTTAATTGCACCAGAAATGTGCATAACCAAACTCACAGCCTGTGAGAGTGGAAAACTTTAAATTAGGGATGACTGACCCCACCAGAGCATGTGGAAAAAGAACACCTCAAATATTAACGAGGAAAAATTGGTGTGGAGATGGAATTTGGGACAGTGACAGCAAAACCTCCCCAAAGCACAGCTCAGTGTTGGCATCAGCTCCTTCCTGCTGGATTTAAGGACAGGTAGCTCTGAAAACTCCATCAAAAATAGCTTTACAGGGCTGCAATAAAGTGCTTTTTACCTCTCAGGTTTGGTGCTTTAGAGTTCTGTGGTTCCATTTTTGTTTGCCCATTTTTTAAGGAGAATCACAGTTTGATATCCTGAGTGAGGAGTGAATCCACACAAAACTCCCTAAAACCTCCAGGGGATGATCCAGGATCTCCCAGATCCCAGAGCCACCTTTCCCAAGGAAATCCATCCCCAGCAATAAATTCAGGAGGGAAGGGTTGGGGTGGATGCTGCAGGATTTCACCTCCCAGGTCAGCTTTAGGCACTAATTAAAAAATAAATAGTAAAAAAAGAAAAAAAAAACTTCTTAGAGGAGATTTTTACCCCAAAGCAGAAGGGCCAGGATGTAAAATGCTGCTGAAAATAGTTTTTAAGAGAAATTTGGCAAAAGAAAAATCCCAAACTTGGATGAGCCTTCAGAGGACTCTTGTCAGGAGAAAGTTATCCAGGACTATTTAAAATTATAAAATATCAGCTGGCTTTTCAATGCAAATGGTTCCAGGAATGGCTGATCTTCAACACTGTCAGGAAAATGCTTTTGATGTAACGAGACAAGAAAGGTTTCAAGATGTCACTGCAAAATTCATGAGTGTTTTTGAGGCACAGGCAAAAATAAAATGTAAAAATTCTTGCTAAGAAAACAGTTCCTGGCGTGGAGCTGCAGTGAAAACTCTCCCTCCACGAGGAAGAACACAGAAACCCAGAAAAGTCAGAACTCCAAATGCTCACATTGGGATTTATCTCTGCTCTGGAGCTAAGGAATCACAAAACGTGGGCTCAGTGAGGTTTCTAGGCCACGCTCCCATCTGCACAAAGGCTGCTTCAAAAAGGAATTTGTGAGTTTGTGCTGCTCCTCTGCAGCAGGGGAACCCCCAGATAAAGAAAAGAAAAAAAAATCAGGGAACTGGAGCCACTGAAGCACCTGGGGGAGGGAATTTCCTTGGCAAAGCCCTGAAATCCCAAAGCTGAGCGTGTGGGAAGGAAAGAGGCCCCACTCTGCTTCCAAAAAAAGAGACAAAATAATCTTTTTGGATTATTTTTGGATTGTTATTATTGCAGGGTTTGGGATTCCCCTGCCTCTTGCAGGAAAGGCCGTGGGGAAATGCACGGAAGGGAGGGAAAAAATCCACACTGAGCTGCCAGGGGTTCAGCAGCAGCCACAGAGCAAACCCTGCTGCGTTTGCTGCCCTGTGCTCTCGCTTGTTTTCTCAGCAATGTCAGAGCCAGCAGGCCATGGAAAACTCAAAACACCGAGGGAAAAGCAGGATGCATTCCCCAGGGAAGGGAGGGAGGGCAGGGATGGGATGGGAGGGAGCAGTTTCCACCCCTGGGGTCCCTGAGCACCCCAAAAGCTGCTGGCCCCACAGAGCCCACAGTGATCCTGCTACAGCCAGAGAAGGGGGGCAAAGGCTCAGGTGGGACCTCGGGATGCTCTGGGGCACATCTGGATTTTTGTGAGCACCTCTGGATTCTCGGGGGCACCTCTGGATGCTCAGGGGCACCTCTGGATTCTCGGGAGCACATCTGGATTTTTGTGAGCACCTCAGGATTCTCGGGAGCACCTCAGGATTCTTGGGAGCACATCTGGATTCTCGGGGACACCTCTGGATGCTCGGGAGCACCTCTGGATGATCAGAAGCACCTCTGGATGCTCGGGAGCACATCTGGATGGCCGGAGCNTTATTAATTTACCTGCCCCCAGCACCTGCCAGGGCTACCCAGGCCCCCAGTAATTAACAAATGCAGAGCTCCAAGTTTGTAATTCCAGCAGAAACGGGGCAGAGCAAGGCCAGGAGGAGCCGTGCCCTGCAAAGCCCCAGGCACAGCCGGGTTTGGGTTTCCCGCAGCTCCTGTCACCCAGAGCGCCACAGGCATGCTGCAGCTGCCCCCGGGCACANGGGGGCAAAGGCTCAGGTGGGACCTCGGGATGCTCTGGGGCACATCTGGATTTTTGTGAGCACCTCTGGATGCTCGGGGGCACCTCTGGATTTTTGTGAGCACCTCTGGATTCTCGGGGGCACCTCTGGATGCTCAGGGGCACCTCTGGATTCTCGGGAGCACATCTGGATTTTTGTGAGCACCTCAGGATTCTCGGGAGCACCTCAGGATTCTTGGGAGCACATCTGGATTCTCGGGGACACCTCTGGATGCTCGGGAGCACCTCTGGATGATCAGAAGCACCTCTGGATGCTCGGGAGCACATCTGGATGGCCGGAGCTGCACATCTGTGCGGGGAGGAGGCCGGAGGGGAGCACAGCCCTGCCCGGGCAGGGGTTGCCATCTGCTGGTACCGGGGGGAATCCCGGAGCCCTGCCCAGCCCTGGAGCCAGGGGAATCCATGGAATCACCGGGAGCTTTGAGCTGGAAGCGCTTGAGGGATGCCAGAGGGTTGTCACAGCCACATCGCCCCGGAGCTGAGGGGGGAAATCTGTCCTGGGACGGGGCTG
>VXBI01004078.1:132244-172954 GCA_013397375.1 Toxostoma redivivum
AGCCAGTACCTGAACCAGAGCTGAACTCCAGCCTGTCAGCCTGCATTAATGCAGCTCTGGGTGAATAAACAGAATATAAACGGAGCTCTGGTGCCCACACAGGCTCTCCAAACATTTGTTTGCTCGTTCCAGTCATTAATTTGTCATTCCTGGATGCTGCTGGAGAGCAGGAGGAGGAGAGGCAGGGGATGCTGAGGGGAGCACAGAGCACCAGGGCAAGGCTTGGGGCTCTTTGCCTCCTTCCCCTCCATCCTGAAGAGTTTAAATCCCGTCTGGATGGCTCCTGGTCCCAGTGCTGGCAGCCCCAGCTCGGGGAAGGGCTGGCTGCTGGAAGAGCAGCGGTGCCCTGGAGGTGCTGGAGAATTTGGGGAGAATTTCACAGAGCTCAGCTGCAGCCCTGCCCCAGAAATGTCCCTGCCCTGGGGCTCTGCGGGCCCACCTGCACCCACGGAGTGGGCATTTGTGAGAGACACCCCCTGTGCCCAAAATATCCGGGGCTGTGCCAGGGGTTTGCTCAGAATCAGTGAGGAGAGCAGGTGTGGGGTGCTCTCAAAATTCCTGGAGCAGTCCCACAGCTCTGTCCTTCTCCTGGGGGGTTCCTGCTCCCCACATCCCTGGGATTTCCTGGGATCTCATTCCTGCTCCCCACATCCCTGGGATTTCCTGGGATCTCATTCCTGCTCCCCATATCCCTCTCCTTCTTTTGGGATCTCCTGCTCCCTACAGTCCTGGGATCTCCTGGGGTTCCTATTCCCCATATCCCTGTCCTTCTTCTGAGGTCTCCTGGGGTCTCCTCTCCACACCTCTGTCCTTCTCCTGGGGGGCTCCTAGTCCCCACATCCCTGTCCTTCTCCTGGGATCTCCTGGGGGATTACTGCTCCCCACACCTCTTCTCCTCCTGGGATCTCCTGCTCCTCATATCCCTCCCTTCTCCTGGAGGGTTCCTGCTCCCCACATCCCTGTCCCACTCAGCTGCCCCAGCACCACTGGCAGTCCCCTGTCACCCCTCCCTTCACTGAGCTGGCTGCTCCTTGTCCCCCCGGGGACACCCAGAGCCCTGGCAGAGGCACAGGCAGGGCTGGAGCTGCTGCTGCCCCTTCCTTTGGGATCTGGTTTGTCCATGCCTTCCCTTTTCTGTGCCTGTCAGTGGGAGCAGTTCCACCCATTCCAGGAAATATTTTATTTGCAGTCCCCGGGATGAGGTCCCTGTCACTTTGAAGATCCCAGCTATTTGACTGCTTTGAATTCATTTGTTTAATGAACCTCAGGGGGCCACTGTACTAAAGCATTCCCAAACAAGTTCAGAGCTTTGCAGTTTCTCCACTAATTAGGGACTCCTTTGGGGCTAAACACNCTGCAGGCAGGGACAGCCCCGCTCCCCTCCCTGCGATGCTCAGCCCTGCCTCAGCCCCATCCCAGCGCCCCCAGCCTGCCGGCACTGCAGAAATCCTGCAGGAGGGAGGAGGAATTGCTGCATTTTCCACCAGCTTGCCTTAGAAAACTTAAAATCCACGGAAATCCAGCAGGCACTGAGTTCGAGAGCACTTTATCCCAAATCCACGCCTTGTTTTCCCCCATTCCTGCTGTCCCTTCCCCTCTCCCTGCCCTGCACGATTCATGCAGCATTTCAATAATAAATTGCATGGCACTGGGTAATTTATAGCACTTGGGGAAGGTTATTAACAAAAACACTGGATAATTCATACAAATGAACTTGGATCTTGTGGTGGGAGGATTTCATTGAGGGTTTAAAAAGAGTTTTAAAAAATCCAAGGGTTGCCAGGGATTTGCCACCCTTGGATTGCAAATATAAAATATTTTAAGTGTTGTGTGTTTTCAGAGTGAGAATCTGGGGGTGATTTATGCAGGGTGACACCTTGGGCTCAGCTTCCAATTCATAACCTTGATAAACCAAATTATAATTATTATACCCTCAGAAAATAAGGGTAGGACAGGCCAGGAGGGAGGCTCAAGTTGCCTCTAAGGTCAGAGAAAAAGTCACCAAATATTCCACACAGAAGCTGCAAGAAATGAGTTTGCATCTCACAGCAGCTGGGTAATGATCACTGAAATTAAAAAAATATCAGGAGACAAAGTTTCAATAAGTGTGTCTACTAAAAATAAAGGATTTACCTGGAAATTCATAGATCAAAGCAATCAGGAGGGAAAAGCCAGGACAAGGCAAACTCTGCTTCCCTCTGGGACAGGAGAGAAATTCCAGAATGCCTTGCAGGGAACAGGAGCCAGTACCTGAACCAGAGCTGAACTCCAGCCTGTCAGCCTGCATTAATGCAGCTCTGGGTGAATAAACAGAATATAAACGGAGCTCTGGTGCCCACACAGGCTCTCCAAACATTTGTTTGCTCGTTCCAGTCATTAATTTGTCATTCCTGGATGCTGCTGGAGAGCAGGAGGAGGAGAGGCAGGGGATGCTGAGGGGAGCACAGAGCACCAGGGCAAGGCTTGGGGCTCTTTGCCTCCTTCCCCTCCATCCTGAAGAGTTTAAATCCCGTCTGGATGGCTCCTGGTCCCAGTGCTGGCAGCCCCAGCTCGGGGAAGGGCTGGCTGCTGGAAGAGCAGCGGTGCCCTGGAGGTGCTGGAGAATTTGGGGAGAATTTCACAGAGCTCAGCTGCAGCCCTGCCCCAGAAATGTCCCTGCCCTGGGGCTCTGCGGGCCCACCTGCACCCACGGAGTGGGCATTTGTGAGAGACACCCCCTGTGCCCAAAATATCCGGGGCTGTGCCAGGGGTTTGCTCAGAATCAGTGAGGAGAGCAGGTGTGGGGTGCTCTCAAAATTCCTGGAGCAGTCCCACAGCTCTGTCCTTCTCCTGGGGGGTTCCTGCTCCCCACATCCCTGGGATTTCCTGGGATCTCATTCCTGCTCCCCATATCCCTCTCCTTCTTTTGGGATCTCCTGCTCCCTACAGTCCTGGGATCTCCTGGGGTTCCTATTCCCCATATCCCTGTCCTTCTTCTGAGGTCTCCTGGGGTCTCCTCTCCACACCTCTGTCCTTCTCCTGGGGGGCTCCTAGTCCCCACATCCCTGTCCTTCTCCTGGGATCTCCTGGGGGATTACTGCTCCCCACACCTCTCCTCCTCCTGGGATCTCCTGCTCCTCATATCCCTCCCTTCTCCTGGAGGGTTCCTGCTCCCCACATCCCTGTCCCACTCAGCTGCCCCAGCACCACTGGCAGTCCCCTGTCACCCCTCCCTTCACTGAGCTGGCTGCTCCTTGTCCCCCCGGGGACACCCAGAGCCCTGGCAGAGGCACAGGCAGGGCTGGAGCTGCTGCTGCCCCTTCCTTTGGGATCTGGTTTGTCCATGCCTTCCCTTTTCTGTGCCTGTCAGTGGGAGCAGTTCCACCCATTCCAGGAAATATTTTATTTGCAGTCCCCGGGATGAGGTCCCTGTCACTTTGAAGATCCCAGCTATTTGACTGCTTTGAATTCATTTGTTTAATGAACCTCAGGGGGCCACTGTACTAAAGCATTCCCAAACAAGTTCAGAGCTTTGCAGTTTCTCCACTAATTAGGGACTCCTTTGGGGCTAAACACAAGAGGTCCTGCTGCTGTTTGAAGCCGGCAGAAAGCCAAGGCAGGGCTGAATCTCCAGCTCAAGTGAAGCATTTTAAATATTTTTCTTCCTCTATTTTTTTTTTCCTCTCCCCAGCGAGTGCAGAGCTGCCAGGCATGAACACAAATGATCAGGTCAAGGTGCTCTAAGACAGGGCAGAAGGGTTTTAGCAAAGCCTGGATAAACCAGCCCAGTTTACACCCACTGACTGCTAAAGGCTCCTGGAGCTAAAACTGAGCTCAGGTTGCTCCTGAGGAGCTGTGCAGGAACAGCCAAGCTCGGTTCTTGGAGGTCAGTCCCATACAGACAGCACAGGCCACACCTTGCATCCCTTACAGGGGCTCAGGTTGGGAAATCGGGGGGAAATTCTCCTTTCAAAGGGCCTCAAGGATGTGGGAGTCTCAGAGCTGAGAGATGCAAGACAAAATCCACTCAGAGCAACTTTTCTCAATTTTCCCTTTTTTAATGCAAGAGTTTTCTCGTTCCCTTCCTTCCTTTGGCTGCCTGGTCCTTGTCCTTCAAAAAATGAAATGTACATGTCCTGGTTTAAAAACAAAACAAAGAAAAACAAACCACAAAACAAACAAAAAAATTAAAAAATCATACTACTTAGAAGGAATCAGGAAAGAAATTGGTGTAAGAAAGGGGCTGCTCAGAATCCACCCTGCAGTGCTCAGGGCACCTGAGAGTCCTGCAGAATTAATTGCCAGGCACGTTAATTACTGATTATTAAATAGGAAATCCCCAAGCAGCATTAGGAAGGGATGATTGAACACGCACCACTGACTGGATCCATCGTCCTCCCAGCCTGGCTCAAGTCACCTTCGTGGTGCTCAGGTTTGGAAGGACAGATGTATCCTAGGAGGGGAATAAATGGTGCCAGCAGGGAGCTGGGAACACCTCCGGGGATAAAGCTGAAAGTTCCTTATCCAGGACCACACATCTTGGCTCTGCAGCCAAAAAAATGCTCATTTTCCACCTTGGAGGTGGCAGCATCAGGCACTGCTCCCAGCTCTTGGCTCAGCCCCACCCAGAGCTGCCAGGAAAAGGAAAAGCTCCCAGGTTCTGGAAACTTCTGTGTCCAGGAGGGCAAAGCTGGAGCTGGAAACGGGCTCAGGGTGAGGGAGGACAAACCCTGAGGTCCCAGCCAGGGCTTTGCTCACAGAGCTCTTCCTAAAGGCAGAGCAAGGCACAGAGTGGGATCAGGGCATGGTCCTGGAATTGTTAAACGGGTCCAGCCCCCCCTCCCAGGCTGAGCAATCCCAGGAGCTGCTTTCAACCTGGCAGCTCTCAAGAGAGCCCAGGTACCGGGGCCAGGCTTGGAGAACCTCCCAGGTGAGCTCAGCCTCCCAGGTGAGCTCAGCCTCTCAGGTGAGCTCAACCCCCCAGGTGAGCTCAACCCCCCAGGTGAGCTCAACCCCCCAGGTGAGCTCAGCCTCTCAGGTGAGCTCAACCCCCCAGGTGAGCTCAACCCCCCAGGTGAGCTCAGACTCTCAGGTGAGCTCAGCCTCCCAGGGCATTCCCCCTTTGATCCTCCCAATTTTGAGCATCACAGGGACGTTCCTGACCTTGTGCAGGGACAGGCAGGGACACTCCTGTCCCCAGCCCCTGGAGCCAGAGCTGCTGGTGGAGGAGCAGAGGAACCAGCCAGGCAAATTGCAGCCCAAGCCCTGCCCTCGCAGAGGGCTGGGATCACAATTCCTGCCTGCTCCTGCCTATCAGGGTGGAATGCAAATGTGAAAATGGAAATCAGGCGCAGGAAACGCCTCCCCAGGTGTGCTGGGGGTGCTGAGCCCTGTCCTGGTGGGAACAGCCAGGACACCAGACCTGGCACGGTGGGAAGCTGCTGCCATCTCCTGGGCAGCCCAGCTCCACTGGGCATTCTTTCCCCTTCCTTTTCCCAAAAACTGCTCCCTCCTGCCACCCCAGCACTGCCTGTGGCAGCTCAGGTGGCACTGGGGCAGAAGTCACTGCTGCATACCAGGAAAGATTTTATAAAAGATTTTATAAAAGAGAGGCCTTATAAATCAGGCCTTGCTCTGCTGAATCACCAGCTGAGCCTGTCAGTTCCCATAAGAAAGAATCAGAGGATTATAAAAAGTCAGTTAACACAATAACCTATTCTTGGAGAGAAAAATGAGTGCACCTGTAACAACAAATATCTGTCCCATGAGAATCCACAAAGAAAAAATGTAAATACCTGTAGGTAGAGAGAGACCAAACATGTACACCAGAAAAATATTAACCAATTGCAGTTAAACACGAGGTCTGTAAAAACTGTATAAAAACGAGTTATGTGAATAAAGAACTGGCTTTTCCTGCATGAATAAACAGAGTCCTGTCTGCTTTGCTGCCACAAGCAGCTCCCTGGCAGCAGGGCTGTGCCTCTGCATTGCGTGACAAGCGCAGCGTGTGACACAGGGACAGCCAGGCCCTGCTGTGCCCGGCGCTGGCTCCAGGCAAACCCCAGGAATCGCAGGCAGCGTCACCCTGGGCACAGCAGCACTGCTGGAGGTGGCACCGAGACACCTGGGCAGGCTCCTGTCCCCTCCCCAGGGCGGGGGACACTGGGGATGCAGCTGGGGACACTAGGGATGGAGATGGGGACACTGGGATGGAGCTGGGGACATTGAGGATGGAGCTGGGGACACTGGGGATGGAGATGGGGAGAGCCCAGAGCTCCCAGAGAAAGCTCCTGGCTGCTGTTCTCCTGCCTCCTGTCACCAGGGACCTTCTGGAGCAGCACAATTCCCTTGTGAGGCTGCTCACTTTGGGGAAGCTCCTTTTGGCAAAATGTTTGTCCCTCCTGATTCCCCCTGCCCTGCCCTGCCCTGCCTGTGGGTTACGAGGGGACTTTCAGCACCTCACCCCTGCAGAGAACAATCCACCTTCTCTTACCCCAGCTGGGTAAAACCCTGCCAGGCTCACAGGATAAACCCTGAGAGCTGGAGATTGCTCCTGAAACCCCACACAGAGCTGGCAGGAGCAGGCTGGGCTGTTTCCCTGCATAAACCCGAGCCTCCGAGCACCTCCTGATGCAAAATCCATCCCACAGCTCATTTGCAACTGCAGCCAGCCACTCCTGCCTGCCCTGCTCCCCCCTCTGTTCTTCCCTGTGGCTGGAGGAGGGATGGGGTGGATTTCTGGAGCTGGGGACACTGCAGGGACAGGCTGCCAAGCCCATCCCAGCACTGGGAGCTCACCCCACACCTCCAGCAGGACAAGGTGTCTTTTCAAGCCAGCTCAGCAGTTCAAGCAGTAAAAAAACCCCTTCATGCCCACATTTGCAAAACACAGTATTTGCAAAACAGCCCAGTAAATCTCAACTGTTCTTCACCCAAAGCAAACAACCCCATAAAGCCCTGCTGAGGAGCTCAGAGCAAACACAGCTCTCCTTACCCAGAGCTGGGCAGAGTCCACCCTGTGCCAGGCAGGGAGAGGAGGGGAGAGGATGCTCTGATGTGCAGGTGGTTGCAGCGCAGACAGAGCGGTTCCAGCACCAGGAAATGCAATGCAGAGAACTCCCTGTCCTTGCCCTGCCCCAGCTTTCCCCGTGGCTCACATTTCCTGCTCCCCAGCAGGTGCTCGAGCAGTTCTTCATTCTGGTTTATTCTCTGTGACTGCATTCGGCCAAAAGGAGCCACCCCTCCCTTGCCATCCCCTCCTGGTGGGAGCAGGTTTGGGTTCCCTGCCTCCTGCTCCTCCCCAGATTATTCCTGACACGCTGGAGGGCTCCAGCTCCACTCCTGGAGCACAGCCCTGAGTGCTGCTGTTTTCCTGGGGACTCCAGGAATATTCCCTTAACTCTTCCTCTCCCAGATCCTCCAGGAGCCAGGGATGAAGCACAGCACTCGTGCCAGCGAGGAGGAAGCCAGACGAGCTGATAACTCCTGTCTGCTTGCCAAGAGGGAGCAAAATCCCGAGTCATCCCATCTGGTGCAAGGCTGGGCTGTGGCTGGCAGCCAGGGAAACACCCCTGGCACCATTTCCCCGAGGATCAGAGCTGGGGAAGAGCAGCTGCTGCTCCCCAGAGCCTCTTTGACCCTGGCACCTGAAGCCAGACTGTGGAGCTGGCTGGGGCCAGATCCTGCAGTCCCCACCCTGGGGCTGCTCCTGCCCCAGCCAGAGGAGCCACGAGCTGTGCTGAGCTCCTTGGATGCTGCTCTGGGCAGTCTCAGCCCTGTCAGCTCCTCTCCAAATATTTTGGACCCTTTAGAAGCTCAGGTCCCTCTGTAACACACAAATCTCCCACAGAAATTTCTGTTTCCTGCCCTTCCTCTACTGCACTTCACACCCATTTTATTTGGCTTTGTTTCATGGGTTTATCCCTGGCTGAATTAACGATGGTGCAGTCACCTTTAGGGATAAAAATATTAATTTTACTGCTTCCCCGAGCTCTCAGGGCTCAGCTGCCACTCCCCCACAGAAGATCAACCCCTTCAAGAACCACCAAGGAACAAAACTGAAAAGCCCCAGAGCGCAGATCATGCAACAAGAATTGTCAGATCACTTCCAGCACCCCTCACAAGGCTCTCCTTAGCCCTGGGGATGTTTTTGCACCAATCCCACCCTGCCTGCTCTCTCCCAAGTGGAATTCTCTCCAGGACAGCACACAGGTGGTTCCAGTGACACCCACTGAGTCACCCAGAGGATGGCACAGGGCTCTTGCAAGGAGAATTGACACGAAACTGCCCAGGGCAAGGAGCACAGAGGGAAGCTGGGCTTGCAAAACCCTCTGCTTCCATTCCCTTTTCCTCCCCCCATCCCGTGTGCTCTCAGATTGCTGATGTGCTCCCGTGTTTGTGGTGCTCCCAGAAAAGCTTTTCCAGCAGTTCCCATTCCCAAGGAGCTGCAGTCCCTCTGAGGAGCTCTGTCCCTGGGAGCTCCCAGGAGGGCAGGAACCAAGATAAAAACCCCAGGGAGATGAGGCTCAGCAGGACAATTCTATTCTGTGACTTCAGCAGATCAGAAAATCTCCATTTTTTTGCCCACACTCTCTGCATTGGGGCCAAATTTCCCTCCAAGCAAAGCAGGATCACTGAACATTCCTCCAACACATTCTCCTTTTCCCTGGCACCTTCCCTGCTTTCCTCTTTGCCCTGAACTCCCCTACTCCATCCTTCCTTTTCCCCCCACTTCAGCTCAGCTTTTATCAGAAATATTTTACACAACAGCTTTCCAGAGTTGGGTGAGGAGCTTGGGGCTGATGAGGGAAGGAAACCCAAACTCCCACTCAGGCAGCACGAGTGACTCAGCAGGGCCAGGGAGGAGGAGGAGGATGAGGATGGAGTGGGCTTGGCAAAACCAAAAAAACATGCATGAGGGCATCAGAAACACCAGTGAGATTTATCCCCTTCTCCAGGGGAGGAGCAGAGTGGATATTAGGAAAAAAAAATCAGAAAAAAAGAGGAATAAGGTGCCCAGGGAGGTGGTGGAGTCACTGGATGTGGTTTAGAGTCTCTTCCACCCTCGGTGATCCTGAGGTTCTGTGAGTGTCAGGCAGTCAGGGACAAAGAGAGCCCATTTTCCTCTTTTTTGGGGGAGGATCCAGCTCATTTGGAGCAGCTCATTTTGGTTCCACCCTCAGTGGAACCATCCCCATCCAGGGGCGCTGGCTCAGGATCATCACCTCTAATTGCTGGGTGTCTCACACGCCGGGTTTCACTCTGGCCACAATTCTTCCTCCTTTCCCAAGGAGGTGGAAGGTGAGAGGGAAGAATCCCGCGGCAAAATCAGCTTCAAAATCAGCCTTGAAATACTGCAAAATCAGCTTCAAAATCAGCATCGAAATACATCAAAATCAGCTTCAAAATAATCTTCAAAATCAGACTTGAAATACTTCGAAATCAACTCAAAATCAGCTTTGAAATCAGCCTCAAAATCAACTTGAAATCAGCTATGACATCAGCCTTGAAATACTTCAAAATCAGGATCAAAATCAGCTTCAAAATCAGCACTGAAATACTTCAAAATCATCTTCAAAATAATCTTCAAAATCAGACTTGAAATACTTCGAAATCAACTCAAAATCAGCTTTGAAATCAGCCTCAAAATCAACTTGAAATCAGCTATGACATCAGCCTTGAAATACTTCAAAATCAGGATCAAAATCAGCTTCAAAATCAGCACTGAAATACTTCAAAATCATCTTCAAAATCAGCTTCAGAATCAGCCAAGGTCCCAAGGGGAGAAGGAGGAAAAATCCAGAAATTGGAGCTCTTTTCCTCATGTGCTGTTATTTGAGGCGTTCAGCCAAAATTGCTTGACAGGAATCACATCAGGGATGTGTCCCCAGCAAGAAAATTTTGTGTTCACCAGGGAGGGGCAGTGAAAGGGAGACACCAGCCCTCATGGCCCTTCATGATCCAGCTGCTTCCAAGCTGGATCAGGAGCTGAATCTGAGCATTTCCACAAGGATGTTCCCACTCTGGGTTTGTTTTTTTTTTTTTTTCACATTTTCTGGAACTGTTTGGCCTTCAAGAAAAGCCTGGAGCAGAGCTGGGAGCGAGGCTGGAGGCTGCTCCACATTCCCAGGGCTCCTGCAGAGCTCACAGGGCTGGTCAGCATCGCTGAAATGCACAGAACTCAGTGCCCAGCCCATGGATTCCTCAGGGATGTCCCCCCTGCCCATTTTAACCCCTCCAGTGGGGTCACCCCTTGTTTTTCAGCTCTCCCTAAGGTAGGAGGAAGTGTCTCTGTCAGTGAAACCTCCATGGGGGTGTGAGCTGCATGGGGAGGAGGAAATATTTGCATTGACCTCATCGAGCCCTGGGTATAAAACGGGCTGGGGAGGTGTCGGGGATTCTCAGTTCCCAGGTGCAGGTGGGTGAGGAGGAGGCACCAAAGGGGTCATGGCAGCTTTCCTGCTCCTGGCACCCCTCCTGCTGCTGGGGACAGCGGCTGGCCAGGAACAGGCAGGGACAGAACGCTGTCCTGGGCTCTGGAATGTGACTGAAGGGAATTTCTCTGTGGAAACATCACCTGAGACTTACCAGGCCAGCACAACCTACCTGGGTAAGGCAGCCCTGCTGCACCTCAGAGCCCTGCACAGAAATCTCTGACTCTGTGCTGCTCTCAGATCTGCTCGGACTGGGGGAGGTGGAACATTCTTTTTCCTACTTTAATTATTTCTAATTTCAGGCAGGAGATGGGTAAACAGGGCTGTTGTCACCTCATTGCTCCTATTCAACCCCAAATTCTCTTTTGCTCCTCAGGGTGATTTTTTCCTTCCCTTTATCTTTTTGCCTGAGGAGGAGCTGAATGCTCTTGAGAAGACAGAACTTGGGGAAGTTGTTCTGTGGTTTGGTTCCCTCCCCTCCCCTCGGACACTCTGCCCTTCTCAGCAAAGGGGAAGAGGTTCAGTGATGCTGACAAACCTTCAGCTTCCATGGCATGAGGTGGATTTCTGCACAAGGACAGCCAACGAATCTCCCTCTGCCCTGAGCCCCAGCAAAACCTAAATTCTGAGCAAACAGTGGAGGGGAGACACTGATCCCTTCCTGCAGGGAGGAGATGTGACCAGCCCAGATTCCCTCAGATCTCACCCAAGCAGCACCCACAGCACTCAGTTGGGGTTTTTTTTGGTTTTTTTTTCCATTTTCTCCCTGTTATTTCAATTATTTTGAGCACGGAATTGAGGTTTGATGGCAGCTCCTGCCTCTCATCATCCCCTGGATGTTCTGATGACAGCTCTGGATTGAGGCAGGGCTGGCCTGGGGGTGCTGAAGGGACACGGGAGGGTGGCACAGGGACCTGGGCAGCCACTGCTGCTGCCACCACCCCTCTGTGCCCACTGAGCATGGCCCAACTTCTGCTGGGGAGAAAAACCCCACGACCCCAGCCTGGAGCAGGGGAGGGTGAGCACACCCAGCCGGGGCTCAGGGTGCCCCAAGGCTCCTTTTCCAGCCCTTCCCACCCCATGGCTCTGCTTTGGCTCCCAGGTGTGGCTCCCAGGGCAGCAGGGGCTGAGCCCGGGCTCTGAGCAGCTCAGGCAAGGATAAAGGGGTTTTTCTCTTGTTCTAGTGGCAGAAAAAGGTTTTTTTTTTCTCCTGTGCTCAGGGGCAGATAAAGGGTTTTTTTTCCTCCTGTGCTCAGGACAGAACAGTCCAGGCACAGGTAAAGGGGATTTTCCTCCTGTACTTGGGGTAGAGCAGTCCAGGGGCAGATAAAAGAGTTTTTCCTCCTGTTCTGGGGACAGATAAAGGAGTTTTTCCTCCTGTGCTCAAGGGCAGCAGCTCAGGGGCAGATAAAGGAGTTTTTTCTCCTGTTCTGGGGGCAGAGCAGTCCAGGGGTGGATAAAGGGGTTTTTCCTCCTGTTCTGGGGGCAGATAAAGAGTTTTCTTCCCCCTGTGCTGGGGCAGGGCTGTGACACCACGAGTGTCACCCAGGCTGAGCAAACCCTGAGGGGTTTCCAGGGCAGAAATCTCATTTTTGCCCACCCTGCTGTGTTCCCAGTGACCATAAAGGACAGCAGGAACCGCAGCAGCAGCAGCCCCCTGTACCTGCTGCAGGCTCTGAGCCCCCAGAACAGCTCGGTGGGGACGTGGCAGGGGACACCCACGAGGAACTGCAGCTCTGTTGTCACTGCAGTACTGAACATCACCGAGAGCACGGCCAACTGGACATCCCCAAACAGCAGCCTGGCCTCCGTGCAGATCAGGTGAGGACAGACCCCAAAATCAGCCCCTCCTCAACCCAGGGACTGCCAAAAACCTCCAGAGCCCTCTGGATTTTCTCTGTCCCCTCACCAGGGGAAATTGTGCTGCACAAAGCCCCCCCAGGCTGCTCTGGGATTTGGAGGTGAGTGGGAATGCAGGTGAATTCCATGGAAATGGCCCTGCTGAGCACTTCCATTAGCGCTGCTGGGAGATGTTTGTCCAGGGGAAGCAGAGCCTGATCTGGGGGCAGGGAGGACACCCGAGTTCCGGGCAGGAGTAATTCTAATTACAGCAGCAGATGGTTCCCTGTTAATTGCCACCCTGCTACGAGGCATGCCCAGCCCAGCAGCAGCCAAAATGTGATGGAGAAATGTTAAAAACAACCCCCAAAACCAGCTCGGTGTGGCTGGAGGGCAGCACGAGCGAGCTCAGGATGGCTCCAAAATTCCCATTTCTGCATCCCATCCCACAGGAGTCACTCAGCTTCTCTCCTTTGAGCTCGTTCCTCTCTTCTCTCCTCCCACAGGGTTTATCTCAGCCTCCCTGATAACAGCACGGAGCTCAGGACTGTGCTGCTGAGCACAGGTAAATCATCATTTCCAGCACCTGGGGAGGGTTTTGGGGAGAGGGCAGGGAGGGTCCAGCAGCCTGGAGCTGAAGGATTTCCCCATCTCCAACAGCCAGAGGGTTTTCAGCTCATCATTCCCACTTTACACCTTCCCAAGCTTCCTTTTTGCTTTAAGGGATGTGAAACAGCCACAAAGCAGAGAGAGGCCAGGTTTATTTCTTTCTGCACGGAATGGATTTCAGGGAGCGGTTCTGGCACCCCCCAGAGCCCCAGCCTGGAGGGGGATGGTGCTGATGAGGTATTCACACACCCCACAGAGGGTTTGACCCCTCATTCCTGTGCAAGTATGAAAATAATGAATGAAAAATTAAGATGAAATAAAATGATAAGGAAAAATAGGAAAAGAAGGAAAATAATGATAATTATGAATGAAAAATTAAGATGAAGTAAAATAATAAGGAAAAATGGGAAAAGAAGGAAAATAATGATAATTACGAAAATAATGAATGAAAAGATGAAATAAAGTTATAATGAAAAATAGGAAAAGAAGGAAAATAATGAATGAAAAATTAAGATGAGGTAAAATAATAAGGAAAAATGGGAAAAGAAGGAAAATAATGAATGAAAAATTAAGATGAGGTAAAATAATAAGGAAAAATGGGAAAAGAAGGAAAATAATGAATGAAAAATTAAGATGAGGTAAAATAATAAGGAAAAATGGGAAAAGAAGGAAAATAATGAATGAAAAATTAAGATGAGGTAAAATAATAAGGAAAAATGGGAAAAGAAGGAAAATAATGAATGAAAAATTAAGATGAGGTAAAATAATAAGGAAAAATGGGAAAAGAAGGAAAATAATGAATGAAAAATTAAGATGAGGTAAAATAATAAGGAAAAATGGGAAAAGAAGGAAAATAATGAATGAAAAATTAAGATGAGGTAAAATAATAAGGAAAAATGGGAAAAGAAGGAAAATAATGAATGAAAAATTAAGATGAGGTAAAATAATAAGGAAAAATGGGAAAAGAAGGAAAATAATGAATGAAAAATTAAGATGAGGTAAAATAATAAGGAAAAATGGGAAAAGAAGGAAAATAATGAATGAAAAATTAAGATGAGGTAAAATAATAAGGAAAAATGGGAAAAGAAGGAAAATAATGAATGAAAAATTAAGATGAGGTAAAATAATAAGGAAAAATGGGAAAAGAAGGAAAATAATGAATGAAAAATTAAGATGAGGTAAAATAATAAGGAAAAATGGGAAAAGAAGGAAAATAATGAATGAAAAATTAAGATGAGGTAAAATAATAAGGAAAAATGGGAAAAGAAGGAAAATAATGAATGAAAAATTGGATTAAATAAAATAACAATGAAAAATAGGAAAATAATATGAAAGTAATTTTCAGTGAAATCGGAGTTAGCACAGCCTCCTGGAGAAGGTCTCCGCTGGCTTTTTGGATTTGTAACTGAGTTTTTTTTTCCGTTTCAGGGGCAGGGAACAGCACGGAGCCCCCCAACAGCACGCTGGCCCCCAGCCCCAGCCCCAGCTCGGTGTGCAGGGCTCAGAGCAGCCGCTGGCTCCTGCCTGCCCTGCTGCTCCTCCCAGCCCTGCTGCTCTGCTAGGCTGCACAGGGCCCCAGCTCTGCTCCCCTCCTCCAAAAATGGAGATTTTCTGATCTGCTGAAGTCACAGAATAGAATTGTCCTGCTGAGCCTCATCTCCCTGGGGTTTTTATCTTGGTTCCTGCCCTCCTGGGAGCTCCCAGGGACAGAGCTCCTCAGAGGGACTGCAGCTCCTTGGGAATGGGAACTGCTGGAAAAGCTTTTCTGGGAGCACGTCAGCAGAGATGGGCTGAGCTGATTTACTCAGGAAAATGGTTCCTCTGTGTGTGCTGGGGTGGTAAATGCACCTCCACAGGGAATTCTGAAGGTTTGTGTGACCCACAAGCTCAGCAGAAGGAAATCTTTGCCAGCACTGAGGGATCTTTTTGTGTTTTCAGCCACAGAAAGGGCTGAGCAGACCCCGTTCCAAGGGGATCCTCGTGGATCCACGATTTCCTCATCCCAGAACTCCTGCAGAAGGGGGATCCCTGCTCCACGAGCTCTGGCTTTGCATCTCCATCCCCTCCTGGCACAGCCCCACAGCTCAGTGAGCCTGGGGAGGGAAATCCTGCTGCAAATCCTCCCCTCCCAGCCCTGGCAATTCATGCTCCATGTTGTTATTTGGTCCAAAATCCCCTAAATTTTTTTTCTTTCAGCAGATCGCAAAGTTTCTCTTTCTTTTCCCTCTATTTTATTTTTTTCCTGATTTTTCTAGAAAGACAAGGTGGGCATTTTTTGTCCCTTTTTTTTTTTAATCAACAGCTGATTTTGCTGTAGGGAAAGATTTTTGTGTGGGCCAATGCATGTCTTGATTTCATTGTTATTGTTTTTATTTTTATATGGGCAAAACATTTATTTAGAAATTTTCCAACTTGTGAGAAGCAAATTTTTTTTTCTCAAACCAATCTAAATAAAATAAGGAATTAAAATTGATTCTTGCACTTGCCATTATTTCCTGGCTTCGTTGTGATGTTGGGGGGGTTTGAAATAATTCTGAAAAATTTGGCTTTGATCCCACACATAAAGGAACAAATAAAGGTGAGGCCTGAGCTCTGCAATCCTGCACAGGGTGACCCAGAGGATTTTTGGGGGAAAGGGTCAGGAACAGATCCCTGCCCCTTTAATCCTCTTGTGCTTCCAAACCACAACAATATTTCAGATTTTAGAAAGAGCCCTGGCTTTAAACTGCCCAGAGCTGGCTAAATCCCCTCATTTCTGCTGAAAAAAATCCTAATTCCCTGTGGCTGAGGAGCCTGGCAATAAAGGAGCCCGAAAATTGAACACAGGAGCTGAGCAGCACAAGAAAAAAATAAGACTTCCCATTTATATTTATCAGGAATTCAGAAGAAATTGTCCTTGTCCATTGATATTTCTTGGAATTCAGGAAAAAAAATTGTCCTTGCCCATTGATATTTCTCAGGCACTCAGACATCAGGTCTAAGTGGGAAATTTTTTTCAATTTCCACAGAATTATTTGAAATATCATCAGTAAAAGTGGACAGTTGTGATTAAACACCTGCTAAGGCTGGTTTGGCTTTCAGGCTGAGCTTTCACTCAACTCTTCCTTGTTCAAATTGTACAAAAGCCATGGTTTGCCTCAAAAGATAAAGGTAATTCTGCCTCTCGTGCCCTCAGTGTAAATCCCACTTGTTCCATCCTCATTCCCACTTCTTTCCCTGTTTCCTGGTGGGGTGTGGAGGGGTTGGGCTCTAAAGCCACAATTCCCCAGATGAAATTTGAGCCTGCAGTGCTGAATTCATGGAACCTTGCAGAATTCCAGGGAAATTAATTTTTTAGTGCATCAGCTTAGGAGGCAGGTAATTAGGGTAATTAGCAGAGATAGGGCCATGCTTTATCTCCTGCTACTCCAGTGCACAACACACAATAAAATCCTAATTAGTGCTGGAAATTACTGCTCAACTCCAACCTCCTGTTGATCCTTCCATCTCCTCAGATTGCAGCCTTGGATAATAAATATGAAATTGCATTTAAACATCCCTGTGGCACCTTCCATGTCCCAGGTTATCCCCAGGTGCTGCTTTGTCCCATCCTTGAGCCTCATCTGGGGCAAAGCCTAAAATTAATCAAAAGGAAAGCTGCTGTTTGACAGATTTCCTGGGCAGCCCCAAACTTTGCTTTTTGTGACAGAAGCAGGTGTTCCCACAGGTGTTGAACTCAGTCACCCTGCTCACCCAGCCCACAAAACCTGATTTTATCATGAGACAGGAGGGCAGAGCTGGGGCTGTCACCCCACTGAATTTCCATCATTATCCCCCTGCTATTCCCAGCTGTGTGCTGGAATAATAAATAAATAAGAAATAAGTAAATTCCAGCCCCTGCTGGGATCAGCTGGGACCTCTCAGGGCTGTCCTGGCCCCCAGTGTCACTGAACAGTCCTTCAGGGCATTTCATCACTCAGGAGCTCAGCCAGAGCTTAATGTTTAATTCTGGGAGTTCATTCCCTCCCTACAAAACCCTCCCTCCCTCCTCTGGGAATCTGGAATTCCACAGAGAATTCCCTGCACAGCTCCAGACCTCTCTGAGAGGGTGAGACAGCTCCACTGCAACCCCAATCCCAACCCCAATCCCAGCTCCAGCTCTGCTGTTCCCAACCCCTTTCACCCACAGCACTGCCCAGCCACCCAATTTATTCCCATTTCCCCAGAGCTGCATCATTTAATCCCAGAGATCAGAATAATTGGCACAGCTCAATCTCCAAGGTGCACAGAGCAACAAACACAAGCACTCAGGCTGTCCAGGGCTGTTGATCTGCAGAAATTCACAGCAGCCTGGGCTGGTTTTTCTGCCTCCATGCCAATAAAAGCAGCGGGCTGTGCTGCACAGATGAAACATTTTGTTTGCTGAATGAATTCCTGCCCTGATAAAAACACCACATGATGTGTTTGAGTGTCCCTGACTCACTGGAGGCACCAGTGCTCTGTGAGTCAGCACAGCAGCAGGACCTGACATCATTTCAGCCACACAGCCAAACCTCCCTGGGGGGAGCTGAACAAAAACGACTGGTTCCACATTTGGGGACAAAAAAAAGCAGGGAAAAGGGCAAATGTGAGCACCCTGACACTGCAAGGAGCCTGCAGCCAAATATTCCCCAAAGCACCACCTTTAAAAAGGAAAAAAAAAAACAAAACCTCAAAGCTGCAGCTCCCAGGGCAGAGGTTTGGCTCTGATAAAGGGGAAGGTTGGAATATCTCTTTTTTCTCACTATTCCCTTTTTGAAGCTCGCCCAGGGAGTTTGAACCAGGCCAGGGGACAGCACAGAACTGTGCTCAGTCCTCACTTTAATTCCAAATCAGTTTTAAAACCATCCCAGGCATTTTCTGGCAGTGTAAACCCCACTCTAGCTCAGCCTGGAGCACAGTGTGGCCAAGGTGAGCAATTAGGCAAACTTCATTAAACTTCATTAAACTCCCCAAAGGGGCTGTTTGCTCCCATTGCTCAAATCCCCCATTTCCTTGTAAAGCAAGGGAATTGCTGCCCTGATTATCAGGGTTTTTATTAATTATTAAGCTATTCTTGATGGCCATTCCTAATTACTAATGTGACAAAGGGAACCACAGCCAGCACTGTCACTTCTGCCTCTGGACAGGCACTGTGACTGAGGATGGCCTTTGGCCACAGAAATTATGCAATGACCATTCCCTCACTGCCTCCAGCTCCAGAAATATCCAGGATAATTGGGGTTTAAACTCCTCTCCAGCTCCAGGAACATCCAGAATAATTGGGGTAGTGTCCATTTAAACTCCTCTCACAGGCTCATCCTGCTGCAACAACCTCCACTGGATTTTGGGGTTGATTTTGGGGTTGATTTAAGGGTTTATTCTTGCACTCCCTCCCCCAGGCTCTGCCACCACTGGGGCTGTGACATTCCCACTCCAGATTCCTCAGTTTTCCACTCTCACCAACACCCTGCTCCCTCTGGCTCTGCAGTTTGAATCAGAAATGCTTTTTTTTTTATTGCCCACTACACCAGTTCCACACACAGAGAAAGATCTGCTGGCCACAGGAAGGAACATGCCTGCAGCGCAGGAAATAAACTGATAAGAGGCCAAAAAAAAAAAACCATAATGTAGTTCTAACTCTCAAAAATGCTTCTCTGCTTGACCAAGAAGCAAAGCAACACCAAAGCTCACATTATTAAATATCATAAATTCATTATTTAATTTAGAGACAAAGCAAAGACTTTGTGATTTTGCCATGCCACCTCCACCCTCCAAAGCTGCTTTATTTACCACAGTACAATTCTAAATTTCACATCAGCTGGGTGGCTCAGCTTGGCAAAACAGGAAGGTCTTGAGAAAAAGCAGAGAAACCAAATTCTGAGAGCCCAGATGGGCAGAGGGTCCTTGTGAAACATCTGCCCCTGTCCTGATGTACCAGAGGCCAGGCTGGCTGCAGGAAATGCTGAGCAGGGCTGCAGGGATGCACTGGGCTGGTCTTGGAGCATTTCTCTGAGCTGCTGAGCTGAGGCTGATCTCACTTCACAATGGTTTCCTCTCCCTTGTAAACCACCACGTTCTGCTCTGTCTCGTGCACCTCCACTTTGTAAAGGATGCCCTGGGGCAGGAGCTGCTGCAGGCTGTCCCAGATGAACACAGCAATGTTCTCTGTGGTGCTGGGGGGACAGCAGCAGGGTCACAGCTGGAATGTCACCAAGGCTGGGGGGATGCTGAAGGGGATGATGGCACCTGGATTAGGGGGGGATTGTGGCACTGCCAGCAAATGTGGGTGGGATGGACAGGACAGCCTGTCCAGGGCTGGACACAGGTGTGGGCAGCACACAGGTAAAGGCTGCTGGTCCCCAGGTAGGGTCAGCAGCAGAACCACAGGGTGTGCCTCAAGCTGCACCAGGGGAGATACAGCTTGGATAGCAGAAAGAAGTTTTTTATGGAAGGAATAATAAAGAATGGAAAGAATAATGAAGTATTGGAATGCTCTGCCTGGGGAGGTGGTGGAGTCACATCCCTGGATGTGTTTAAAAATGACTGGATGTGGCTCTGGGTGCCATGGGTTAGTTGAGGTGTTGGGGCATGGGTTGGACTCGATGATCTTGGAGGTCTCTTCCAACCTGGTAATTCTGTGATTCTGTGATTCTATGATTTTGTGATTCTGTAATCCTGTGATTCTGGGATCCTGTGATTCTGGGATGCTGTGATTCTATGATTCTGTGATCCTGTGATTCTATGATTTTGTGATTCTGTGATTCTATGATCCTGGGATTCCATGATCAGGCCCTGGAGACTGTTCCAGCCTCTCCAGGAGCCCCCATCACCCACCTCACCACCTCAGAGAAGTAGGGCACATCCTTGTCCAGGTTTTTGTGGTCCAGTGGCTCCATGATCGCTTCCTGCAGGAAGAGGACAGTGACAGCCCTGTCCCTGCCTGGCCTGAGGTTCAGATAACCACACACAGCCAGGCAGGATGGGAAAGAAGGGAAAGAGCCCCAAATCCAGCTGTGAAATTCCCAGCTGGAAACGTGGCACTGCCTCACATAACAGAGCTAAGGCATTTAAGTCTTCAATTATTCCTTAATTTCTTTTTGATGTCCTGCCATCAGCAGCTCACCACGTCCTCATTCTGGTACCACACAAATTGCTGAGCTCTAATCAATTCTCCCAGGGGATTAGAAGGAAAACTGGGCTGGTTTTACCTGCATGTATTCCTTCAGGTCTGTCAGGTTCATCACCATCCCCGAGACCGGGTCAATCTGCAGGGGAGCACAAGGGAGATTGGTGGCCTGGTGACACAAATCAGACAGTAATATCTGTGGAAATGATCTTTCCACTGTCCTAGGGCTCCAAATCCTCTCATGTGATGTTCCCAAGCCTGGAAACAATTCCAGAGGTTCCTCTCTTTCCTAAAAGGGAGAAACAACTCACTGGAAGAGACTTCAAGCGTGATGATAAAAGCATGAAAACAGCATTAAACTGCAAATCCTTGTTGTGAACAGGACAATGACCATCTCTGGTGATGTGCAGAGTTTCTGAAATACTCTGGGAAATGCAGGCATGGGGATTCTGCCACACTGAGAACAGAAAAAGGATTCTGGTTGCACTCACCTCTCCACGCACGGTGACCACAACTGAAAAAAAGAAAAGATCAGGTCACTGTGATGTCCAGGGACCCCAAATAAATCTGCTGCTGCTGGGGACACACAAGCCATTCCCTGCTCACCCTCAGGGTGCACTCAGGAGCGGGATTGTTTTTACAAAATGAGGGGATGCTCCATAAAAACAATGACTCAGAGGCACAAAAATCCTTCCCCAAGGTCTGATGCCCCAGGAGGTGAAGATAAACCTGATAAAGCAGCTCCTTAGCAGAGATTTCAGGTGCCAACAACCCAGGGAGCCACTCCAGGAACTGGAGAGATTTAATTCAGTGTGCTCGGGGTGTAGAAATGGGAGAACTTGTGAAAAAAAAAAAAATTCAAATTATGTTTACAGGCTGTTTAATTTGCATGGCTTTTGCTTAGAAAAATCCCCCTTCCAATCACAATGATTCTGCAGAGTGTAAACAAGCAGATTTGATTCAAGAAGTGGCATTTGAAGATAAATATTTATTATCTATTCAGCTGCCAAACCCACGCTATGGTTCAACCCCCTGCTGCTGAAATTTCTTCCTAATTCTTAATAAAAACACAAACCCAGGCACTAAAATCTGTTTCAGGCTGCTGAGATGAGTGGCCCAGCCCTCCTGGGTTATCCCCACCCTGACTGAGAGCAAGGATGGGAGTCACTCCCTACCTTTGTAGTTGTGTCCGTGGCCATTCGGGTTGTTGCACTTCCCAAACAGCTTCAGGTTCTCCTCCTCACTCAGGGATTTACTGTGGGAAAGGCAGGCATGGCACACCACATCTGTTCCAGATGTTCCTGGATTCACTCAGCTCTGCTTTCCAGCCTCCATCTCTTCCCCCTCCCACACTGAACCCCTCAGCTCAGAGGCACAAACACACAGAGGATGTTTGCTCCATGAAAAGATGTTGTTGACAGCAGTGGATTTTTTTTTTTTTTTTTNAGATGGTGTTGGAAGCAGGGGATTTTTTTTTTTTTTTTGCTGTGGTTCTGTGTCTGTTTCACAGCATCTGCCTGACACCATTGCTGGATAAATGCTCAACATCTGGGCCCAAAATCACTTAGGCCTGGAGCAAGCTGCACATTTGGGTTTATTATTAATTAGCAAAGCTTAGGGAGCCTCTCTAAGAAATACAAAGGAATTCTCTCTGAATCTTCCCTTTGAAGCATCCAGGGGCCTGCTCTGAATGTTTCAGGACAAGGCACATTTTGGGAATATCACAGAATCCCAGGATCACCGAGGCTGGAAGGGAGCTGTGAGATCCCTGAGCCCAGCCTGTGACCAGAGTGCCACATCCAGGAGTTCCCTGTGCACCTCCAGGGATGGGGACTCCCCTTCCAAGGCCTGGCCACCCTTTCCACGGAGAAATTCCTGCTGATGTCCAGCCTAAAACCTCCTCCAGCTCAAGGCACCCTTTAGGAATGGATCATTTTGGGGGAAAAGCGGCAGGGCGATGTTCACAAACCGAAAGCGCCAGCGGCTCCGCTCGAACACGGAACTGCAGCGGGCACCGGCGGGTGCTGCGGGAAGGGCTGAGCCAGGGACGGAACCGGCGAGGAAACGCGGCGAGGGCTCGGAGCCTCCTCCCGGCCGGGCCGCTCACCTGTGCAGGGATGCTCACCTGTGCGGGGATGCTCACCTGTGCAGCCGGTGGCAGGCGCTGAAGGTGACGGAGCGCGACAGCCGCGCCAGGCGGGCGGAGCGCGGCGACATCGCGGGGACACAGCGGGGCCGGAGCGGGGCGGCTCCAGCCCGGCCTCATCCCGGCCCCGGGGCGGCTCCAGACCGCAGGATCCGCCCCGCGAGACCCGGGATGCGCCAATCCCTCGGTGCCGATGTCGGATCCAGGGATGCTCCAAATCCTCCCCGTGTTCAGCCCCGGTGATGCTCCAATCCCGCCGTGTTTGCCCCCGGGATGCTCCAATCCTTCTGTGTTCGGCCCCCCAGGATGCTCCGGTCCTTCCGTGCCGGTGTCGGACCCGGGAATGCTCCAATCCCTCGGTGCCAATGTCAGATCCGAGGATGCTCCAATTCCTTCCCGTGTTCGGCCCGGGGATGCTCCGGTGCCTCTGTGCCAGCGTCGGCCCCGGGGATGCTGCAATTCCTCCCCATGTTCAACCCCAGGATGCTCCAATCCCCCCGAGTTCAGCTCCGGGATACTCCAATCCCCCCGAGTCCAGCCCCTGGATGCTCCTGTCCCCCTGTTTCAGCGTGGCACCCCGGGGTGCTTGTGGACACACCTGCAGGAGTGCACCCCGGTAATAACATCCATGGAATTCAAGCAGAGGAATCCTTAAAGTGTAGAGAACAGGGAGAACCTGGATTTCTCCGTGCTGCAAGGGGGTGAATGTACATTCCCGTAATTCCTGGGAATTCCTGGGGATAAGGAGTGAACCTGTGTGTTTGTCAGGGTGGGAAAACTCCAAGTGTCGGGGCAGGATCTGTGTGTGAGAGAACAGGCTGGGGAGGAGAGGGAGCACAGCCCGTGTGCCCAGCCCAGGCACAGCTTTAAACACGGCAGCTCTGGGGACACTGCACGGGCTTGCACCTGAGCCTCTGAGGCCTTTTTGTTTCTCACCTCAATGAGAAAAAAAACAAAAAACAAAACAAAACAAAAAACACAAACAAAACAAACAAACAAACAAAAAACCCACAAAAAACACCCACAAAAAACCAAACAAACCCCCAAAAAAACCCCAAAACAAAAAACCTCCACCATAGCAACAAAAAAACCCACCAAAACAACAAAAAAACCCCACAAAAAATCTATACAAAACCAACCAACCAAAAAACAAACAAACAAAAAAAACCCCAAAAACCCCAATGGTGCCTGAGTTCCATCAAGCAGCTCTTAGCGCCTTTGTGCTGCCGGTCCCGGGGGCTCCGGGGTGTGACAATGACCAGAGGCAGGGCACAGGAGGCTGCAGGCAGGGCTGGCACGGCACAGCGGGGGCTGTTTGCCATCTAGTGGCTCCGACCAGCTCTGGCTGAGCCTCCTCTGCCTCTCCCAGAGCCCGGAGCTAAAATCCTTTTTCTTTTCCCAAGACCTGTGAGGGACGTGAAGGAAGGTCAGAGGAGGTAAAGCCCCAAGGGTGGAAGGGCTCATTTTTTACTCAGGAAATTATTCAAATAATTCTTCAGGGTTGTCACAATGAAGAAATTGAAGTCTTCATTTTTCACCCACCCCAGAGCTCAGCAGCTGGAGAAGCCTGGGTGACAGAGGGGGCTGGGGTTTGTTCTGCCCTGCTTTACCCCAAAGGGATACCGAGGCCACAATGGAGCTTTTTGTGTTTCCTACTGGTGTTTCCTACTGGTTGAACTGGGAGGAAGGCAGACACTGGCAGCCAGCAGAGCTGTGTCCTGCCCTGGAGATGTTCCCCACATCGACAGGACTGTGTGAGGGCAGGGAAAGAAAGGAAAAACCTCCCAAGGTTTTATTGGAGGGCACTGCTATGGTACAGAAAAAAGCACACACACAGCTTCTGTGAGTGTCTGCATCTACCCTCTGGAGTCCCCTGAAGGCAGCCTTGATGCACTGAAGGGATTTCCTGCCCTTCACTGGTCCCCCCTGTCACCTGTTGGGTTTTACTCCTCTCTTCTGCTTTATTCCAGCCAAAGTCACAGCCCTGAGCGTTGATGGTCTCTTCCCCTCAGAGCACATGGCTGCCAAAGGAAGGGGTTCATCACCTCAGTTTCCATTTTCTCCCTTGCAAGCCTTGGCCTGGCATCCTTTGTGAACTGCTGCTACAGCTGGTCTAGCAAGATAGTGATAAAAATGTAGATAAAGCAGTGGGCTGTGGGAGAGAAGGGGCTTCTGCCTTCCTTGGATGCGTTTTGTTAGGAATTCAGGAGGTAATGGTGGAGAAAGAGCAGTTCCTTCATCCCAGACATGAGGGGAAGGTGGGAGGTGAAAGCAGCAGCTTTCTCCTGAGCCTGGCTCGGCCCTGAGTCCCAGGGGGTGCCCAGGAGCTCCTCAGTGGGCACTGAAGATGCCGTGGAACCCATAAGGCATTGGCACCCCGACTTCTGCTCGGCCCAGCTCCAGGAAGGTCTCTGCATCCAGCACGAGCAGGAAAGCACTTTGGTCCTGAGGAGGGGGACAAAGGCACAGTGAGTGTCCAGGCTGAGCTTTCCACACAAAAGCACTGAGACTCACAGGTTCCACTGGGAAACACCAACATTGTGAGAAAACTCCTGCTTGCACTGCCTGTGCTTGGCCATGGCAGAGCACACACTCTGGGGAGCCTCAAGCTCAGCTTTGAGGTTAAAAAGTGAATTAATGCTGTGTGACTTTGACAAACTGCTGCCAGCACGTTACCTCAGTGGGGGAGACCACCACAGACAAGATGACCCCGCTGTCCTCTGCCGTGGCGTTAGGCACTGGCACAAACACAGGCTCTGATGGGTAGGATCCCTCCTCCTGCCACATCTAGCGAGCACAAGAACATAAGGATGAGTTTCACTGATATATGGATGAGTTTAATTTCATTATTACTTGCCTACTACAGTGAGCAGTTACAAGTGCTCCCCACAAAAGCACCTCTGTGCTCCAAGAAACTTGGAGTTCAACCTTTTAATTAATTTTTTTTTCATTCCAGGAGTGCGATGGTGGATCCTCTCCTGTTTGGTGACTGTGCCACGTTCATAAGGTGCCAGGTGAAATTGAGAATCTCATCCCAGACCCATGTGGGCAAAGCCCTAAAGCCCCCAGCAAATGACACACCTTCAAATCCAGTTCAGTGGATGAGCTGACTTCACCTCACCTTGAAATTCTTGGTCTCCACATCAACCTTGATCAAGGAATCTCCCACCAGGTGCCCGAATCCACAGCCGTAGAAGTAGCGGTACCTCCTGCCGTTGTAGCCCCTGTAATTGATCTGGGGGAACTCCAGGCCCCCAACTTTCTCAAAGCCCTCAGGGTGGAGATTTTCATGTGTGCACCAGACCTGGGAGAAACGTGCAGAAATCACAGCAGGGTTGGTTCAGCTTGGGCAGGGCAGGAGAGCTGACTGGTCCCAGCAACCAGAGGTTAAAGCTCTGAGGCACAGGGCAGGAGCTGCTGCATGAATGCATTTATGGTTTGGTTTGGTTTGGTTTGGTTTGGTTTGGTACACACCTTGCCATCTGCACCTTTCACAGACTTTGCCTGGCTATAAGGCAGTGGGTTCAGGTTTTTCCCCACGGGTGTGTCTGAATCCACGTCCAGAGGGAGAACAAAGCGGCGAGGGAAGGCTCTGGGAATGGAGGCATAAACCTGTCACAGAGACAGAAAGTGTTGGTGATGGAGACAGGACACACACTTCAGCCTAAATGCACTTCTGGGGAACAATTCTGAAGTTTTAGACACCCCTGAATTCTTCTTCTTCTTTTCCTTACGTGTTTGACCAACTTCTGGTAAGGTAAAGCACACAATGGAAAGAAGAAGTTCCCTTCACATTCCAGTAATTTACAGCAGAAACCAAAACCACAAGAATTAAAAGGGCCAGCACTGTTCTCACAGTAATTAATGCTGAGTTGGGTATGCACATCAGCCCATTATCTCCAAATGCAGCAGTGGCACAGACACTGCACTGTTTTATTTAGTCAGAACAGGTTTATGGTGCTTTACATCACTCTGTGGAGAAGCAGGAGAGCTCTGTGCCTTCAGTGCCTGAGGTTGCCCTGCGGGATTTCCTCTTCCATGCTCAGGTGCACATGGATTCATGGCTGGAAGTCCAGGGGAATGATGATGGATTTACCTGGGGAGCAAAGTGCAGCCCCCACTGTGGCAGACACTCAGCACATTGTGATGGATATTTCCACCACTGCCACTAAAGCTCTGCTCAAGCCAAGTTTAACCTGTCACATTGTCATATAAATAAAATAGATAAGGACCCTATTTTGGTGGCTTTCAGTTACCTCAATCTGCAATTCTTCAGTTCAGTTGTGAAACTTCATTTTAATCTTATGTGTCAATCCTGAAACCCTGTTTTCAAAACTTATCTTGGTTCACATAACCAGAGGAACTCTGCCAGACAAAATACTCTGCCAGACAAAATACTCTGCCAGGGTTAGTGAGCAAGCAAGTTTGGGGAAAGGAGACAAGCCATGCCCAGACACTCCTGAGGCTTTTGGTGCAGTGAAGGTTGAGATTCTGTTCTGAAATGACTCCTCTGTGTGTGTGTGGGTAAAGCGTGATGGTGATGTCACTTGTCACTTGAAGAATGTGGGTGCTGGAAACACCTGCAGCCACATCAAATTCCACCTGGCTTGTGCTCAGAGAAGGACCAATAAAAAGTTGGGATTAACACTCTGCTGTGCTTGAATATGCTCCACTTGAGAAAACCCCAAATGAAATGGCAGAAGCAAGCAGAGCCCCATGGCACAGCTGTGCTCCTTTCAGGTCAGAGCTGAGCTGGCTCTAGACAGCTCAGGACACAGACAGAGGAAGTTCAGCCCTGTCTGGACATGCAGCAGCCCCCCCTGCACCATGGGTTTCCAACAAACACATCTGCAGGGCGAGAAACAGAAAGTACCACTTTTCCCACGTGTGACCTATGCAAAATAATGCCCCTCACACTGAAATGGGGCTTTTCACAGAGCTGGACACAATAAAGAATTTATTCGAACGTGCTGTTCTGGGGAACAGTGCAGGGGTTTCTGTGGTATTTATGTTCCTTTGATTTTCATAAAAACTGCTCCTTTTCTGTAGCAATGCCTAAAAGAACAGGGTTCCTTTTTCTTTTTGCATTTAGCAGTCATGCCACAACTTTTTTTGCATAATTTCTTGGGGGAAAATTGTATTACACAACGATGAGGAAAATGAATGTCATCAAAACCAAGGTTTTAAAACAGAAATAAATTCTGCCAGGCTATGGAACTCTGTTACACACAGAGCTTGAAGAGTTTTAAGGGCATGCTCCATGGAGAGAGATTTAAAAGGAGAGAAAGCATCAAGAGGTGATGATTCCAGTTTTTATGGAGTTGTGGTTGTGTTGTCCCCATGGTGCTCTCCATTCTGAGCTTTGCTGTAGAAAAGCAGGTGCTGGGGAAGCAAAGGCAGGGATGTCACCTGGCCAGCCCTGGGGAAGCAAGGCAGGGATGTCACCTGGCCAGCCCTGGGGAAGCAAGGCAGGGATGTCACCTGGCCAGCTCTGGGGAGGCAAAGGCAGGGATGTCACCTGGCCAGCCCTGGGGAAGCAAAGGCAGGGATGTCACCTGGCCAGCCCTGGGGAGGCAAGGCAGGGATGTCACCTGGCCCAGCCCTGAGGAAGCAAAGGCAGGATCTCACCTGGTCCAGCCCCTCCCCGCTCCTCCTCATGTTCTGCAGGGTGTACAGGGCCAGGCTGGTGCCCTCGTCCTGGCAGCACAGGTCCAGCACCACGCAGCCCCGCTCCTCGAAGGCGTTGATCTGGTGGAAGGTCACGAAGGGCTGGGAGCACCAGGGCCCTGGCAGCACCTGCAGGGAGCAGGGGACACTGCAGCTCCTCTGCACAGCTCTGCCTCACCTCCAACTGCTTCATCATCCTCTCTCCCCCACATTTCAACCCTTCTCATTCCCGGGGGGTTGCCCTCTGTCCCTGTGTTACCACAAAAGGGCAATAAGGAGCAAAGGCAGAAGAAGAAAACCCAAACTATCAAGCAGCCCCTTGCTGTGCATCTTTCCCAGGTTCTGACCTTTTTATATCCTGTAGTACCTGGGACGTGCATTTCATTTAATTTCATTTAATTTCATTTAATTTCATTTCATTTCATCTCATCTCATCTCATTTCATCTCATCCCTGTGCTGAAGCCTTGTGAACTCCAAACTGCTTCTTTCTGCCTGTCCTTTTAGGGCTGGCAAAGAAATTAATGAATAGAAAGGAAAGTGCATGAACAAATCCCATTTTTAGTTAATCTACACCCCTGCTTTAATGTCTTTTATTGCAGTAACTCCTGGATTGGTTCTTAAACTCCCCATGGCTGCTACTTTTGGGATCTAAAGTTCCAGATTAGCTGCTGCAGGGGCCCAGGACCCCCTCACCTCCCCAGTGTGCTTGTTCACCACATGGAAGTAGGTGTTGTGCTGGGGCTCCCAGCTTATCCCATCAAAAATGGCTTTCCCACGGAGCTTGGAGGTGATGATCTTCAACAGGTTCATCTTGAGGGGCTGCTCGATGAAAACAATGTAGTTTTCAGTCATTCCTGAGGAGAGAAGGAAGGAATGTCACCCAAATATGAGGCAGGAAAACATCTCAAGGGCAGAGAGAACTGCCCAGGCCTTTCTGCATCCCATTTCCCCAGAGTGCCTGAGTTTGGGGTGGGCTCTCACCAAAGCTGTGGTAGTAGGAGGGCTTGGCCCTGTCCATGGGAGGGATGGAGCACAGCACTTTGGCTCCTTCCAACGTGTCCCCGTGGCCTGACTCCTGGGGGGGGATCCTGATGATGTTGTAGCTGGATCCTGGAAAGGGGAAAAGGTGTTCAAACCCAAATCAGGCTCTGCTCTTCCCTGTTCACCAGGAATACCTGGAACCACCTCTCCTAAACTGAGCAGAAACCCAACAGGCAATAAAGCATTTATCTACCAAAAGAAAAACAAAAAAAAAGGAAGCTTGAAAGGATCTTCTCAGGCTGGGAGAATTCCAGCTCTGCCTGCAGTGCTCTCCTATAATAACAGGGGCAGGATGAAAACCAAGCTCACAGGAAATGAAAACTTTGAGCCTTGGTGATGCTCATTCAATAAACCTGAGCATATCAGCAGGAAACAATGGCACTTTTGAATAATAGTAATAATCTGGAGTTTGGTGTGTCCAGCTGAAAAAAGCATGTGGTACAGAGCTGGACTTTGTGAGGCCAAAAGGAAATGAAAGCAGCAAGAACGAAAATTGGTCAAAACTGGGAAAATGTGGAGGGATCACAATAAAGGGCAGAGGCTGTTTACAGAGGCCTCTGGAAAAGAAGGATTTCACACAGCTGACAGGGACTGATAGCTCTGAGCAGCCACATGGATGGAACAGGATCCTATCAAGATGCTCAGAGTTCTGAGAAGAAGAAAAATATCCCATAAAATTCAGCTTTGCTGTAAGATAGCCAGGTGGCCAGAATAAATTCTATCTTCTCTCCTGCAAAAACCCTTATGGTGCTCATCAAAACCCAATTATTCTAAGTGAAAAACATGTGACTAATTGTTAAATTTTTCCAGATGAGGCTTCAACAGTGGATGGGACTTTAAAAAATCATTCTCCTGTTTTCCAGCAAAGCTTAGGAGAGGAAGAGGAGAATCTGCTGGATATTCACAGGCCAAAGTCAGAAGCATCTAAAACTAAATCCTGAGAGGAAGCAGCTTTATGGGACAGACTGGCATTGACATTTTGACTCCAGAACAGCAATTCCCAGTCTCTTTGGGTGTTTCTTCAACAGCTGCTCCTTGAAGCAGCACTGGGAGGTATCCTGTACACCCTGGCCAAAAAAAACCAGCCTGCCCAAAAAAAATCCTGCCCAAAAAAAGCAGCCTGGCCACGCCCACCTCACCGTGCTTCCCGTAGGAATTGCCCATGTTGTAGGTTGTCCCATCAGCCTCGTAGTGGGGGTGAGCTGTGGCCCCATTCACTGCAATGAACTTGCTCCAGTCCACCTGCAAATGCCAAAAGATTTTCAGTCAGTGCAGAATTTTCCGAAGAGTCGGATTTGTGGAAGTCTGAGGAAGAAGAGCAGATTTTATTTGTTATTAATAATGTGGGATCTGGGATGCAGCCTTGATTCTGCCTGCAGTATTCCTGAAATCCTTGGAAATAAGGATATTTCTCTATCACTAAAGCAGGACTAATAGCAGAATACTTTCCTTGGAAGACACAGATGTTCCTTATGGTACAAGTGCTGGCACAGTGGGAATGTTGCCCATAATAAGCACAGGTTGATGTGTGAAGGGACAGTCACTGCCCAAAAAAAACCAAGAGTTTTGTCACTGGAAGCTCAGAAAACCAGGTCCTCTTAAGGCATCTCAAACTGGAGAGTTTAAATGTGAAATCATCCCTTCCATTTCTTCACTTAGCCAAAAAAAAAAATAGCAGCCTGCATCTAAAATAACTGCTTGAGGGGATTTTTTTTCATTTTATGACAAGATGGTTCAACAGAGCTGAACCTAAAAATCCCCACGTGTCTTTTCATGAGTGCATTCTGGTTTACAAGCAGACTGGCTGGCAAATCAGCCAGGACAGATTGGTGGCTGTGCTGTGCATGCAGTTTGTTCCTGACTCTCTGCTGGTCCTGCAGGGAGGGACTCTGGAGTGGCTCCCTCCCGACCTGAGGGATGCTCTGAGCTGGCATTTTTTGGTGTCAAGCAGGCCCAGCAGTAAATACTGATTGAGGAAGGGCAGAATCCTCCTCACAGCTCACGGCTGTCCAGCCCAAATCCCCTCTGAGGGTGCAGGCAGGGAGGACATGTCCTGTCACATGTCACCTTCTGTCACATCCAGCCATGCTCTGGGAGAGGATGCACAGGACACGGGGAAAAACTCCTCTGATGTTTTGGTCATTTTCTAGCGGGGGAGAAAACCAAGTGGCAGCTGAAGCATCCCTTTGCAGCAGAGGGTTTGATCAAGGGCAGCTTTGCAAAGTTTGAGGTGTAAAAAGCAGATAAAGAGAATTGGTCGGAAAGCAAAGCACCAGGGAAAGGCAGATGTGAGATCAGAGATGACCACTTTTTCTTGTGCACAGGAAAAGGTTGTTTCCTGTTCTGCTGAGAGGTGCAGACAAGCCCAGGCAAGCAGGGAGAGCAGAGGAGAAATGCCAGCTGTGCCCAGCTGGGCAGTGCCTGCACCTCCACCCCTGAGAGCTGCCCAGCCTCTGCAGGGGCTCAAAAGAGAGATGCTGCTGGTCCAGACAAATTCCTTTGGAATTGGAGCTGCCCTTGATCCAGCAAGGTGTGGTTCTGCTCCATCTGTACCCCAGCCCCCTTACCCCACCTGCCCACACCTTCTCCTTCGTTTCCAGCGTCTCTGGGTCCACCTTGTGCATGAAGACAGTCTCGTTGCTGACGTAATAATCCCCTTTGTACAGCACATAGTTCACACTGGAGTTGTCACTGGGCTCTGAAAGAGAAATCCCGGGTTGTGCACAGCTCTGTGCAGCTCATGTCACATTATGGCAAGTTAGACGTGTGTAAACAAATAAACCCATTTGCAGTGACATTAATCCCTGTGTGACTGATTGGAAATATCTCATTAATCTACAAAGGGAAACTGTCTGTGAAGCTGAAGCTGGGTTAAAGGCACAAGGACAGGCATGGAATCACTGCTGGAGCTGGGAAAGGCAGATGGGGGATGTGGAGTGTGTGAAAGGAGCTGGGGTGGGGATTTGGGGGGTGTCACCATGAGGGAAGGTGTGAGCACAGATGCCATGGCAGGAGGGAGAGCAGAAACACAGGATGGTCACAGCAAGAGCAGCCAGCTGTGAATGCAGCCCTGCACTGGTTTTAGTGGGGAACACTTTGCTTGCATTTAAGCCTCTTTCTTCCCTGACGTACACAGAATCCTAAAGGTACTGGAACTCCATTCCTGTGCAGCACCATCCCTCACCCTGCCCAATAATCTCCTGCCCCTTAGTCCAGGAAGGGAGGGATTAGCCCACTTACCCTACAAGCTTAGCAAGGCAAGGTGTTCTAAGGGCAAAGCTGTGTCTCAGGTAGAACATCAGGGTGTAATGCTCATTATCAGCACTGCACAGGATGTTCTCTCAGGGAGAGCTTTCTTTGGGAAATTCGCAAAAAGCTCTGGAATTGAGCAAGCTGAAATGGCATCAAAACAACAACTCTGCCTCCTCCAGCTGAGGCTGATGCCAACTTGCATAATTTTGGTGTTTGGGTCATATTCTAAGAAAAACATAGGCTCACAGAAAGTCTGTCAGACTTCCTCACACCTCCCTTTGCACCTAACCACAAGTTCCTCCGAGCAAATCTCAGCAGCTCTCATGGTGCACAGCAGCGCTCTTACGCAGGGGCTCGAAGCGGGACAGGAAGCGCCCGAAGAGGCTCCTGCAGGGGTCTGGCACGGCCAAGGTGCCGAACTCAGAGGCCACGATGCGGTTGTGCTGCCTGTTCCTCACGAAGGAGCTGCTCTGCAGGAACCTGCTCCTGTAGCTCACCGTGCCATGGGCCAGCTGGAACTGGTGCAGCAGGGCCATGCCATCAAACCAGTGGTTAAACCTGCCAGCAGAGAGGGAAAAGAGCTGAAGAGCAGTTGGGTGTTGTGTGATGCTCTGGTTTAGGTTTATTGATGTTTTAAAAGTTGATGCTCAGATCCCCTGAACTGTTAACCAGGCACAGCTTTGTTTGGGAAAACGAGAAAAGAGAAGAGAGGAGAAGAGAGGAGAAGAGAGGAGAAGAGAGGAGAAGAGAGGAGAAGAGAAGAGAAGAGAAGAGAAGAGAAGAGAAGAGAAGAGAAGAGAAGAGAAGAGAAGAGAAGAGAAGAGAAGAGAAGAGAANNNACATTAAACATTAAGGTAGTATTTTGTATATTATAAATATAATATGTAATATTAATATATTATTGATATTATTAATATAGAATTATATATTATAAATACAATATTTTAAAATAAAAATAAATAAATTATTAACTATATATAAATGATTACTGCAAACCCAGAGGCCTATAGCTCTCATCTTCTTGCAGGATGTTTTTGTCTCCAAACCAAGGGATTTGTGAGGCTCCCAGAACACCTGAAGGACTCTGGAACTCTAACTCTGGGAATACAAGAAGGAGATCAGCCTTGGCCGGGTGCTGCCATCAGTTTAATTGTCAGTACCAGAATGGCACATTCCAAGGCACAGAGAGTAAATGTGCCTGGGAATATTTTCATATACTGATTTTAAAACTGGGTGGGTTTGCTTCTAAAGCAGCTCGCACCATTTGGTGCAACCAACTCTCCAAATTCCTGCCCTGATTTCAGAGTGCTCAGGGATGGATTTTTGTTCAGGACAGAGGACCAAAGCTGGGGATGGTTTATTCCCATCCCAGCACGGTGAGTGGGTCAGAGCCTGTGTGTGACTCAGTTTCTCCAGCCTGGGTGGCTTCACCACTCAGCTCCTCTTTGCAGGAAATGGGAGTTCCCAAATGAGGGAGCAACTGCTCTCTAAAGACTGAAATCGACATTTCTTCCTTCTGTTACATGAAAAGAAACTAAACAATGCTCTAAATAAAGAGTGACACCGATATTTCTTCCTTTCCTTACATGAAAAGAAACTAAACAAAGCTCTAAATAGTGACGAGGGGAGTCCCTTTTAGGTTTAGGCAGAGTTTGGGGCAGAACCATTTAAAAATTCATTTAAAGGAGACTTACTTGTCATTGCCAAACTCGAACTTGCCAGGGCCATTCCTCAGCAGATTTCCATTAATCCATTTGGGAATATGTCCCTTGATCTTGGCTGGGATGGGCTCGGGGGTCTCCTCCACACTCTGCACTAAGGGGGAGATGCACTGCAGCCCCCTGGGTCTGTGGCACAGGATTTGCTCCCTGGATGGGCTGGGCAGGTAATTCTTGAAACCTGCAAAGAGAGCAGGGAGAACAAAAAGCAGGGAATTGAGATTTTCACTGGAATAAAGTGACAAATGCTAGATCTTGAGATTGGATGTCGGGGAGAAGAACGTTCAGCATCTGCAAGCAGCCAAGTTGTGGTGGATACTCAAGGTAAATCCACAAAACCCCCAGGGAGCTGAAAATCCTGTGGGTTTTACTCTGCTCTATTTAATCCACAAGAGACACCAGTTCTGCAGCCCAAAGGAGGTAGCAGAATATAGGATGATAGAAAAGATGATAAGTTTTCTTTTAATCAAAGAAATGAATATTTGGATTAATTTCATAAATAGCTGAGAGAAGAAAAAAAAATAACTGCAATCCTAAAAAAATGGAAGAACACAAATGAAACCGAGCTGAAGTCCATTTACAGGACAAAACAGATTAACAAGTTTGATTTGGCAGGGAAATAAGCAGAGAAGGATAATTCCTGAGGGAGCCTGGTTTGTCTGCAACAAGCCCTTCTCAGTCCCAGCTGGAGAACAAAAGCCCAGGAGAGCATGAAGTGATTGGAATGTTGTGAGCTCCCAGTGATGTCAGTGATTGGCTCCCACAGCCTGGTTTGCAAAGCCTCATCAACACAAGGATTGTTTTAGCAATCCATTTAGCTGCAGAGGTGGATTTAGCCGGGGGTGCCTCCCTGCCCGGCTGGCACCTGCCCATGCTGCCCGCTCTGCTGCTGAACCTGCTGCAGCTGCTGAGCACTGAGGTGGGAGAGAAACTGATCAAAACTGACATGTGCCAGCACAACTCCATCAGCCAGGGCTGGTGCACACACCACACACCGAATGCACTCCAGGCTGATGCTGAATTCACCCTGAATTTCTGTTCTTTCCCCACTGCTTCTGGCCTACATCCTTTAATCCAGGTGACCAAGTGTAGCTGCTGCCCAATTTTCCTCCTCTGAGCCCTTTGCTCAACACCTCCAGAGGAAATTCGCTGTTTCAGCGAGAATATCTGCATAAGAGCTGAGCTGGCAGGCAGGATTCTTCTGGGCTCGTTTCTCTCCATAAAAACGCCCACAGGTTGGGTGTTAGGATTGCAGGAAGGTAAAATGCAAGATTCCAATGTAGCTCTCCAATCTGCCCATCCCCAAATCCTCCCTTAGATCTCAGAAGTGTTTGCAGAAGTGCAGATTTGGTTTAAGAAGGTGCAAAATATGCATTAGGGAATGAGAGGAGCACATCTATAAGGAGATATTCTGCATCCAAGCAGAAACAAAGCTGGCATGACTCAGCACAGCACCACATCAAAACTTCCCGGAGAGCACGGTAAATGGAAATTTTGGAAAGATGCATTCCACAAAAGAGCCTGACCAGGGCTGGAAAAGACCTCCTGAATCCACCCCTCCCAACTGCTGTCCCAGAAATTCTTATATAAGAACTTGTTTTAAAAATTATTATGCCTACAGGCATTTATTCCCTCTTTGGATAACAGCTCCTTGTTCAGATGATCAGGAAATGCTTTGAATTAACCAAAGGATGTTATCCTTGTTTTTCTGGCAGCTCTGGTGTGTGGTTTTGGTATTTTTCCCTTCCTTGTGTTGCTTTTAGGGGGAAGAATCATATCACTTCCTAAGCTAAGTAAGCCAAGTTCTTTTTGTTGTCCTTGTCCTGTAATAACCATTCACGTGATCATCTCAGTAATCCTTCTTGAAATCTGATCTAGTTAGAACTCATCTCCTTAGAATTCATTCCAAGGCATTCCCTCCAAAGGGGACTTCCAATAGAACAGACTAGAAACAACAAGAATACTTAAGGGAATGCCCCAAACCCAGGCTAGAGAGGGACAAGGAAGCACAGCAAGAGAATGGAATATTTTTTTCTTCTGGGCATCACTCAAATGAGCTGAAGATCCTGGTAGAAATGAGTGGAAAATGGGAGCAAATCCCAACACCCAGATGAGCCAAAACAGAAACTTCAAGAAACAAGACAAGTCATTGCAGACAATTCTGAATAGCTAGGAGGAGGGAAGAAAAAAAACCCCTAATATCTTCCCTATTAAACAAAAACAGATTTGAATTATGACTGTCATCTTTAACATATCTTTGAATTTATCTCTGAATGCACTGAGGATGTGGAATGCTGAACACTCCCCCTCAACTCAATATTCTTGAGTAATTGCAAAAAATTGTTTCACCTCCAGGGGAAAGATCAGATTAAATTAAAACCCTTTGTAACATCCAGCTCCCCAAGAAGGGACCAATGTCTCTGAAGAAGGCAGAAGACAGACTGGTTTTGAACATTAAATGAGATGTCAATAAAATGACTCTTTCTGTTCTGGCATGCTCTGAGAGAGAAGAATTTGAATCCAGAATTAAAGCCCTACAGTCCCAGTGGGGCTCTGTGTGTGCTTGAATATCTGAAAATCAGCACCTGCCCTCTCAGAACCCTCGTTTCTCCACCGTAGATTCCATCCGACCTCAGGCTGTTAAAAACAGGTTTAAGGTCTTCGACATGTCCGAGCAGAGGCAGTGCCAAACACGGAGCTGTAACTTTCCACTCATCTTTTCTGAATAGAGCAGGCAATCAGCTCCTGCTTCCCTGCAGTGTGCCAAGATTTCACTGCCCACTACAAACTGACAGCCCAGCACTGATTATTTATTGATTGTTTATATCCAGAATAGCTGCTGTGGGTGCAGTCACTATGAATCAGACATTAAATTGTATTTCAACACCAGTGGGTGGGACATGCAATCAGTAATGGTGGATGGCAGAACCATTTGCTAACATTGGGATCACACAGGAGAGGGCAAAGCCATTTTGATTTTAACCTACAGCTTCAAACCCAAGGCTCAGGAACCACCTCTCCACACACACTCTAATTGTTTGACTCAGAAGGACATGCAGAATTAAGGACAAAGCTTAGCAAACAGAATTCTCATTATATTCTTCTAGTAGGGAGAGTGAGGCAAGAATTCTGTTTTCCCTGAGAATCATCCAAACCGGGAATAATCTCTGCCACGGGCTGTGTTTTGTTCCCTATAAAACACACTGGCACAACACAGAAGCGAAGCAGTTTTCCCTGACCCCAGCCCGAACTGGAGCTGGGGATTTGTGCTCTCCAGCCTTGCCCAGGGCTGGAGCCAGAGCTCCCGCAGGGATTTCCCAAGGGAAGGGACAGCACTTGCCTTGGGAGTGCCGGGAAGTGCCCGTGCTGGGCTCCTTGCTCCATGCAGCTGCTTGGTTCCCCATGGCCAGGGGCTCCGGCACCCACTTCCTCGCTAACAGCCGGAGGAGCAAAGGAAAACACAAAAGAAACGACAGAAAACACCGGGGAAAAAATAAATGGAGAAAAAGAGCAGGGGAAGGCTCAAAGGGAGGAAGGAGAAAGGTGACAGTGAACTCCGGCACATGGAATAGATGTTGATTGCCCAGCACAAAGAGTCTACACTTTGGGGTCTTCTGGTGGCACAACAAGGCAGATTTGAGAATTTATTTTCGGCTCTTTGGATACCTCGGAAGCAATGCTTTGAATTTAAAGGGCACAGAACCACCACTACCAAAAGCAGAAATTCCCCTGAGGTCAGCCATGATGCTTATTGGTTCGTAATTTGTGTAAACAGGCAAGCAAATAAACCAAACGAAACAAAGAAACAAAAAACCCAAACAGAAAGCAGCTCAAGCTGTGCAATGATGACACAGAGTGCAGAGTCGGGCTGTGATACAAAATCCTTTGGGGCAGTTCATTTGCACGTTGGGGTTAAAGCCCCGGCAAGGATGAGGCTCCAAGGAATCCTTTCCCTGCCCACTTCCAGCTGGCTCCCTCGCAGAGAATCTGCTGTGTGCTGCTTTTCCAGCTCTAGACCATCTGTATCTGCTGTAATCCTTGCCTCTGCCGTTTATCTATTCAACAAACTACAGACATTCTCTGCCATCTAACAAAGCCTTCACATCGCTCAGTCGCGAATTTCCGACAATAGGAATTGTGCGAGCAGCAGCCGCAGCCCCTTTGCGAGGGGATGGGATGAAAGGGATCGGTTTTAACGCGATTTACCTGGAAGGAATTGCATCAAAGAGCTGAGGAAATGCAGCAGGTGAGCGAGCAGGAGGCTGGCGGCGGACAAAAGGATTTTGGCGAACATATTCCGGCGGGCAGAAGGCATGGGCTGGGAGCGGCCGGGCGGAGGTAGCGGTGCCAGGGCAGCGAGCAGGGCAGGAGGCAGCGATGGTCGGGAGAGGTGAGCGCTGCCTCTCATCATCCTTTCACAATAAGAGCCGAGCCCGCAGCAGCGCCGTGCCCGCTGCCTGCAGGATCCGGGCGGCTCCTGCGGCCAAAGCCTCCGTGCACCTGGCACAGGTGAGCTGGGACCGCCAGGACACTGCTCCGTGCACCTGGCACAGGTGAGCTGGGACCGCCAGGACACTGCGCGCCTGGGAAAGGCTCCGTGCAGCGCTCGGTGCTGGCAGGAACAGGATGGATAGGCGAGGATGCGATGTGGAGGTGTGTGTCAGAGCAGCCAGCCTTCCAGCCAATGCCTTCGGAAATTCCCGTCACCTCCCCTTCATGTTCTCCTCACAAAAATACTTGAGATGCAAAAGTTTTGTTTCAAAACCTGGCGAGCTGTTTTGCACCCTCAATGAATCTCAGAGTTTTGGGAATATTGGTGGCCACGCCAGATTGCCCCGCCAAAGGCAGCAGGATGGGCCGCGCTCTGCTGAGCTGGACCTAGGGCAGAGCCCTCCCTTCGGTGTGCCAGGAGCGCTGTGGATCTGTGCTGGAACATTTCTTCCATGTCACTGTGGATTTGTGATGGGACATTTCTTCCATGTCACTGTGGATTTGTGATGGGACATTTCTTCCATGTCACTAAGCAGCTCCTCAAAGCGGTGCCGTGCCTGCAGAGGGAGCAGGGCAGCAGGCACAGCGCTCCAGGGACCCCATTCCACAGACAGATTAATTCTCATCTGAAACCTGCTGCGAATTAAGCTGATTTCTTCCTGTCCTTCCTGCATTTCTAGAACTCCTCTCTCATTATGCCCTGCCTTGAGCTGGGCTTTCTCTCAACAAACCCAACCTTTTCCCACAGATCATCTTTTCTCAATTCTTTATTATTTCTGGTTTCCGAAAATCTTGATTTCCACTCACCCCTTCATCTTCTTCAGATTACAATGAATTTTTAATGTATGTTATTGATGCACTTGTAACTTCTAGTTTGCTGCTCTTTAAAAAATAGATTATATCTTCTAAAATACGTTTTCTAAAACATTTGGGATAATGTGGAATAAGCAAAGCTGGAAGCAGATCACTATACAATACCCCATAGGCTCATCTATGAGGGGAAAAAAGAGTATTCATTGACTTTTTAACTAATTTGTTTGCTGATTGCTCTTATTTTCTATATCATCTTAAAAATTGGTATCAATGACCTAACACCAAGCTGTACCCACTTGTAATTTTTCCATATTAAGCCAGCTATTCTCATAAAGGATTTTTTTTTATTTTTAATTTATTGTTATCCAAGTCATAGTTAAGAAATTTCCACCAGACTCTCTCCAGGATGGGATTTAGGCTGACTGAGCTATGGATCTTTGCCCTCCTTCTTTTCCTGGCTGTTTCCCTGATGATGCAAAATCCCTACTCTCTTCTTTTCCAGTGCCAACTTCAAAGACAATTCAAAGGTCAAACATTCTACCATTAACAAAATTGAATTTTGATTAGTTCTGGACAGAATGTCCTGAGCTTAAAACACCTCTATTCCCTACTAGATTTGGTCTTTTTCTATTCTGACCCACATTTATGCTTAAAGGCAGTTTTATTTTAAGCAAACAGTCAAAATTAGCCTTTCTCAGGAAAGAATTCTCATCACTGATTATCTAAACTCTCTGCATTATCTGTTATTTCCCATTTTTATCTTTTAGATAAGAGCAGTGAGAGGAAGTGAGTTTTTCATCACTTACACTTTCCAGCCTGTGAAGAAATTCACAGCAAGCTCAGAAATGCAAAGCTCAGTGTCCAGATCCCCTTGACTCCAAGAGGGTCGGGACTTCTTCTAAGGTGCTTCCAGATTTTAAATAAAAATCCATTTATATTCTGTTACTGATCTGTCATCTTAGACCTTCTTGTTAATTTATAGGCTGGAGCTTAAACGAGGAAGGGAGAAGCTTAAAAGAAAACGTAGTTAGCAGCTGAGCTTTGCTGATCAGATTTAGCAGCTTTAAAGCCAATTAATTTTCTGTGCAAACCTCCTGCAGTAAAACTGGGAAGTGGATAGAGGTGGGATGGCTTCCAGGGGGGTTCCATGAGGAGCTTTTAGTGTCAGATCAGGAGGAAAACTTCTGTTTCTCCCAATGAAATCCATCAGAGGGGCGATCAGCAGCATCAATCACAGGGTGGATGAGTTGTAGTCAAACAGCTGAGTGATAAACTTTTATTTTTTAATGGTTTGGAAGGAAAATAGTGTGTAATGAGTGTGTCCATACATTAAAATACTGAGTGGAACACTAAAGAGCAGCCAGCAGAAAAGTGCTCTGAATTTCAGCACAAGAATTATGGAAAGCTCCCTTTAAACAGGGAGAGATAAATGTATGATGAATGTATTTCCATTGCTGAAATATTATTTAACTTCACAAGAGGAGAGGCTGGCTTATTTTCAATGGATGTTTCAAACTTTCTGAACTCACCATTTGAAGCCCATATTCTATAAAATAGATATTTAATTAATTATAGTAATATTATATATATATACA
>VXBI01004078.1:173069-217040 GCA_013397375.1 Toxostoma redivivum
ATACATATTATATATATGTGTATATATATATATCTTCACCTATACTCATGCAGCAAAACCAGAAGCTGTGTTGCTCTTAGTAATTTAAAAAAATTAATAATTATAACTACACTGTTTATAAGCTCACCTAAGTTACTGTGGCCATACTCACTTACTTTATTTTTAATATCCCCTCAAATTCTAAATTCCTCTTATTATCCCAGAGATCCCACTCTATTTAATGTTATTAATTGGAATGACAACCAACTGTATAAGAAATCACTGTGAAAAAACAAGAGTCATCATTCTGGAAATATATCTTGGATTGTAATGCAGTCCACTGTTTTAAAAAGTGGAGTTTTACTCATTTTTGTTGGATTTTATGAAGTTTTTAAATAGAGCAAACTGCTGCAACAGGAACACTTGATCCCCTAAGGGAAAAAAACTTATGAAATTATTGCATCCCAAAATCTAAGTTCTGACATTTAATAATAGTTGGCTATATTGGCCACATAAACTAAATCAGGATAATCCAAATCCAGGTGATCTAAAAAGGCTGCACCATTTCCTCAAGCACAAACAGCTAAAATGCACTAACAGGCAGATGTTGCTCATCAATTCAATTTGTGTAACTTTTCTTTATTACTCATAAATAACTGTGGGTAAATGTCTGAGTTCAGGCCCTTGGTGGATGTCATTTTGAAACTCTGGGTTGTGTCATTACTACAGACGGGATTTTACAAACACCCAGCACAACATTTTAGAAAATGTCACTTCCTAAATCTTCTCCTTTTCTCCCATGTTCTCTGTATAAACAGAGAAGTGTGAGAATATCAGGGACAAAACAGGAACCTGCTAAATATGATGGCAGAGCAGTGGTGAGACTTTGGAAAGCCTTAGGATGCTAAAGATGCAGATAGGCACCTTATGGGATTTTCCAAAATTCCTAAGCGTGTAAGGCGCTTACACCATGCTTAGGCACTTTGAAAATCCTGCTAAGGACATATCTGCATCTTGAGGGCTCTAAGTCTCACCCTGCATGTCCAGTTCCTCTCATTCTTTGCTTTAAATCATGTCGCTGTGACACGTAGCACATCGGGCTTTGAGCTCAGCAAAGGGGGAAAGGAGGCTGGATTAGGTCTGAGAGGATTTCAAGAGGAAATCTGCACACTGCTGGGGTAAAGATGGAAATATATCTTGTTTCTCTTTATTACATAAGCCCCACACTTTGTACAAGTGATGCTTTGTACATTGTGTTTCATCTTTTTTTTTTTCTTTAACAGAGTCAAATGACAAAAATGAAAAAGGGCTCAGTGTTCTCAGAAAAACTGAGTATCAGCAAACACCACTCATGTAGCCAGGTAACAAAAAAACACTGTAATTCTAGATCGTGTTAACATTATCTAGTTATTTATTGATAACAACAGCAAAGCTTTGATTATGTTTTATATCAACATGGCCTTGAAATCTAACACATATACCAGTATGACAATGCATTTGAAATTAAGATTTTACACTTTGTCAAAGTTCTTTATAGAACTCTCTTATTTCTAAGCTGATCTTTTCAGCCTGATTACATTCTGAGGCAAAATGGAAATAACATTGCAAGTACATTCTACTAAGATTTTAGCACAAAATAATTTTTAAAGTAGAAAGGGGGAAAAAAAGGAACATAACCAAAAATGGTTAACATTAAATAATCTGAGGTAATTTTCTACTTACATCATAAATTTCTGTTTCACAGAAATGTTTTTTTTCCTATGTTTAATGGGTTAACATGGCTTAATGTCTTAATCCCTGGAGTCACAGGATTTAAAACAGATATTCAGAATTGTTCTTACTAACTACACTATGTATTTAAACACTAAGGAGCTGCTTAACTTGTTGGAAGTTACCTGAAACCGACAAATATTTATACAAAAAGCAGCCATCACAACACTTATCAGAGTTTGTTTTCAAACACAAACACAACTTTGGCTCTGCATTTCTATAACAAACTCTATTTAGTTTTGAAGAGTATTAGCAATGAAAGTGAATCTCTGTTTCAGCATCTCCCTCTTCTGCTTTAAGTGGTTTTCAATGGCCTTGGCTTCTTTTAAGATCTCATCAAGTTCCTGGACATAAGAAGAATCCAATGCTATTCTTGTACTAAAGTGAAGAAATCCATAATTAAAATGCCAATGTAGTCAATGCTAATGCCATTAACTTTCTCACTACGTTTATGTTTTTCTTAAAAATGAGTTGTCTATTAATACCCAGTTTCTAAATTAATCCTCTGTTGTAATAAAAACCAGCATTTTCCTTTCAAGATGTGTGTTTGACCGTTTTCAGTGTTAATTTCCCTAAACTGCAACCACCCATCCATCTTATCTAGAGAATTTTAAAATTACTGTGCAAATAGCAGAAAGTTTACTTGCCTTATAATGTTGGCATATTTTGATAACAAGTTAATAATTTCTTTGCTCATCTCTGTTAAGAAAAAAAAAAATTTTATTTAAAGATGTGGATGAATCTCAACATGAAATTGTCATTCCATACTTACTGTATATTTACAGCACCATTTAAAACCTTTTCCAATGGTTCAGCCTTGGAAAGGGACTGCGAGTCCTCAGAAGGAGCCAAGTCTGCTTTGTCAGACAATTGAGGATTTTCTGAAGCTTCACTCTAACAGCAGAACACATTAGGAAAAATACAGGTTCTAGGATTTAAAACAAGCTTTGCACAGAGTTTAGCTGAGAGAAAGAAGAGGTTTAAAGAGATCTTGAGGGTGTTTTTGGAGGAAATGCAAGTGGGATCACAGCCTCGTGAGCATCTTGGGGAGTGGGTGGAAAGTGCCAGATTGAGATCTCTGTACACATACATATTTATTTATTTATATATACATGCACTTATTTTTATATATATTCTGATATATATAGTATATATAAATCAGTAAAAGCTGGTGGATTTCAGAAGCTCACTCTCAACAAGTTCTACATAAACACATCCCAGTGCTTACTCAGTTTTGTTGGGCTTCAAGCCCTCTGAGAACTGTGGTTTCCTCTCACAAAAAAAGACATTTCTGTTCCCAAAAAGCTCCCCGAAGTGCCGTGCATGTCTGTACTTTCAGAGGACATGGGATGGGGGCTCCTCCGCCACACAGCACCGCTCACCTTCATCTTTTTGCTTTTATTTCCATCCTTATCCTCTTTTTGCGAGCTGCTCGCCATGGCTGCCTCACAGAAAGCACGCGGTGCTTGCTGAGCGGTCACTGGGGCTACTGAGCAGCTGGGGACAAGGTTGAAATAAAAATATGTTGAAATAAAAAACCTGTCAAAGCTGCAGCTGCTTCCCCTGCAAGGGCGCTCTCCTCACGGGGCAGGCAGCGCCTCAAAGAGCCGGAGACAGCGGGGGAATGGCGGGGAGTCCCGGGCCGGCCTGAATTCCGTATCTGAGGGGATTTATCCCTTTGTCATCCCCCTTTATCCCTTCCTCATGTCCCCTTATCCTTTGTCACCCCCCCAGAGCCTGAGGGCACCGAGGAGTCCAGCACGGACCCCGGCCCCGCGGCCTCCCCTTCGGGCGGGCGGGTGTGAGGGGCCGCGCCTGTGGGGACACGGGAAAATTGACAAGGGACGAGAAATAAGGGACAAAATCAAAGGACAAGGATGAGAAATAAGGGACAAAGGATGAGAAACAAGGGACGAGAAACAAGGGACACCGGCTGCCCTCAGGTTGGCAGCACCCTCGGAGCCCTACCCGGGCTCGGTGCCCGCGGTGCCCCTGAGGGCCCGGGGAGACGCTCCGGCCCGATCTGTTCAGCAATTAATTAAAGATTTACACAGTTCCTCAAACCTTCCCCGTCAAATTTCACCTTCTAAGCGAAATCCTTGGAATGCGTTTCATGTTCGATAGAGCTGCCTCAAAACGTGAGCCAGAAATGAGCGCAGTCGGAGAGACCACGCACTAAAATGAGTAACAGACTAAAATGAGTAATAACGCTAAAACGCGTAACAACACTGAAATGCATAAAACACTAAAATGAGCAATATTAAAATGAGTAATAACGCTAAAATGCATACCACTGAAATGCATAAAAACACTGAAATGAGCAACACTAGAATGAGCGTGACATCACCGCATTACACGATTGCAAATTTTCTCTCTTTTTCTAAAGAATGGAGAATAAAACTCTATTTTCTCGAGGTTGTGTTTCATTTCTGGGGACAATTTGGTGTCACCTAGAAGTGACGGAGTCACCCTGCAGCTCCTCTGCAAGAGGAACGAACAAGACCCAACAATTCAGGAGAGAATTTTCAGCATTCAGAGAGATTAAACAGCACAGCAAGTCACTGCTTTCCTAAATCATGTTGTTGTTCACTGCAGTGAAATAAACCATTGCAAGATCCGAATTTATGTTAATGTTATGCCATATTGCACGATTTATGTTATGGTGTGCTATTTTACATACCTTTTGATAAGTTATGGTATGTGATGTTATGTAAAGTTTGCCTCTGGCTTGGGAGGATTTTTCCCTTTTTACAAAAAAATTTTTTTTTTTCTCTCTATCTTCCATTTTGAAGAGAACAAAGGACCTGAATCTCACATACATCATCCAAATAGGAAATTAAAATATCAGCGTGAGAAATCAAACTGCTGAAAGAAGAACTAAATACTTCCTCAAAGAAACAACTTTTACTAAGCTGCCATGGCTATCTTCATTTAATTATCAAGTATTTCATAGATTATTATGTTATTAGTATTACTGTCTAAACATTAAGAAACAGGGCGTGTTAGGAAAATTTGTTTACTTAATTGTGTCACCATTAATAGGTTTTATTAACAGACCACCTGAAGTCAAATAAATTAAACATCTGAATTTTCATTTCCATTATCTTATGGATATGATAGTCTATGAATAAAACTCAGACCAAAAATAACACTAAAAGAAAATTATCTAAGGGGATAGAGTTCACTCTTATTGAAGTTCCAATTCCTTTAAAATTATCTGAGTTATTACTCTAAAAGTGTTGCAGTTCCTCTAAGATTGGAGATATTAAATTCCAGGAGATATGAAAGTTTAAACTGTACCACAAAAGCTATTGTATGAACTAGATCTACTCCTGAAAGATGCAAATATTTGAACAAAAGAGAAGGAAAAGCCTTTATTCAATATGGTCAATGAACTAATTGAATTTTAAGGCTCAAAGGCTGACATGAAAGACCAAATCCTCCTTCCTGATAGCTTTGTATGGAGTATCAATAGGCTAAAAATATTAGTGCCAACAGCTAATACAAAATAAATAATGATCTGAACGTATATTTAAACTTAAATGATAAATTATTAGTACAGCATTTAATTTTTGAAAGCTAGTTTTAGCTAAACCAGACAAAATCCAGGGTTATTAGTAAAAGAGGCAGTGTTTTTATTTCAAATAAAGTTGAAAGATGAGCTTTTAACCTCAAGATCATATCCTCACATTTATCATACAGATATTAAAGCATTCCCTATGAACCTCGTGTGTTTTTTTTAACCTCCAAGAGCAGTAGAAGGCATGTGAACAGCTGAGAGAATGCCTTGGGGACTTGTGTTTGGGTTTGATGTGGGGATTTGGGGCGTTTTTATCATCCTCACAACCTGGGGCTCTTTAATTTACCCACCAAGCCACAGGGCTGAGTGCCTGAACTTCTGACCAGCGTTAGAAACAGCAAATCCAGGCACGGAGGTGTAACAAATTGGAAAATTATTCATTCCTGCCTGTAGATGTGGTAAATGTAACTGAGACCGACAGTGCTGTAGATTTAATCAGCACATGCAGTTGATAACCGGGATGCCTTGGCAAGAGCAAACAGAGCTCTGAGGATTGCAAGGAGGTTGGATCAAGTCTGGCTGAGGGGAAATAAGATTTCACTAAGTAGAAATGTAAAGTTTGTCTGTGTGATGTTTAACTAGATGATTGTAGTAAAATATTACTAGCCTTCCTGAAATGGAATATAAACACATGTAGCTCTCAGTAAAAACTGGATTCTGATCACCATTCAGCAACGCTCGTCTCTCTCTCATCGTGGATAGCTGCCCTGGATTTTAGGGAGTGTCCCATCCCTGCAGTTCCAGTTTGGTGCTTTCAGCATCTCCAAAGGCAGTGCGGGATGCAGGGATGGGGCGTGATCCCAGAGCCGGAGCTGAACTCCTCCCATGCAGCCGCTTCTGCACCAAGGGAGATTCCGGAGCCACGGCGGCATTCCCGGGCACTGTGAACTCCATCCCAAAGCCAAGGAGCCAGCCAGGGGCAGCCGGACGGGCAGGGGCAGCACCTGCCTCAAAGCTGCGGTCAGATCTCGGCTGGAGAAGCTGCTGGAGCAGCAGGACGAGCCCGCTGACATCAGCGTGACACCGAGCGGCTCGACGGCACCCTTGTAACCCCAGATTTGCATAGGCTCCTGCAGCGAGGAGGGGAAATGCCGAGTGAGAAATGCGGACGTAGGCAGAGACCTACGAAGGCGTCCCCCTTTCGGCCTCTATAAAGCCCCTCCCGACAGCCCCGGCAGCGCTCGCTTCCCTCCAGCTGGGGCATCCCCGGCGGCGGCGGGATCTGACCCGGGCACAGCCCCGATTCTGACCCGGGCACGGCCCCGATCCTGACCCGGCACAGCCCCGATCCTGAGCCGGCACAGCCCCGATCCTGAGCCGGGCACAGCCCCGATCCTGAGCCGGCACAGCCCCGATCCTGAGCCGCCACAGCCCCGATCCTGAGCGGGCACAGCCCCGATCCTGAGCGGGCACAGCCCCGATTCTGAGCGGGCACAGCCCCGATCCTGAGCCGGCACAGCCCCGATCCTGAGCCGGCAGCTCCGCAGTTGCGCTTCTCCCGGCTCTCATCGCCCGGCTGCAGCTCCTGGAGAGCCAGAAAGGAGCACCGAGAGCCAGAAAGGAGCACCGAGAGCCAGAAGGGATCATCAAGTGTCAGAAAGGACACCGAGAGTCAGAAAGGACTCCCGAAGAGCCAGAAAGGACACCGAGTTACAGAAAGGACACCGAAAGCCACCTCTGCTCCTGCCCTGCATCCCTGCGGTTGCTCAGGGTGAGTCATTCCACGCCCGACAGTCAGAAGCACCTTTGAGCTTCTGCTCTTCCTTTCAAAGGTCCCCGGTAAAAGGTCTAAATAATCACCTTTTACTACTCAAGGTTGGGCTTGATGATCCTGGAGGTCTTTTCCAAGCTTTTTGATTCTGTGGTCAAGGGAAGAACACAGGCATTTTGTTTTACCCATTAAACCAAGGGCCACTTTTTCCTTTAGTCCTCTGTCAAAATTCTTGCCCGTGCTTGCCCCGGGCTTTAGACTAGCAGGCGATTTTGTGGTTAATGTGCTAAGAAGGAGCCTTGCTTGGTTGGGTGTTGTGATATCTTGTTTCCAGGGCCTGGATGTGCATATTTGCAAACAAAGATGCTGCTGGGAGCCTGCCATCTCTTCTGCACAGTTACAACTAGATAAAAAACATATGAAATACAAAGAGAAAGGGAAAAAATCACTCTCAAATACATTCCTCAAAGTGCTTTGCTAGGGGGACTTTCCCTCTAGTGGTGATTCCCTACCCTAATCCCTCTGGGTGTGTGTGTTTGCTTACTTGGATATTGCTCAATTTTGTATAAAAAGTAATCTTCAGCTGGTGAAAAAGCTTTGGAGTGATCTGGGCGTTTTGATTGAACAATCAAATCCCAGTGCAAGAGCCAGATCTCCCCATTGTTCACCTGGTTTTAAGACATTTATTATCTTTAGTGCAAGGGACGACCTTTCTAGGGGCAGTCAGAATGGGTCTAACTTTTGGGTATTTTGGAAGCTCACGCTTTTCTAGGGGGAGCCTGGTAAGATCAGTCTGTGCAGACTGAACATTTATCCCTTTATGGGGTAAGAAGCATCGAGCTGAACTCTGATTCCTCTCCCTGTGCTGTGGGCAGGGTGAAGATGAATGCTGAGGAGATTCTGGTGCATGCGGTAAAACTTGGAAAAAATTTCTGCCTCTATTTTGACGGTAATTAGAGCATTTAATAACCTCTTCTGTTTGAATACTGATTTAACACAATCCCTATATCAGTCTGATTTCACCATAAACTTCAGTTTTAAGTGCTGTTAGCCAAGTATCTGAGCCAGGGGAATATTTGCTGCTTATACAGAAAATTCTGGGAAAGGACACTTAGAAGCATTGGAATACTGGGGGGTGGACTTGGAGTGAATGAGTCATTTCCAATCTCATAGAAAAAAGTCAGTAAGAAAATAATTTCCTCTTTAAAAGCAATTTGTGATGAGTTCTTCTTGTCCTTTTGCTCACTTAAAGGCACTGATAAAACCAAAAATTTGCATGCAGTTATTCATCAGTTTTAGGCTTAGAGTGACATTCTCACCCTTTTAAATAACCCTAAACACACATTTTGTGTGCCTCTGGTTTGGTGGTGACTCCAGTTCTCAAATGGCTGGGTTTTCATTTGTTTTACTCCAGATAAACCCGTCTGTAGTGACAGCAGCTCAGCCTTGGTGGCACTGGGCTCTGGGGACATGTGGGTGGCTGCCTGGCCACAAAGTGACTTCTTTTGTGGGGGCAGAACCTAATGTTGTTTTTCTTTCCTTTTTTTCACTGCTCACGTGGAACCAAGACGACGATGGTAAGCTGAGAACTCATTTTTTATTATTTTGTTACTAATTTCACACTTACTAAACCAGAGAGGACAAGTTACAAACCAAGAGTAGCTAATAATAAAAGAAAAACAGAGCTACAGCTCATTGCTCCTTCTGATGCTGATATTGCTTTAATTCCTTATAAGACACAGGGTAGTGGCTTCCCTGACAGCACCTTTCAATGCTCTTTAATTGTTGGGCAAAAGAGAACTGATGCTTCTGAATTCTCATTAAGAAACACAGCAGCTTTTCTTGCTTATATAAATAAACTTCTGTATTCTGGGAAACCTGCAGAGGTGTAAAAGATGATGTGGCCTTCCTTTAGTTTGATGTTATTCTAAGAACTCCTTTCATGTGACACGCCAGGATTAAGCAGACAGCAAACTGTCAAAATCTGAGGAGACAACAGCTAAAATATGAATATTTTTGCTTTATCATTCCTGCAGAGCTGGAGTGTGATGCCCTGTGCAAGGACAACACTCTGCACCGAGTGCTGAGGAACGTGAACAGCCAGCTGCTCGTGGTGCGCCCTGACCTGAACGTGGCAGCCTTTGAGAATGTGACAGACCAGGAGATGCAATCTGGTAATTTCCAAACACAAACCATCACCACTGCTCTGCTGCTTCATCCTGGAGGTGCTTCTGTTCTTTGTAATCATCCACTCGATGATGGCACTGAGAACAACAACTTAAAACTTCATTTGCAAGAATGAAACTAAGCTGAGAGCGAAATTTTGTGTTTTGGGCATTGGTGATGGATGAGATTTCTGGGTTAGACCAAAGCCTGCAGGATGTCACATGCAGAAAAAGAGCTGTTAATATTTTTGCTTGGCTCTGATCACAAAATTCTTAATTCCCCCTTTTTTTAAATGCTGGATTACAAAAAATAATTTTAAAATTTAAACAATGCATTAGCACTTAAAGGTCTTACTTTCTTCTAATAATATTAGCTATAAACTTACAGCTTTGGCTTTGGCTTTTTGGGGTACTTCAGCAATTTATTTACAATTAACTCTGTTAATTGACTATATTTATTTCTGGATCACCTATATCCAGCCATGCTCTGATTTACAGCCAGCCACTTCCACATGCCAATCTCACTTTCTGCAGGCACACAAAAGGATGTGACCCCTCTCCACTCTGCCTGCAGACCTCAGCTGCTTTTGTGCTGAGCAAAGCACAAACAGAAGCCATAAAAATTCAAGTTCTGGCTCTGGTCAGGAAAAAATATCCTGGCAAGACAGCCAGAGTTGCCAGGGGATGGTAAAGCATCACTGAATTCAGTTGTTGCAGCTGGTCTTGAGCAGGTTATCAATAATAATCCATTTATTTCCAGGCAAAGGGATGCATTTCAGCATTCACTGCTACAAAACCACCACACCCTTAGCAGGGTTGCCCGTGGCCTTCAGTGTCCAAGTGGAAAACAAAAGTTATTACATGTGTTGTGAGAAGGAACATGGAGAAATGATCGTTAGATTCAAGGTAAGGATCTGCATCCCTCTCCTCATCTGTACAAATCCAACAGGCAGAATGAACAACCCAGAGCTGGAATAAAACTGCTCAGGGCTTGTGCTGGGATTAACCTGTTCCCTTTTCCCTTCCTCAGGAAGGAAAAGTTCCCAAAGAAATTCCTGGTGAAAGCAACATCATCTTTTTCAAAACAACATTTACATCTTGCTGCTCCCAAGCATTTAAGTTTGAATACTCAATGGAACGAGGGATGTTCTTGGCCTTTGAGGAAGAAGGCTACTTGAGAAAATTAATCCTAAAGAAACTGCCAAAAGATGAAGTGGATGAAACCACGAAGATGAGTTTATGTAAGTTTGGTGAGAATGAAAATCACAACCTATGATGGAACACTTCAACAGTTTTAAAATACAGTTTGTTTTTTTATAAAAGAAACTTTCATCTTTCTTTATTCAAAACAAGTCAGTTTTATGCTTTAACTACTTCAGTACTTATTAAAAAAAGAAATGCAAGTTCTTGGCAAAAAAGCCAAGAATGTTTTCAGTCAGACAGAAGAGAATTACACACTGAAGAAATGAGAATGTGCTTGTCTGTATAGTGCTGTAGAATTTGATCCCCAAAATCTTTAATGCCTGTTGACCAAACAGCTTTTGAATTAGGTCTGGACTTTTACATTCCCAAAACTCTCAGCTAATGAATTTCTCACCCAAGTAGCTTCAACACCACATCAGCTGCATGCTGTGTGAGGAAACCTCACACACTCTCCATGAGAGATGCTCAGCTTGCCCAGAGGGACTTACCCATGACTCACCACCTGCAGCCTCCTCCTCCCTGGGACAAAATAACAAATGTTGGCATTAAAAACCAACCATAAAAACACAGCTCTGTGCTGACCACAACAAAAACAAAAAATTGGCCAGCTTTTGCTGCAGCTACCTGCTTTTGCTAATAAATAAACTTTCAATCCATACTTAATAAAAATCAGAAAGTCTTGCAGATTCCAAACAGCGACTTGGTCGTTCTGTTCATTGCATCATCACTGATGGCAACACACATTCTCTTCCTCTCACTATTAATAGTGCCACAAAAGTACCATGTGAACGTGGAGAGTTTTCCATTCCTTAGCACTGTGAAAGTCAAGACAGGATGAAGCAGAAAAAAAAACACAATCTCAGTTCCCCCCTAAAAAATCCCTAAAAGAACAAAACATTCCGTCAGCCTCCTCTTCATTGTATTTTCGGTCACACAGGACAACACAGACCAGAGTATTTAGAAAATAAACCTCAAAAAAGGTGTTGTAGATGAACATAAAAACCTTGAAAATCAAATGTTCCTAAAGTCAATCTGCAAAAGCATTTTTATTCTACGTCAATCCTTGTTGTATTTTCTAAAGGACACTATTTATTCTTGTATTAAGTCAAGTCTAAGTCACCTCTAAGTATTAATTCATACAAATATTCTGTGTTTTATGAAGTAAGGCAGAGCAGACCTATCTGCAGAGAAAACATTTTAGGCAACCCAAAAGCAGTAAAAATGGTTCAGAAGCACACACAAAATTTCTGTAAATTCTTTATTGCATGGATTAAGAAAAAAAGTATTCCCTTTTCTACATCAACTCCCAGGGTCCAAAGAGTTACAGGGTCTGCCTTACACACTGATGTTAGAAGAAGCAGTTCAGTTTTCCACAAGCCAAACTCAGTTCACGGAACAGGAAACCAACCAACAGTTAGAAAAACACTAATTAAAGCTGGTATTACAAGGAGAGTTCCCTTTAGCTATGCAAGTCTGCCACTGATGTAATTCATCCACCTCAATTTACAGTGCAGCTTGAATCCACTCACTCTCACTGGACATTTTCCAGTTAAATCTGTTTGGAAATCTGTTTTATCTCTATATATCCTGAACTAGCTCTGAGCCCCCTGCAGGCTCACTGGGGACCCTTGGCTGTTCCTTTGCTGTGCAGGATGTTGCTCACAAGCTGATGAAGCAGAGGCAGCAGAGGACAATGGTGTGTGCTGGGGCTGGGGCTCCTCAGAGGCTCCAGAGCATGGCCACAGCCTTGCAGATGCCCACGTCCTGGTAGTTGAAGTAGCAGAGGCCAGCGAAGGTCAGGCCAGACAGGACGTACAGCCCCACGTTGGCCACTTTATTGGGCACATCTCCATGCACATAATCAGTAATTACCTGGCCCAGACCCCTAAATGAGAGAGAAAAGCTCAAATCAGCAAAGTTCACTCACTGCAATCCATCTGCTTTGTGTCCCCATTCTACCAACTTGCTTTTCTCCCCCTGCTGCCACTCCTGGAGAATGCTCAGTTCCCACTCAGAAAGAGGATGAATCTATTTCAAAAACAAAACAAAACATTGCACAGATTCTATTGAAAATGCACAGACTGGCTCAGAGTTTTTAGGAGGAAATCAAGTGCTGACCACAGCTCTCCAGAGAACAGAATCTTTGGAATCAGCATCTGCCTTCCAATGACTGGAAAAGAGGAAAACCAAGGAAATATCTGGGAGCAGCCACTGTCACGAACACACTGGGTATGCATTTAGAATAGAAGAGTGGCAACCAAAGAAATTAGCATATTTTCAGTTTTTTCTACATCTGGAAATGAACTCCTGTCCAGATTTGAATGAGACACAGGATGAACACGAGACACAGGATGCTTGTTTTGGGAAAAGGCTCCCAGTCAGAGCAAGGAAAGTGCAAGAAACCGTGGCACAAACTCCTAAGGACAAAACTGAGGTTTAAGAAAACCTGGCACTCTCAAAGTACCAGGAAAATCTGCTTTATCCTTGTGGCAAGGAACTCCCAAACCTCAGCAAGGTGGATGTCTCCAGTCTCACCAACCATGTAGCTGGATCCACTCCTAATTAGTCTTCTGCTCTCATTAAGGATCACAGCAGAACTACACAGAGCAAACATCCATCCAGGAATAAAGGAAATAATCATCCAGGTCTCCTTAGTGGAATATTTGCTGTGAGCTCTCTGTTATGCAGAACCTCATCACCACTGAGATGTACAAAGCCAGTGCACGGAGCTTTAGAGGCAAAATATTTTTATATTATTTTTATATAGATCTGTCCTCTTTCTGTTCACACAACACAGGTTAAAAACATCCAGGATTCTATACTTCCAGGGGCAAGGAAGTGCTCCTAAGGGTAATATACTACAGAGTTTTTATGGATTCTTGTTCTGACTGAGAGAACAGTGTGAGAAAGGAAGACCAAAGTACAACTGTCACCAAACGTGGAGAACAAGGACTTTTCCCAGGTGTTTTACACCAGACCAGGATGAGGTTTGGAGCCAGCAAACCTTCTTTGCTGTGAGTTGAGCCCTGCTGTGCTTACCAGTGGCCGTGCAGGGTGAGGGCTGCAGCCAGGGAATAATCCACAGCCGGTCCAGGGCACAGGTAGGCTGCAGGGAGCAGCCCCAGCAGCAGCACACTGACAGCTCGCTCCCCTGTCCAGTGCAAAGATGCAGCCTTGGAACTGCCTGCAAGGAGAAACATTCTCAGGGAAAAGCCCCTCTGCCAAGGGCTGAAGGGATGGCTTTGATAGCTGGAGCGTTTGCAAACCAAAACCCAGCATGAGCAATGCTGGCAAACACAACGGGAGCACCAGCAAGGGTGACACCATCAAGAATTGACTCTGTGAAATTATCAGTGCATCCACTAAAGCAAAATGCAAATGTTTTCCTTCATTTTGGCATGGAGAAAAGACATTTAGAAAGTGACAAGACAAGGAAGGCAAAGGATCTGAAGTTTGGACTTGGGCAAAGTGCAAGCTGAGCGCAGTGAACTGGTAACAGTGCTGCTGAAGGTGAGGGTACACACACTCCTCACAGCCCACAACACCACAATTACTTATCACAAATAACACCTCTGCACAGGTACTGCCCTACCTAACAACACTCAGCATTTCACAACTTTTCCCTTAAATCCATGGGTATCTAGGATTATTTTTTCCTTTGCTGGTAACACTCGTAACCCTACATCACCCAACAAGACACCAAGAAAAGCACTGTACCATATGCAAATCTCTTCTGCTCTTGTTACAGCTGCCACTTAAAATCTCTTAAGTGACCCCCCAAAAAAATGACAGACACAGCCTGGTTTGGGATAGGAGGAACCTCAAAGCTCATCTTGTTTTTAAGTCCCTCTATGGCCATTGGGTACCACCTCCATCACCTCTGTCCTTTATCCCTGCACTGCTGTTGGTCCCTTGGAGGACCCGAGCCAAAATCTGGTCCTTTACAACCCATTCTTGAATCACAGAGTATTGAGAAGTTGGAATAGACCTTAAGGATCATCTAATCCCAACGGCTGCCGTGGGCAGGACGCCTTGTGCTAGACCCGGCTGCTCGGACTCCATCCAGCAGTTCCAGGCATGGGAAAAGGAGTCCTGATGCCGGGAAAACGAGACCACCGCACACAAACCCAGACAGACAGACAGACAGACAGACACCGTACCGTGTCCCTGGGGGGGCGGGCCGTGGCTGTCGCGGGCCGGGGCACAGCGAGCGGCGGCGGCACCGAGCGCGGCGGGGCGGCGGAGCAGGGCCGGGCCCAGGAGAGCTGCGGGGACAACGGGGACAACGGCGTGAGCGCGGGGATCCCGCACCCTGCGGGGTCCTGGAGCCACCAGGGTCCTGTACCCTCTAGAATCCCGGAGCCACCAGGGTCCCGTACCCTCTAGAATCCCGGAGCCACCAGGGTCCCGTACCCTCCGTGGGGCCCGCAGCATCCGGAGTCCCGTACCCGGGGGTCCCGCACCCTCCGGGGTCCCGGAGCACCGGGGATCCCGCACTATCTGAGGGTCCCGCACTCTCCGGGGCCCCGGTCCCCACCCGGCCCGCGGCCCCAGCCGCGCTCACCCAGGGCGGCCCCGCGGGGCCGTGCCCGCAGCAGCGCCAGCGCCATGTCCGCTCCAAGGGCACCGCGCCCGGACACGGAAGCGCCGCCCGAGCTTCCGCTTCCGCTTCCGCTTCCGCCGCAGCGGCGGCAGCCAGGCCGAGCTCCCGCGGCAGCTGGGAACTGCTGGAGGCTGCGGGAGATGGGATTTGGGGAAGAAATCATCCCTGTGAGCGTGGGCAGGCCCTGGCACGGCTGCCCAAAGGAGCCGTGGCTGCCCCATCCCTGGAAGTGCCCAAGGTTGGAGCAGCCTGGTGGAAGGTGCTCATGGAACTGGAATATCTCTGAATTCACTTCCAGCCCAAACCATTCTGTAATTCTGTCCTAAACCCCTCAACACCTGCAGCAGGCCCATGTGCTCCTTGCCTGTGTGTTCACTACTGAAACACCTTTGTACACACCATAAACACCTCTGTGAACATCCCGTTTTTCCTTTCCGTTTGAAGGGAAAAAAGGAACAGCAATCAGGGCTTGGAGTGAGGATTTAGGGCCACTGACACTGTTTTGTGCTTGTCCAGGGCACAACAATCAGCCCACACATTTGCCCAGTGCCCTGATTTCATCTGCAAGTGTGGTGAAGCAGAAACAAACAGCACAGGGAGAACACAGGCACCACCCAGACTGCCAGGCCTGTGCTCTGTCCCTGGGCTTTGCTCCAGAACAATGACAAAAGCATCAAACACATCTGGATTTATTTATTTTATTAAAAGGCTTGGCTGTTTGCTGCAGGGAGAACGGCCTGGTACCAGTTTCTCCAGTAACACTGGGCAGAGCAGAGAGAGAACACAACACCCACCAAGACCTCTCTGTCAGCACAAATGGTTTCAGCATCCCCATAGAGATGGAAGGAAGGTAGACATGGTGGCCAGCCCACAGCAGGCTCTGGACAGGAGTCTAAACCAAGCAGATGAGCTGGTAGCTTTTTTCACCAAGTCACTGCACCTTCAGCTGGAATGGGAATATTCCCTCAGCTCCCCTCCATGCCCAGCTGACCCTGTGCATGCCCCCACGGTGGAAGATGGGAAGACAAAACTATCATGGGGGTTACAATGACATTTCCTCTGTTACCAGCTTGATTTATCAGCCTGTCCTCTCTCCTACTGGCCATTGTTTTGGTGAGCCAAAAGAGCAATCTGTTCCAACGTAATTAACAAAAAAACCCAACCTGATCACAGCCAAAGACTCTGAAGCTGGCAGGATGTAGGTGCTGTCCTGCTCTGCTGCCCTGTGAGCCCGAGGGCAGCCAGACTGCCAGGCTCGGTACTCCCTGTGGGCTGGCAGGGTGTGTGTAAACCAGTGTTGGAGCAGTGGGGCAGTGCTGAGTGACAGACCTGCCTCTGTCCTCCCCTCCTGCTCTGAGCTGCACCCAGACCCCTCAGTCCTCATCAGAGCTGTCCTCAGATTTCTCATCCCCCGCCACCTTCCAGTTCTTCCTCTTGCTCCTCTTCTCTGGCACCTCACTCGGCCTCTCCAGCGCCGAGTTGTGCCGCTTCTTTCTCTTCCTCGGGGGCCGTTTCTCCTTTTTCCCCTCGGATTCAGTGTCCTCAGAGCTGCTGGTGCTGGAGCTGCTTGCATGGGAAAAGTCACTCTCCTGCCCAGAAGAAGAGGTAGGTTCCTTGGCAGGCACTTTCCTGGGTTTTTTCTTGCGCTTGTGTTTTCCTTTCCGGGTGCTTGGAGTCTCCTCTCCTGAGCCCTCGCTCTCCCCCCGGGAGGAATCTGTGGAAGTTCTCTCCTGCTCCTTTTTCTTTTTCTTCCTCTTTTTGTGTGAACGCTTTTTCTGCTTCTTCTTGTGGGATTTTTTGGTTTTTTTCCTTTTGTGGGACTCACGGGCTGTTTGCTTCCCCGGGTGGGATCTCTTCTTCCCATTGACAGCATTTTGTTCATCTCCTTCCTGTTGATCACTGGAAAAAGAACAAGAGGAGGTGAACTGAAAGCCACTGAGTGATGAAACTCACTTATATCCAATCTGTAAGCCTGAAAAATATTAATGATTCTGCTGGGTGTAGGGTAAAAATAATTAATTCTGTCTTAAAATCTTGTTTTTCCACTCTCCAGGATACTGCAAGAATTTATTTACCTCCCAGACTCATAGATTTTGGTATCTCCAGCTAAACATGAATACCTTAATTACTACAAAAATTCTCCTAAGACATAGCTCATTAATGGATTTGAGTTTTTTAACAGTAAAGCTTTGCTTTCAAGTAGAACTTGTCAGAAGGAAGATTCTGGATCCATCAGTAAGGGTGTCTGCCTTACCTGTCTGTGTCAAATTCTTCAGGGTATAACTCTTTATATCCACTATGTCCCCACCTGTAAGAAAGCAGAACCATCCATTAAAAACAGGCAATGTGTTTGAGGACAAAAATGCAATTCTGCAAAGGCAGAGCCACAGAATGAATTTGAGTTTAGACAGGGAGGAAGGAAATAGGATTGATTTGGTTGGTGCTATTTAAATCACCTTATGTTCTCAAAGCACAACTCAAGGTTTTTTTAAAACAACCTTGCACTTGTGTTTCTTAAGGTTTTTTATGCTTATTGGGCAGAGTAATAAATATTAAGCTTAGGGCTGGGATTTTGCTGCTTAGTGTGGCTTAGAAACTCCACAGATGAGCTCAAATTGGTTATTATGTGACATGGCAGAAGTTTGTACATGTTATTCATTCTCAAAATGAGCTCAAGCTCTAGTTCATCACAGCACACACCAAACAGAAATGTGCCATTTCTTGGTACAGGACTCAAAAAGATGTTTTAATTACAACCACAGAATTCCCCCACAGACCTGTCTGGCATGTTGGCTTCACATTCATACAGCTTTTTATTCCAGGATCTGGCCCTGAGGAGATCATCTTCCACCAGGTCAAGGAGCTGTGGGTTCCTGGATTTCCAGTTCCTGTGCCCCTCCTCGTCGAAGCCATCGCTGCGCATGCGACTGCTGCGGAGAGGGAACAGCTCCTTCAGGAGGGGAGCACCTCCCAGAGCCCCCCAGAGCCCCCCTCATTTACCTGCACCTTCAACATTTCACATCTAAATGAACACAGAAATGGTCAGGCTTAAGCAGAGGTTTCACTTCTTTCCAAGGAGCCATTAAGGAGAAAATCAGTATTTCTGTGATGTCTCACCTGGAGGTGTCTGACAGCATTCTGCTCTGCCTTTTCCAATAAGTCTCTTCTGTCTGCTTCTCCCATTCCCTTATTTTCCACATTTCTGTCTCTTCCTGAAGCTGAAATCACAGAAAGGGAAACGACTTTAACATCAGGGAAAATTCACAGTCATACAGCACGTGAGCTCCAACCTCAACACTCCTGGTAAGAAAACTCACAGCAACCTTTCCTACCATCCCCAAACAAAGGATTATTGACACATATCTGTATCCAAAAGAGAATTTCCTCATGGTGGTTAGACCTGCTGAATTATGATTCATGAAAGAGTTTGCTAAACTTAATAGAGTTGCTTCACCTTGCACTAAAATCCTGCCTGTGCACACAAAGTTCAGATTGCTTCATGCAATTAAAAGCACATACACAGTGCAACAAATGAAATAAAACCTATTAAAGATGTGCCACTATTTAAGTAAGTACGGACATTTTCCTTCACTGGGGTGACAACTGAAGGGAAACAGGGTGAAACTAAAACTCGGGGAAACCGGAACGGGGTTAAACCGAACTCGGCACAAACAGCGCTAAACCNGGCCGGGCCGGGCCGGGCCGGGCCGGGCGGGGGACGCGGAAACGCGCGGGGCCGCGCGCGCGCCGCTTCCGGCGCCGTCTCCAGGGCAACGGCGCCGCCATGGCCGCCATGGCCGTGAGGGCCGTGGGCTCCGGGCGGCCCGAACCGAGCGGAACTCCCCCAAATGGATCCGAACCGCCCCAAACGGAGCCGAACCTCCCCGGTACCCCCGGGCCCAGCCCCGTTTTGCCCCCCGTGGCTCAGAGCTCCTGGGCCCCGCTGCCGGAGCATGGGCTGGGGACAGCAGGTGGCAGCTCTAAAGAAATCCTCTTTTGGGGAAAAAATACCTCAAAGAACCGCAAAAATACCCAGAAACTCTGTGGCTGGAAACGCTAGAACTCATTAATAGTTTCAATCAATGACTTAACTAATAAAATTTGACATAATGGTTTAAATTCGATTTTAAGTAATAGTTTCAATATAATTTTAAATAATAGTTTTAATCGATTTTAAGTCTTATTTAGAATTTAATTTATTGTTTTAATCACCTTTTNCCCCTCCTCGTCGAAGCCATCGCTGCGCATGCGACTGCTGCGGAGAGGGAACAGCTCCTTCAGGAGGGGAGCACCTCCCAGAGCCCCCCAGAGCCCCCCTCATTTACCTGCACCTTCAACATTTCACATCTAAATGAACACAGAAATGGTCAGGCTTAAGCAGAGGTTTCACTTCTTTCCAAGGAGCCATTAAGGAGAAAATCAGTATTTCTGTGATGTCTCACCTGGAGGTGTCTGACAGCATTCTGCTCTGCCTTTTCCAATAAGTCTCTTCTGTCTGCTTCTCCCATTCCCTTATTTTCCACATTTCTGTCTCTTCCTGAAGCTGAAATCACAGAAAGGGAAACGACTTTAACATCAGGGAAAATTCACAGTCATACAGCACGTGAGCTCCAACCTCAACACTCCTGGTAAGAAAACTCACAGCAACCTTTCCTACCATCCCCAAACAAAGGATTATTGACACATATCTGTATCCAAAAGAGAATTTCCTCATGGTGGTTAGACCTGCTGAATTATGATTCATGAAAGAGTTTGCTAAACTTAATAGAGTTGCTTCACCTTGCACTAAAATCCTGCCTGTGCACACAAAGTTCAGATTGCTTCATGCAATTAAAAGCACATACACAGTGCAACAAATGAAATAAAACCTATTAAAGATGTGCCACTATTTAAGTAAGTACGGACATTTTCCTTCACTGGGGTGACAACTGAAGGGAAACAGGGTGAAACTAAAACTCGGGGAAACCGGAACGGGGTTAAACCGAACTCGGCACAAACAGCGCTAAACCGAAAGTGACCGTGAGGATGTGGATGTGGCCGATTTACCAAACTCCTTTTATTTCTGCCGAACACGGAAGGATCAGCAGCCCGTCCAGCATCACCGGCTGGCACCACCGGGATGTCCCCGCACCGCGGGATGTCCCCCCATCACCGCGTGGCACAACAGGCCTGTCCCCGCACCCGGGCTGTCCCGTGCACCGGGATATCCCCGCACACCGAGATGTCCCCACACACCGGGATGTCCCCGCACCCTCACGCTGTCCCCGCACCCCGAGCGGCCCCGCTCGGCCCGGGCCTCACCTTGTTGTGCGCTCCGGTGTGGCGGATGACGTTGCGCAGCAGCACCTTCCCCACGGGCACGCGGGACATGCTGCGGGCGCTGCCGCGGGCCCGTGCCGGCCGCGGTGGCGGTGCCGGTGGCTCTGGTGGCGATGTTTGTGGCGATGTTTANCTCCTGGGCCCCGCTGCCGGAGCATGGGCTGGGGACAGCAGGTGGCAGCTCTAAAGAAATCCTCTTTTGGGGAAAAAATACCTCAAAGAACCGCAAAAATACCCAGAAACTCTGTGGCTGGAAACGCTAGAACTCATTAATAGTTTCAATCAATGACTTAACTAATAAAATTTGACATAATGGTTTAAATTCGATTTTAAGTAATAGTTTCAATATAATTTTAAATAATAGTTTTAATCGATTTTAAGTCTTATTTAGAATTTAATTTCTTGTTTTAATCACCTTTTAATTAATTGTTTTCCTTAATCGTGGATATTCTTAGCCAGCATTTAGCAAAGCTGTTTTAAGATACTTCTGCAGAAACACAGCTTGGGAAAATGACTGAAACTTCTTGCAGTTTTGGCAGATCACACAACAAAAGCCCAGAGTGAAAATCTTCAGTGCAGGGTGTTTTAATTCACTTTTTACTCATGAGGGATGAGTATCTCAAATGCCTTCAGAGATGCAAGTAGAAAAGGAAGGTTGGAGGAATAGTAGCACCATCAAACTCACAAAAAAAAAAAAAGAGTAAAAACTTTTAATATTTAAATATTTGAATATTTAGTGACAGTACTGGTTATGTGCTGTAGTAAGAACCACCAATGCCTCCATGCTTTGCTGCACCCTTCAGGGGACAGCAGTGGTGATGTGGTTTTGTTAAATAAATAAATGGACAGGATTCCCATGGTTAGAGCAGCTCTTTGAAAGTATTTAATGCTGGGACAACCTGTCACACACAGCCCCCCACAGGTGAAGCTGCAGACAGCAAAAAGCAAATGTCTGGGAAGATTTGTGATTAAATTTCAGGTTAATAGGGTGAGTGTCACTGTGAGAATGAAAGGCTGCAGAGCACTGACCCAGAGCAGGAAAGCCACACACAACTGAAGAGAAAAGCACTGGGACATGGTTTAGTAGTTGTCAATTCCAAACATTTAATGGAACATGGGTTCACTAGAGCCAGTCTGGAATCAGGGTATTTCAGGTCATTCAAGAAAATCCAAAACCTTAATGCACTTTTTTTTTTTTTCTTAAGCAAGGCATCACAGCAACCAGACACTAAATATTTCCCACAAAAATATTTAATTTCCACAGTATTTTCTTTCAATATCTTCAGTGAATTATGTAGAATTTTACAGGAGACAGTACTTAATGCAATATACAGAATAACAAGGATCACCCTGAACAACTTCTTCCTTTTTTTCCAACTCTGCCCCCCTATTTAATTCTCCTGGTCACTCTGTCATTACTGCACAGTTGTCCTTTTTTTTTTTTACATGAACATTTCCATGTGGAAAGTGGAATTTCAGAATGTTCAGCACTGCAGCCCTTGCAGGATACAATGCCTGGAGTAACTGGACACGAGTCCAACAGACTAGAGAAGCACCTTACATACAATATGTACATGGAGAGCACATTCTGCAGCTTTACTGAGGCTGGACAACAAAGACAATCCAGGGAAGGTCTGCAATTCCAGTGGCTTAAGTCAGAGCTTCCTATGTTAGAATGCCTGAAATGAAAAATCCCAAACATCCCAGTCCTCACATGATTAACATCCCCTGCTGGGATTATCAGCATGTGTGATTTGTCTGCACTGGCTTCCAACACATCGAGCATTCTGCAGAGCAGTTACTTCCACAGCATCAGAGCCTGGCCTTACCTCAGCCAGAGGAACAGCAGCTACAGAGTTTGATACAAAAAGCTGATGTCAGTGAGAGTCCATGAGGAGACAGCACATTCCCTGTGACCCCACAGACAGCAGTGCTCTGTCACCTTAAAGTGCTCAGCAGGGATCACGGAGCTGAGAAGGTCCCAGCCAGTGCCAAATTCCAAAAGGGCTTTGGAACAGCAGCACGTGGCCTTTGAGACACCATCCCCAGGCACTTCAGTCCCTCAGTGCTGTGCCATCTCCCCCACCCCAGGACAGGACAATGTGGGAGTTCCCCTCCTCCTCATACCCTTCTGTGGCCATCTCACCTGCACTCCTGTGAAGAGATGTTTGAAATTCCAATCTGACAACACTGAGGTCATGAATGGGATGCACCCCCTGGGCACCCAAGTTTAGATGCAGCTGGCATCATGCCAGGATAATTTTGGGGTATTTTTAAATCTGGGATGCTTAACTCTATTTTGGAAGAGTTTGCAAGTTAACTAACTGTATAAAAATACAGTGTAGCTGTAATATTGCTCTGAAAAGCACTTTTGCAAACTTTTTTTTTTTCTGTACAGACTGGTAAATAACATTACCAGATAATATAATACATATTTTAAATTAAAAAAAGAAACTCTCTCAAAGTCTGAACACTAAAGTCTAAACAGCTTGTTTAAAACACAACAGTGTGACCCAGGAAAATTCTGCTTTGCATGGTTAAATTATAGCAGCATGGTTACTGGTTTTTCAAGGAAATTCTTGAACTCAGCAAGCCACTGTGCTCCAACTGCTCCATCCACAACACGGTGGTCACAGCTCAGGGTGACAGACATCATGCTGGCCACATCAAAGCTGGGAGAAAAACACACAAAAAAAAAAGGTTAACACACTCCTGTGCAAGGCAGTGCCACTAACACAGCAGGAAAGCTACTCTTGGAATAGCAGGGAGTATTACCCAATACTCCCAGGAATAGCAGCTGGTGCTTGGTGACAGAGGTTTCCCCCAACTGCACTGGGGAGCAGATCATGTTCATTCCTTCTCAGAGGAAAACTAAGGAGGGAACTTCCCACAGGCACTAAAAACACCTCTGTGTGCTCCCCTTAGGGCAGGAGCTCAGCTTTCCCTGCAGCACAAGGACAGCCCCACACAAAGGACAGGAACCATTTTAGTTCCAGGCAGAGGGATATTATAGACAGGATCCATTCTTCAGGTTTTCCTTACATGCAAATTTAAGCAAGCACTGAAAGCATTGTGTCAACAACACATCTTAGGGTTTTAAAAATTATTTTCTAATGTAGGTGTTAGGAAACTAGGCATGATTTCAGAGTTTGAGTTCAGGATCAGATGAAAACTCACCCTTTCTCATTATCAGCTGGCACTAGTATTTCTTTTGAGGAGCCCACTGCCAGGATGCAGGCTTGAGGTGGATTGATTATGGCAGAGAAATTCTTAATCCCATACATTCCTAAATTGGAAATTGTGAAAGTACCCCCCTAGAAGAAAACAAATACATTCATGGTGAAACTCACAAAAACTGTTTTATGTGGGAAAATGAGGAGAGGGGGGACCTCATGCCAGTCTGATGAGGGGAGGCTCTTTGGAGAGCAGGGACAGGATCCAGGGAGCAGCTGGAGCTGTGCCAGGGGAATTTGGGACAGAGATCAGGGAATGGGCACAGCCCCGAGGCTGCCAGAGCTCCAGGAGCCTTTGGACACCTCTCCAGGGATGCTCAGGTGGGATTTGGGGTGTCAGTGCAGGGCCAGGAGCTGCATTCAATAATCCCTGTAGGTCCCTTCCCACTCAGGATATTCTGTGACTACTGAACAAGGCTCAAACATCACAAAACTCCTTTGAAACAAGCCAAGAGCAGCAGAGCTGACACCACCACGAGTGTCTCACCTGGAATTCGTGAGGCTGGAGCTTCCCTTCCCGGGCCTTGGCTGCCAGGGAAGCCACGTCCGTGCTGATGGCAGCCAGGCCCTTGATGTGAGCGTTGAACACAATGGGGGTGATGAGCCCTGCAGGGGTGCTGACAGCCACACTCACATCCACCACGTGATTCCTGCAACACACACAGCAGCTGAAATCACTCCAGCAAGAGAGCAAACAAAAAAATATTCAAAACAGGCCAGACAACCCAAAATTAATATTAATTTCTAACAATTATTTCACCTTGCCCACCAGCCTTAGACTCAAAGATTTTTATTGCTTTAACAAAACCTCTCACCTTCACATCATATTTTTCCCCTCCCTCAAATCCCAACAGAAGTTATATTTTGCCATGAACAAAGGAAGTTTCTGGCTCTGACCATGCCATAAACTTACTGCCTAATAACTGTGTCCAACCATGAAGAATTTGCCTCAGGCACCTTCAAGCACGCCAAGGCAGAAGCTTTAATTATGAAATCGTTGACAGAAAGCTTAACATTAGCTGGGACCTCCTGCAAATAAAGAGATTCCAGGTGTCAGTTTGTCCAGTTTGTCCCCTGCACACCACCCCAATTAATGAGGGCAGTTCACAGGAAACATTAGAAAACAATCACACTACTTGCAAGCATTAAAATTTTAAGATAATTTGAAGGTGAAAGTATCTCCTTCATAATTTAAAAATGTAGTTTTTTTAATGTTAATTTTCATCAAATTTGGCTTCGAATTATTATTCTGCTTAAATTTTTTACCTTTCTTATTATTAAAAAGTTTTCTATCCTTTTATTTTCCACCTGAAATAATGCATCACCACCAAGCAGAGCTCAGAACAGCCCCTTAGGGAAGTCAGGAATCAGCAGAAAGGAAAATCTCATTCTGTCACAGACAGTCCAGAACTGACCCACAAAAGGCACTGAGAAGTGTTTTTTTCCAAGCCAGGATGCCAGAACTCACCTGATTGAGCTCTTTCCTTAGCACCAGGACTTTTCCCATGTTGACATCGATGGACAGGTAGTAGTGAGGTATTGTCTGTTTGGACTGCATCAGCCTCTGAGCAATGACCTGGGGATGTGCAGAGCAAGAACACCAATCAGCCTGGAAAATTCACGGCTAAAAACGATGAACTTGGAAAAGACTGAAGCCTTACCCTGCGAATGTTGCTGATGGGGATGTCTGTGAAGGTCCCCTCAGGTGCTGCAGCAGCTGCAGGAACTGCCCCCGGAGCTGCAGCCTGCAGGGAACACCAGTGTCACTGCCAGGAACACCCACAGAGCAACTGCAGCTCAGAGCTGAGGCCAGGCTGCCTCTTGGCAAGAGCAGCAGCTATTTGCACCTCTCCACCAGGCTCCTTCTAACCCCCACATTTGATTAGTAAGTGCAGTATGGAGTGGTTCAGCAGTACAACACTGAGATGTGCTGCTGTGAAGCTCCCAGCCCAGCCAGTCTGCTCTGGCACCTCCATCAGCTCAGGGACAACACAAACCACAGCATCAGAACACTTCTGGGGCAGCAGTGACAGGCTGGGGTTTGCTAGGTCTGCCTGTCCTTCTGATCCCCTCTCTTCTGCAATGCTGGACCAGCTGGCACTGGGTGACCTCAGCCTGTGAAGATTTAGCAACCAAAGGAAGGCTTGGAAGCACACTGGTTTTTTTTCCCCCTCAGTGGAATATCAAAGGGAGAAGGCTTCCTCAGTGTTTCTGGCAGGTTAAATTTCACAACCTTAGTCACCACTGCCCACACAATCCAGCAATGCCAGTTCCACGCAGGAACCGCTCTTTCACAGAGCCTTCCCATTCCCATAACATCCATTCCCACAGATTTCCAGCCTACTCACTGGAGCAGCCTTTGATGGCACAAATGACTCCACATCTTTTTTGGTGATTCTGCCATCTGGTCCAGTACCTGAAAAGGGCAAAGGAAAAATGGGAGAGGGTTTTGATTATTTCCAACGACTTCGCTTCTAAATGTACCGGTTTTATTCAATAGAGAATAAATATTCAATAGAGAGAAATCACTGAACACAACTGCACAGTCAGGAAGAACAGCAAAACAGGTATCTCCAGGGACAGAAAACTGACAGTGAGAGCAAGAAGTGGAAAGGAAAGGTACCTTTCACTTGGGTAAGGTCGATTCCTTTCTCTGCTGCCAATTTCTTTGCCAGGGGACTGACCACCACCCTTCCTCCTTTGCGGGGTGGCCCCGCTGTGGGGGCAGCTGAAGCAGGAGCAGCAGCAGGCTGGGGAGGAGGAGGAGCAGCTGCAGGAGTTGCCATCACCTAAACAAAGAATCAAAGCCATCAGTGGAACCACAGCAAGAGAACTGGCCCATCTAATTATCAATCAAGAGAGAATCACTCATCTGCACAAAGGCTCCCAGAAATTAAATCAGAAACTCACTGGGAAGGAGGTCAGCTGAGCTATGAACCAAATAAAATGAAGAATTAATGCTCCCCACTTTCAAGGATGGGGAATCAGAAATGGCACAAGCAACAAGCTGGGAAAAAGATCAGAATGAATGGAACCTGCTGTAGGTCTTGGAGAGCAAATTAGTGATCACTTCTCAACACATGGATCAGCCTTGCACTCACAGATCAGAACACTCCTGTTGAAGCCAGGAGTGCCAAACAACAGCCCAGATCAGGCTTGTCAGAGGTGCCCAGGACTGCTCCTTACCGGGGGAGGAGGAGGAGGAGGAGGAGCTGGAGCCTTCATGTCAGTGACTGCAGCAGCCTGGTAGTCAGCAAAGGCTGGGATATCAGCCTCCTTCTCCACAATGATGCACAGAGCAGCTCCTAAGGGCACATCTCTTGTTCCTTCAGGCACCAAGATCTTGGCCAGGTAGCCTTCCTCCTGCACTTCAAAGCCTGCAGGGAGAGAAACAACTCTGAGGAGCTGAAGAGCTGCTCTAAGTGCTGCTGCTGGAGCAGAATCCTTTCCAGCAGGGAACCTCTCCACGCACTTGCTAAGAAGGATTGATGAGGAAATAAAAGTATTTTTAGGAGCTCCAATGTTTGGCTCTCCAGTGGAATGAGATGTTAACAGAACTTGTCCCACAGCATCACCCCCTGAGCAGCCAGAGGAGCTGGCAGAGGCTGCCTGGGACCCTTCCAAGGGCACCTCAGCCCCCTTGGCTGTGGACTCACCTATTGTGGCTTTATCTGTCTCAATTTCAGCCAGTAAGTCTCCCTCATTCAGCTTCTCCCCAACCTTCTTCTCCCACCTCTGCACTGTGCCCATTGTCATGGTGGGTGACAGAGCAGGGAGAGTGATCTGGGAAAGCACAGAACACAACACAATCAGAGCCTGGTCGTGCACAAGGCTCAGGAACACAGTCTGAACTCCTGAGAAATGATGCCAACCTAAAGAAGCAGCTTTAATGCACTCCTGGCTGGCTCCATGACAGCCAAGCAGAGCTGTCCCACTGTGCTGCTTTGGCTTCTTTTAGCAAGGCCTGAGCAAGGAGAGCAAGCAAGAGCAGAGGGCAAGAAATGGATAAATCAAAATAATCATCAGTGCCATCACTCTGCAAGGCTAAGGAAGGCTGGAGCAATCACTTTGTCACTGTGACACACACACAAAACTGGGCAGAGGGGACAAGCAGAGGAAAGGAAACAACTTTAGCAGCCAAAACACAAAGTTAGAAGCCATTCATTAATTCTTGTATTACTGACTCTGAGTAACATCTCAGACAAATCAGCTTTATCTGTGGGATGGGGTTCAATATTCCAGATTTTCTTTTTACAAAGGGATGTCAAACAAACCCCTCTGTACAAAGTGCTCAAATCTATTTGGATACACTTCAAAACCTAAGCAAAGCAAAAAGTTTATATCCACAAACACAGCTTATTATTAGTCACCCACAGACACATCTCATCTGGTGTGTTCTCCAGAGCACCACAGACTGGAGTTCTCCTCTGAGATATGAGCACAGTTTATTCACATTAAGCACAAGGTCTTTTTATACTAGAACTGCCCAAATAATGCAGATTTAGCACATTTTTCAAGACAACAACCCTGGAGAGACAAGTCTCTCCTCCACCAGCAGCTGAGATCCTGAAATAAATTTATTAAAAAAGCTTACTGGGATGTCTCCCAACACCTGCTCTAAGCACACAACAACTGAAGTGGCACAGTTAATAAATTCCCATTCCTGACAGTTTTTATGACAAAATACCCTACAGGTGGCAATGCCAGGGGCAGAAAAAGAGTGTAAGAAGCCTTAAAGCAGGAGCAGTGCACTCTTACCTGCATGTGAGGAGGGTAAGAGCTGCCAGGGGCCTGAGGAGAAGGCTGAGGTGGTGGGGAGGGGGCTGCAGCTGGAGGAGGAGGCACTGAGGCTGCAGGGGCAGCAGCTGCTGCAGAATCCAGGGTGTAGTTTTTGAAGGCATCAATATATTCAGGCCTAGAAGAACACACAGAGCCCCAAACCCCGTCAGGTGATGCTCTCAGTCTTTCATCCAAGGCACCCCAGAAGCCCCAAGAGGGAAAATTCACATCAAGGGTTAGGACAATACATACTTTTCTACTGTGATACATATTATGGCCCCAATAGGAACATCCCTTGTTCCTTCTGGCACCAGGATCTTGGCCAGGTAACATTCCTCCAGGCTCTCAAAGCCAACTGTAGCTTTGTCTGTCTCCACCTTAGAGAGAGAACAGGAAATGGTGAGCCCAGAGCCTCCCAGTCTGTTGTAGGGTCTGAGGTCTGGAAAAACCACCCTGAGGCAGCAGCTCTAGGGGAGTTTGTCCCCAAACTGAGAGGCTGACAGCCACTCCTTCCCACCAGCAGCCCTTGGGATGTGTGATCCAAAATGTGTCTTCAGCCAGGGACAGTCCCCAGGCCAGGAGAGCCCACCCAGCCTCGTCCCCAGGATACCTCTGCTATGAGATCCCCTTCATTGATCTTGTCCCCCTCCTTCTTCTCCCAGCGTGCGATGGTGCCCATCTGCATCGTGGGGGACAGCGCTGGCAGTGCCACCTGTGAGGGACAGGGCAGTGTCACAGCGCAGACAGATCCAGCAGCAGGAATCACACACAGGACAGAGACAAATCCTCAGCTCAGCCTGCCATGTGGGGCACAGCTCTGCTGCAAATCCCCAAGCTGCTGGTGAAGAACCCTGAGCAAACCCACATGGGCTGAGGGCAGAGGCTGCGCCTGCCCCATCCCTGAAGTGTTCAAGGTCAGGCTGCATGGGGCTTGGAGCAACCTGGGACAGTGGAAGGTGTCCCTGCACACGGCTTTAAGGTCCATTCCAACCCTTTAACACTCTGTGGTGCTACCAAGAAAGGTTACAGAGAGCCTGGCTCTGCCGAGGGACACACAGCAGTGCTGGGACAAAGGACAGAGGTGATGGAAGTGGCACACGACAGACACCCAGGGGTTTGAGGCTAAGTGGTGCCAAAGGCACAAAAATCGCCGATTTTCTCCCAGTTTGGGCGGCCAGGCGTTGGAACACGTTCCCCATCCCCGTGTGAGCTACGTGGTTCAGGGGCTCCAGTGGCAGCGCTGGGCTCCTTCCCATAAAGGTCTTTGCCAGCCTTGATGATCTCATAAATGTCCCGGGGGCAAACTGAGCCGAACGGGGAGGGACGGAAAACGCGGAGGGGGAAAGCGAAGGGGCNGCTGGGGCTGGGCTGGAGCCGGGCTGGGCCGGGCGGGACCGGGGCCGGCGGCGCTCGGTGACCTCCGTGCGGGCGGCGCGGCGCGACACTGGGGCGGCCGTAAAGCGGCGGCGGCGGCGGGCGGGCCCGGCCTCAGCACCGCCTCAGCACCGCCCCCGGAGCGGAGCCGGGACAGGCACAGCCTGCAGGAAAGGAGGCTCAAGGGAAGCCTTGTGGTTCTGCAGAGCTCCCTGAGCGCAGCGGCAGTGAGGGGGATCGGGCGCTGCTGCAGGGAGCCCGGACAGGAGGAGAGGGAACGCAGGCTGCGGCTCTGGATCGGGTCGAACACATAAATATATCCCAGTGGCAAAGGCCATCAACTAAAACATAGCAAGTTCCACCTCGACCTAAGCAAGAACTTCTTTCCATGCAGGGGGGTTTGTTCTGAGGTGTGCTCCTACTACCATAAAGCAGTAGTAACCTAGTACCATAAACCCACTTGTCTTGGTATCCCGGGGTTTTCACTGCTTACAATTCGTTTGTTTCTGCCCAACTTTCCTCAAGAGTTACCCTCCTGTTACTATACTTGTTAACTTCATCTTGTAACAAAGTCTCTGGTGTCAGAGTTGAAACTCATTTTGAAAGTGACACCTTTTGGTTTTATGAGAGAGAAACCTCCCGAACCAAGCTGCTCCTCTGAATAGTAGAGAAGGGCGCGAAGCTGGGAAACAACAGACCTTGAAAAGTTTTTGTAATTTACAGTATTAGACTCCAGCCTGGGTGCGTGGCTGTTGCTGAAATAAAACTGATGAGTAAAACCCGAGGAATGAAACACTTGGGAGAAGTTTGCAATTCAAATACAATTGATCTCAGTATCACCAGCCCATGCCCTCTTCACTAGACACCATGCAACAGAGGAACTATGTCCAGTGCAGAAAGAAAATCTTTGTTTCTTTTCCAAAAGGGATGTATTTCCCCCATTAATTAACTTGTTCATTGGTGAACTTTCCTCCCGCTGTCTGTAAGCAGAAAGTCACACAAATTGTCCAGAACGTGAGGCAGCTCAGGTTGTGCCAATGTGGCACAAAACCACGTAAGAGCCTTGATATAAAACCCAGTATCAACCTGTTGGATTTCCATAGTAAGATAAAATTACAAGGCCAGTGTTGTGTCAACAGAAGACGATACAAAACATCTCGGCATCCACCAGGAAAGGAGTAAAACACAGTATAATGCGTGCAGAAATATACAGAGAGCACTTGCACTAGTATAAAAATATCCACAGTCCTCAGACAAATGTGAATCGGTACAAAATAATTTCAAGAACATGTTTACAAAAGGACATGTTAATATAAAACAGTAAAACCAGGCTGCCCCCTCACCCAGCCTCATGCACAGCACACACAGACAGAAGGAGCAGAGCCCATTTCACCTCCCAAGCCCACAGGCCATGTAGAGAAACAAAACCACAAAACCAAAGGGAAAAATCCACCCTTGGGGGATTTCAGGGCTTGTTCTTTCCCCAGCAGTTCTTTCCTGACCCTTCAGGACTCAGCATAGCAAGGAACTGTTGTGGGTAAGTGCTTGGTGGCCCTGGCAGCGGGGGACAGCAGCAGAGGGGTGTCTGTGCACAGGAGGTGACAGCAGGGACAGCAGCTCAGCAAGGACAGGGGGGTAATGGCCTCAGGAAACAGCTGATTCCAGCTCCCCACCCATGAAATCCTTCAGGAAACCAACAAGCACCCCACAGTCCCCAGAGCTGCAGAGCAAACCCAGAGCGCCTCGGAAATGGGAACAGCTTTGGAGAGCAAGTGGGGAAAGCAGGGCTGGGAAATGGGAGCCTGAGTTTGGGAGAAAGGGAGCGTGGCCAGGTTGGTGAGCTTTGCTTCAGGCCATGCATCAGCCCCCCAGGACAGGTCCTGTCAGTCTGCAATGTCCACAGAGCCACTCTGCTCCTGCAGGACAACAGCTGCTCAGCCTTCAGCTCTCACAATCCAGCAACTTCTTCTCCATGAAGGCAAAGCTTCACATTTTCACCATCAGTGCAGTTTTCTGTGACACCAGCACAGGAGATGCCCAGCTGAGCCTGCAGCACACAGTGCAGGGATGGAGGAGAAGGGGGCAAAGCATCCTTAAGGCCTCCAGGGTTTTGCTGGCAGGGCCAGGCTGGGAATTTCTGTCCCCAGAGCCGTCCCTGCAGCCTCAGGACAGCAGCTGCCCTCGGGCACGGGCAGTCAGGTGCCAGCTGTCCATGCACACAGCCTGCACCACCCGTGGCTTGCACAGACGCTCTTTTTTGGCAGCTTGGATTGGCCTCCAGCACTTGGGCTCCTCGGTCACTCTCTGAGCTCTGCAGACAGTCACAGGTTTCCATAGAAACAGGGCTTGAAAGCTCCATTAATTCTCCCCGTGGTCTTCTTCTACCCAGGCCACGATTTTCCCCTCCCAGCCAGGAATGATATCATCATCATGGAATACCTACCAAAAAAAAAATAAAATAAAATATTTCAGTCATGTCTGGAGTCTGGATACTCGGTTCTGCAGTGTGAGTGGCATTGGGGCCATGAAGTCAAATCCTAGGTCAGATTTCCCAAAATAATCCAGGGAACACATGGTGGCTGGGGTATGAGTCATATTTTCACAATTTAGCTAAATAACAGACCAGGCCTCTTTAACCAATGAATATCAGGATTATTATTGGCTTTTTTTTTTTTTAACATTAAAGGTAAACTAAAGACAGGAACCACGCCTTTTCTGAGTCAGACCACAACCTCCAGTTGCTGCTGCTGCCTGTCCCCAGAGAGGGTCACCCTTTGCCCTTGCCCTAATCGATTTGTGAAGCAAGAACTGTCCCTGTAATGAATCCAATCCACACCCACACCAGCCTGAGCATGGGCTGCAGCACACAAAGGGAACCAGGCTACACACACAGAGTTCTCTCTGAAAAACCTTCAGAAGAGAGTTTGTGTTTTTAATATAGGCTCTCCATTGCAGGTTTTATAAAACCTGCAGCCTGGATTTTTGCTGTGTCCCCTGAGCTGTGTCACATGCTGGCTTTGCCCAAAGGGCTCTGCAACTCCCAGGCAGTCACAACCACACCCATGGAACTGCATTTGCTGAGGATGAAAATACTTAATCACAAGAGGAGCTTAACCTGCAGCTGGCAACGCAGACAGTTTTGTTTGGGGGAAACATCCACTGTTTGATTAGTTTGAAAGTGAGGTGACCACGGTCCCCAGGGCTGTGTGGTGACACTGATCCCACATTTACCTCCTCCTTCACTGTGCCAAACTCTGGATCCAGGGCTTTGAAGTGGTACCGATGGGTTCCTTCCCGATCGATGGCTGCCTTGAAATCCTTCAGAGTCACCTCCCCTAACCTGCAAGGGAAATAAATACAAAAACAAAATACAAAAACAAAGCTCAGGGACTACTGCAGGTAATTTTCCCCAGCCAACAGCATGAAATCCAGCCAAGGCCCAGCAAAGCTGTGCTGGCTGGGAGCATTCCCAGAAAATCAGAGCGCTGGTTTTAGGGGCACAGGAGGGTTGGGAGGGCCCAGGCTCACCTCTTTGGTATGCTGACCATGAAGGGGGTGAGGGAGCGGTCGGTGAAGTACAACACTTTGGTGCAGGCACTGGTGCTCATCACAGGCGTGCTCTGAGAGTGAGGCAGCTCTGCAAGGCAGCAATTCCCTGATTATCATCCCTTAGCACCATTATCCCTGCCCAGCTTCCCATTCCAGCTGGCCAGGATGGATGGTGGTGCATGGATTTTAATTTGCCCATTTATGTTTCTCTCCCCAACTCCTGCCTTGTCTCCTGCTTCCCCCTCAAGAGCTGAAACAGAGGAACTGAGCTCCACAATTTTAAAGCTCCTTTTATGCAGAAAATACTCAGACATATGGAAATGTGGCATTAATAAAGGCTGCATGGTTCTGTGGATATGAAAGGCGGTAAACACTGAGCAGGGAACACTTCTCTGTCCCCACTAGATGGTGCACAGCAGCAGGAAAGCTGGGCTGACATCCCTTTTCCCAGTGATTGCCATGGTAATTGGTGCTGCAGCACTGCCCAAGAGGCCCAGACTCGCACTGTGGTGGTGCTCTACATAAAACCAGCCATAAATGTGTGTCCCTGCCCTTCGCAGGGAACTCTGCACAGCGAGGATCCTGTGCAGGTAAAGCTGGAGGGGGCAGATTCCTATAGCTGAGAACCTGAATTTGGCAGTGGAAGGGCAGGACCTGCAGGGCTCTTACTGGATTTGGGAGGCCAGGAGTCTCTGCACTCGTTGCTCGCTCTGCTGGCTGGTGATTTCCCCCGGACCTGGGGCACAAAGCCAAAACAGCAAGGACAAAGTGTCAGCCCCTGCTCAGAGCCCTCAGGGTGGGGAGTGAGGGGCAGGAGCTGAGAGCCCTGGGGTGCCCTTACCCTCCTGTCCTGCCTCTTGTGCGTCTCCAGGCGGTGCAGGCGCTCCATGAGGCTGGAGATGCCCTGCTCCAGGCTGTCGATGGTGTGGTGCTGCGGGTCGTGCCCGCTGAAGCTGTTCCTGAGGCTGCGCAGGGCGTCCCGCACCAGCTGCAGGTCACTGGTCTGCCCAAAACACCGCAGCTCAGAGCAACCCAGGCTGCTGCCTCCCCATCTTCCTCCCCCCCAGCAACCTCTCTCTGAACAAAATCACAGAGTTTGCAGGATGCCTGGCTGGGAATGCACCCCTCAGGTGCACTTACCCCTCGGTGGGCTGTGGGGGCAGCTCCTTTTCCTGCTGGCTGCAGAAAGCCATTGCTCTGGGCACTGTGACTGCTGAAAGCCATCACCTGGGCAGGGGGAAATGTGAGTGTCAGGACCTCCCCAAAAATCCCCATTTATGGATTTCAAAATGAGAGGGAATGAGAGCTTTCCACATCAGTGATAAAAGCCCCATCTTCTCCCAGATTAAGACACTCCCTAAAGTGTGCAGGGAGTTCCTGGTCACAGCACAGACCTGATTCCTCACATAGAGGTGGAAAGACTCAATACCCGGGTCAGCAGGAAAAGGAGGAGGTAAATTGATCTAACCATTGCCAGGCTCAGAGGTGAAGCTGGAAGCTGAGAAAGCCTCTCTGGCTTCCCCTCACTGTTTCATCCCTGAGGATTCTGAGGCAGAGTGCTCAGTGCTGGGAGCTTGGGGGCTCTGCCTGCCTTGGTCAGGGCTCTGGCAGGGAGAAGGCAGAGCCAGACCTGTCTGGGATGAAGGGGAGGGTTTCTGGACACAGGGTGCTGGGCAAACACCACCCCAAGTGTGGAGCAAGGCTCCTGTACCTCCTCAGCTTCTCTCTTCATGCAGTGAGCCAGCAGAGCCTCCTTGTGCTCCAGCTCCCGCTCCAAATCCACCTGTGGAGGGGCAGCAGAGGAGTCACCACCACCTGGGCAGCCAGGCCAGCCCCCAGAGCAGCCCAGCACTCCCTACCTGCTGGTAGCTGGCCTCAGAAAGCTGCCTGAGCATCTCATCCAGCTTGGTCTGGTGCTGCTGCAAGTGCCGATCCTTCTGGCACAGCTCCTTCTGCAACACAGGGATCCAGGGGTCAGCAGGGCAGGGAGGGGGGCTCAGGCATCTTCCATGGCAGGGGAAATGGGGTCATCTGCCAGGATCAGGTGACTGGCACGGGGTGTGCTTTGCCAGATGTTAGAGCTGAGTGTCAGAGCTTTTTTCTAACAAGATCAATCAGGTTTTTATTGCCCAAAGTCCCCTTGGCCAAAGATCTGCTGCTGAGGTCACACAGCTGTCCCAGAGAACACAGATTCCCGAGGGATCAGAGGACAAACAGGTCACTCAACTCATCTGCACAAGTGTTGGACACTCAGCAGCCACCACCAAAAACCACAACAATAAAAATCTGCAAGAAGCTGTGGGGGGAATGGAGAGAACTTCTGATCCCTCCACCTCTCTACAAACACCCCTGGCTCCTGCAGCTCCTTCCCAGGGCTGTGCAAGTGCTATGGAAAGAGCAATCCCATTCCCAGAGCTGAAGAACCACCCAAACCCCCATGGAAGAGGTTCCATTACTTTGTACTCCGCCAGGAGCCGGTTTCTCTCTTCAACCTTCCTCTGGAGGTCGACCTGCAGGAATAACAGCCAGGTGTGAGGCAGATATTCCCAGAGAGTGAAAACCTCTGCCCCTTGTGCTAAAGAAATCTGCAGAGGTCAAGGGAGCTGCTGTTGAGGGCAGAGATCTGCACAGAGCAGGTGCCAGCTGCTAAGCCAGGGAGCAAGGAAATGCAACAGCACTGAAAGTCCCTCCCTGTCCCAGCTGAAGGTCCTGGAGGACAGGAAGCAGGAGTGAAGTCAGGAATCTCCAGCCTCACAGCTGGCCAGCAGGCTGTGAGCAGCCTGTGCTGTGCAGAGACCTTTGATTGCTTGTTCACTATCCCACGACCCCAAAATCCCTGCTGCAGCCACCACTCCCCCGCCAAAATAACCACAGCAGCAGCAGCCACTCACATTCTGGTTGTGCAGCTCCTCCTTGTCCATGTTGGCTCTCAGCAGCTCCTGCTTGAGCTGCAGGACTGCAGCATCCTGCTGGATCAGCCTCTGCTGCAGAGCGTCCTGGGGAGAGGAGATCTCTGCAGGAGGGGCAGGGGCCAGGGACCCTCCCTGGGCTCAGTGGCCAGAACACCCTGTGGCCACTCGGGGCTGAGGGGCTGCCAGGGGCCCCCGAGGGCTCCCAGCCCTCCTGCCTCTCTCTTACCCACAAGGGATTTCCCTGCCAACATTTTGGCCAGCAGCACAGAGGGATTTCTCTGCTTCAGCCTCAATTTCCCGCTCCAGAAGTGAGGAGCACTGGCTCTGATGGATGCACTCAGTGCCCTGCAGCTCCCAGAGGGCACAGAGAGGCCAAGATCAGCTCAGGACACAAGGAGCCTTAAGCCCTGAGTGTGACCCAGTTGTGCAGTGAAATCCTCTCTGGAGAGGCCAAAGTCAGCACTAATTCTGCACCTTTCACTCACCCAGAGCTCCACCTTGGACAGCTACTGCTGTTTGCTCCCTTCTGACAGGCAGCTCTAAAAATACCTCAGATCAGCCAGAGGCATAAACTGAGCCATTTCTGGGCAGGACAGGGACACCCCAGGCTCTTTTTCCTGTGCTGGCAGGAATGAGTTCACTGGGCCAATGCTACTGGGTGTGTGCTCCAAGAGAGGGGAGGGAATAAAAGAGCCAGGAGAACCAAGCAATTTGTGCCTCTTTGTTTAGGAGAAACAGGGGGAAAAAAAGATAAAGAGAAGGAAAAAGAGGAAAAGGGAAATATTTGTCCACAATCTTACAGACAGAAGAGAAATCAGGGAATCCAGCTCCTTGTACCTGCCTAAAAATTCAGCAATAAACCAAGGATCCCCCACCTCCAGGCCCCCAATACTCCTCCTTCCACGATCTGAGATTCCTCAAAGCTGTGTGGTTGCTGCTGGCCCTACTCTCCTAAAACACCACTATTTATTTTTGATGAAATGCCCCTTTCCTCACCTTTATTCCCTGGAGGTTCCGAGCTTCTTGTTTGTATTTCAGCAGCTCCTTCTGCAAATGCAAACCAATTTGATTAAACATCACCTTGTCACCCCTTCAGCACCAACCAGAGCTGGTGTTTTCTGCTGCAGGAGGAGGCACTTCCCACCTTTTCCCACAGATCCAAGAGCCAGTCAGCCCCTGAGAAATTTTAATGAGTTAAAAACATGTCAAAGAGCTGAGCAGGTCTCTTAAGCTCTGTTTTTTAAATCCTGAGGAAAAAAACGATTGCCCAGCCCCCCCAAATCTATCCTTCAGGCCAGCATCAAACACTTCTGCCAGCATCAGAACTGCTCCCAAGCCTCCAGAGTTGGAGCCCTAACAGAATATTCCAAATTTCATCCATCATGTTGCCCACCCTGCCTCATTCCCACCCCATTTTCCCCCAAAAAATCAAGTAGAACAATCCTCAAAACCTCTCTTCCCCCTGCATCTGTCACCCTCTAACCTTCAGATCTTGATTTTCTTCCACACTCTGGTCCAGGCGGCTCCGGATGATGATCTGAATGCAAAATATCAGCGTTGTTATTGTGCAGCAGGGGCAGGGCAGGGCAAAAGGCAGCTGGAGCAGGGAAATTTGGGTCCAGGAATGTTCTCACCAGCTGCTCCTCAGGGCAGGCTCCACGCTCAGAAAGTTCAAAGGACCCTTCCTGCTCATCCTCAGGTAAAGACCCATTGAGCAACAAAGCCTGGGGAGATAAAGGGGGAAAAAAAATCTCCTTTTTAGAGATTTCAAAGGGAAACAAGTGAGCTGCAGCTCTGGCCAGCAGTCACTCCTATCAACAGTCCTTAACCAGCTTCATTTCCCATTTCTGCTGATTTATTCCCCCCAAAAATTAGGTTTTATTTTTTTAGGAAAGAACAAGAAGATTTATCCCTTGACAGAATTCTCCCAGGGGTCTGTCAGCCCATGCTCTTCCCCACAGAAAGAACCAAACAAGGACAACTCAGATTTCCAGGGAGTGAAGCCTCAGCTTTAGCACTTTACAGGGTGCATGAGCACCAGATCCTCAATATTTCAATCAAACTCTCACAAACTGGACCCTCTCAGTTATTGAGTAAGAAGAGGAAAATCGATGAATCAAATCCAATTTCCTGGCAGCAGTGCCAGTCCCTCCTGCTCCCAGTGGGCACAAAATGCAGCTGGATTTTACCAGTGAACCAAGGAATTTTTAATTTTTTTTTTTTTTTTTGGTGACTCTTTTGTGTCCTGCCCTTTGTCCCCGGGGAAAGTGCCCTCCCAGCTGCCTGTGCTCCTCACACAATCTCTGCTTTGTTTACTGCCACATAAATATTTACAATTCAAAGCCACTGTGGTTCCCAGCACAAACATAAGGGGATGTTCCTCAGAGAGCTCAGTGCCTTCAGCATATGGATCAAGGGGCTCTGTTCCCCAGGCACAGCCAAACTCCCCCTGGGCTGAGGGGCAGCGAGGGGGAGGTCCCACAAATGAAGAATTGTGGGGAGAATGTGCCAAATATGAAGGTTCAGCCGAGCTCATGGAATGACTGATGCAGGGCTGGGTGACCCTGGAAGGGAACACTCTCTGAGAAGAGAAATCTCTCACCTGCAAACCTGAAATCATCTTTTTCGCCTCCTCCATCTCCTTCTCCAGGTGGTCCTGCTGTTCCAAGAGCTGCTCCTCCCATGAGTTCTCCAAGCAGGACCCCGAGCTCCCTGCCTGCCACTCAGGCTGGAAGTGAGCATCAGCCTCTTCTGCAAGAGAGAGGAGCTGGCTGTGCCCAGGACCCCTGCACCTCTCACCAAGCTGTGACAGCTCCTCTGACCCCCAGCATTTGGGGCTCATTCCTGAGCTTTCCTACACACATTTTATCCCACTGGATTCAGGGAGTTCCAAGCACAGCACTGTGTGTGACACAGGGGGAAAAGCACCTGTGGGCTTTGCAGAGCATCCCTCAGAGCCCCAAGGACACCCTGGAGGCAGCATTAAACAATTCCAGTCTCTGGGGAGCTTCTCAGCTTTTACCACACAAAAATTCCCAATGTTTTACCTGTTTTAGTCTCTGTCTCTTCCGTTTGGAGGATCACAAGTCTCTCCTTCTCCTCCGAGGGGGCTACAGTGGAGTCACTCTTTGCACTGTGGACAGGGCTGGGTGAAGTCAGGCTGCAGAGCAAGGCAGGAATAGCTCTAATTTTAAACAATTATTTCTCCATATTCACTTTTATCCCAGAGAAACCTTCAACAACCCAACCTGGACATGTAATTTTTGGAATTCAGACTCACACAGGGGTAGGACCACACTCAGGATTAATTTACTGCTGGATAAAAAGGCTCCCCTGGCTTCACCTCTTGCTCCAGAGCTTTCAGATGAATCATTTTAACTTTAAATCCCAATATATTCGAGAGTCAGATTCCACTCACTCATGTTCTTCACTTAAAACTTCTTGGAAGTGCCCACATATTTTCACAGGAGCCATCTCAGCTGACTGGGAGGTTCAAGCAATCTTTTTCTCAGGAATTCTTCCTAAGTGCATCTCCCAGACAACATCAAAAGGTGGCTGAAGCTCACTGACCCATTCAATGTACCCCGAAAGTCGCAGGAATTAATCCTTGCAAGTGTGAGCAGGAGTTAATTTTTCATTCTCCCCCAACACAGAAACAAAGGGCAGGGAACAAAAAGAAAAACAGTGTGGAAATAATACAATAGGTTTAGAAAAATCAGAGGCTTCAGCAGCTCCCTCCCTGCATCTTCCCAGCACTGCTGCTCTGTCTCCCACAGCTCCCACAGAATGGGAAAAGCCCTGCAATAGAGATGGAAATGACTTGCTGCTCTGCCTGCCCCACTCCCACGGCCAGGACCAGCCTGTCCTCATTCAAATCACAGACCTGAGTCCAGATTTTTGTGGTCCAGACTTCCCCTGTGTCAAAGTGAAAGAATAATCATTGTCCAGTAGAAATCTCCAGCAGGGACAGTACCTGTCCTTTCAGATGTGTGCGTGATGCTTAAAGGGCTCCTGACACCTGGCTTTGCTCCAGGATTTACCTCCAGGAATTCCAAATCCCTCACAGCACTCCCTCATTAGAAATACTTTTAACATTAAATTTGTAACCAGCCCCTGCTCCTGCTCATTGCTGAATGAGGGCATGGCATAAAATCTTTTTTTTTTTTTTTGTTTTTAAAAATGCAGTTTATTATTTGATTTGGCAGTTCTGCTGGGATTGCATTATGTAACAAGGGCCAGAAGGAAGGATGAAACTTTCACACCACACAGATGCCAGCAGGAAGCCCAGCTGCTCTGACATGGCCAGCAGCTCCAGGAGGGATTGCACTTCCTTCTAGGAATAGATCTCAGAATTCCCTTCCTCCTATTCCCAGCTGATTCCTGAACCTGCCCCCGCCCCGAGGCACTGCTGGTTCTCATCCCTGCAAAAGCTGTCCCAGAAAAACACTGCCAGCCACAGATGGGAGAGAAGGTGGTGGAACAGGGGAGCCAAAAAGGATGAGCAGGATGAAAAACAAGGATATGAGCCTGGAAATAACATTCCAAATCTGCTTCTCCCAGCACTGGATCCACAGCCCAAAGCCAATAAAAGGGTGGGGATAGATCCCCACAGCACAGAGAGCTTTACATTCCCTTAGGCATTCCCAGACCCTTTCCAGGCAGTTTTCCTGTTTCCAAAGGCCACTGGGTTCACGCAGCATCCATAAGCACCTCCCAAACATTGCAAACAGCAGCAGGGGCAGAGGCAGCTGAAGCAGCAGCACAGGTCCGGCTGCTTTCTGCATCAGCCAATTAATGCTGGAAACGCTTGCCCAGGTCGTGTATCAGTGCGAGCCATCGGAGTGTGAAACACCCGCTGATGCAACGCCTTCAAAAGTGCAGAACAATTCCCTGTGAAAGCATGCAGAAACCAGGGCTGGGAAAGGAAAGCTTTCCAAGAGAGATTTATGATGCAAACTGCTCCACTTTATTCCTTCCACCGCTTGGTCCCTTAACCCACATCCTGCCTCCCCCGAGCCCCAGCTCCACCAGCACAGCCCAGGGCCAGGGCAGCGAACCCCAGAACGCCCCGAATTGCCAAAAACACCCCAATCCCAGTCCCTGCTGCTGCCCAGGACGATCACACAATCGCTCACCATTTGACCTGCTTCCCTCCCATGGTCCCACTTGCACCTCTGGCCTCACAGAATCCGCAGCATCCCGCTCATGCCTCCTTCCCTTCACAAGCCCAGGGCTCGGCGCTGGTGGCCAAACTCCTGCAGGAGCCTTTGCGAGCCAGAGCGCCGAGAGGATTCCCGGCAGGAACAACACACACACACACACACACAAAATAACCAACTCAGGGTCTCCCGAGAGGCAAATCCGCAGCCGCCACAGACGGGTGGGATTCCGGAGCCGGGGGATTCTGCAGCCTGCCTTTGGCTCCCGCAGCTTTCCCTCGCAGGTTATTTGTCTCCTGCTGCTGCATTTTGCTCAGCTGCACAGCCGGTTGTTTTCATCACAAGGCTCCGGGCATGGCCGGGGGTGGTTCTCATCCCATCCCGCCCTCCTGGTGCTGCCGAGCATCCGAGGAGCGCCGGGGGAAGGAAGGGAAGGAAGGGAAGGAGCTGCTGCCGGCGCGGGGTCCGTGCGCTCGGGGGGATGCGGGATCTTCCCAGGCTCCTCTCCCCAGGTTTCAAAAGGATGCGGGATGTCCCCAGGCTCCTCTTCACAGCTTCCAGAGGGATGCGGGCTCTTTCCAGGCTGTCCCCAGCCTCCAGGGGGATGCGGGCTCTTCCTAAGCTCCTCTCCGCAGCTTCCAGAGGGATGCTGGTTCTTCCTAAGCAGCTCTTCCCAGGCTCCCAGAGGGATGCGGGATCTCCCCAGGCTCTCCCCAGCCTCCAAAGGGATGCGGGCTATTCCCAAGCTCCTTTCCCCAGCTCCCAGAGGGATGCGGGCTCTTCCCAGGCTCTCGCAGCCCCAGGCACGGCTCGCTGTCCCTCCCGCTGTCACACGGGCTGTGCAGGCACAGCCTTTCTCCGAGATTCCTGGCTCAGGGGTGGGGGAGGGAATGCTGCTGGAAGGGGAGGGGAAAGGGAGAGGGATGGGTGAGGGGCTCGGCAGCCTGGGAATCATCTGATTTTTGGCAGATTTTTCCATGAATCATTTCGGCAGCCTGCTCCGATTGGCGCTGCCGTCCCTGGGAATTGTGCGAGCGAGGCTGGAGAGGGCTGGGGATGCTGCGCTGGGACACCGCAGCAGCAGGGTGGGCTGCAGGGGGGTTGCTGCACTCAATTACGTCTCTCACTAATTAAAAAAACATCTCGTTTCTCCCAGGCAGTTCTCCTGACCGAGCTGAGCACATTTCTCCCCGCGAGGAAAGGGAGGGCATCGTGTTTCCATCGTGCAGAATTGTGTCAGCAGACACACCCCCAGCAGATGGAGGGGCAGAATGCTCCCAGTTTTTCATCACTTATGGAAAAATTCTCGCTGTGTTCTGCCCCAGCAGCAATAATATCACCGTTGCATTGTGGGCAGAGAATTCATGACCAAGAAAAAAGAAAAAAAAAAAAAAACAAAAACAGGATGCACAGAAATATTTACCAGCAAAATACCAAAGTATGAGGAAACAGCAGCCAGCTGATAGGTCAGAAGAATACACCAAATATTCCAGCTCCAGAATGTGAGCTCACGGTTCAGGAGCCAATGCCAAGGTCCTGTGGCATTACCCATGCAGTGCTGCTGCCAGGAGCAGGGTTTTTACATCCCCCCTGGCAGGCTGGCCTCCAAAGCACGCTGCTGACATCATGTGGAGGCACTGCTCCAGCCCTGGCCCACACTCCTCCTAAAATCTATTTATAAACACGCTCTCAATGGCACGCAGCAAAACTGGGGGATAAACACAAACTCTTGTGTTTTTCTCCTCTGCTGGGAAAAGCAACCTTAATTTTCAGGTAGGCAGAGAATGATTGGTGCTGTGGAGCATAAAAATTGGCCTGAGAAACGCTGGGGGAACGTCCTGCCTGCTGAGAGGCTGTCAGCGGCAATCTGTCCTCGGCAGACGAGCTCCTCGCTCCCGCACAAACGGGGGAGCAGCAAGGACAGGGAAAAGCTGAGCTGGGGCTCGCAGCGGCAACGGGAGGCTCTGGAGCAGAGCTGCGGCTCCCCCCGCGCAGCCCTGCCCGCATGGGGGGCCCGGAGCGCGGCCCCATGGCCGGAGCGAGCCCCGGTGTGCCGGGAACGCAGCGCTGCGCTCCGGTGCCAGCAAGCACCGAGCGCCGAGCCGTGCGGGGCGCGGGGAGTGAGTGTGCAAGGGGTGTGTAAGGGAGTGTGTAAAGGAGTGTGCAAGGGGTGTGTAAGGGAGTGCGTAAAGGAGTGTGTGAATGAGTGTGTAAAGGAGTGTGCAAAGGATGTGTAAGGGAGTGTGTAAAGGAGTGTGCAAGGGATGTGTGAATGAGTGTGTAAAGGTGTGTGTGAATGAGTGTGCAAGGGGTGTGTGAATGAGTGCGTAAAGGAGTGTGTGAATGAGTGTGTAAAGGAGTGTGCAAAGGATGTGTAAGGGAGTGTGTAAAGGAGTGTGCAAGGGATGTGTGAATGAGTGTGTAAAGGTGTGTGTAAAGGAGTGTCTGAATGAGTGTGCAAGGGGTGTGTAAAGGAGTGTGTGAATGTGCAAGGGGTGTGTGAATGAGTGTGTAAACGAGTGTGTAAAGGAGTGTGTGAATGAGTGTGCAAGGGGTGTGTAAATGAGTGTGTAAACGACTGTGCAGGGTGTGTGTAAAGGAGTGTGTGAATGAGTGTGCAACGAGTGTGTAAATG
>VXBI01004080.1:0-14022 GCA_013397375.1 Toxostoma redivivum
TACCTTTCTCTTAAACCGAGACAATGCACTATTGTTACTTCTTTCGCTAGCTCAGCAATACATGTATCCATACAGCCATACATTTTGTGGGCTTCCTCTCCATGTTGTGTTTCATCTCTTGCAGATGTGAACCCTGTGAAAGTCATGGACTTATCCAAACACTTTGTTCTTCAACAGCAGCTCCAGTTCTGATGTAAACTGCTTGTGTTAGATATTTTCATGGCATCCTAGGAGCTGTAATCTCTATGTGTAATCCTCTTTATGTTGTGACGTAGCACGAGTCGGCTGTTAGCTATGGTATTTGTATCCTCTCCCAATGTTAAAAAAAAAGGTAGCTAAATCACCATAGTATTGTGAAACCGCAGCACATTAAGGTGCTTGTGCCATAATAATTTGGATAATTTCCATATTCTGAAAAATATAGATTAAATTATGTTTCCCAAATCCCACCCCTGAAGAAACTGAAATGGTATTTAAGTGTTATCAAACACAATCACCAAAAGAATTCATGTGAGGGCTGCACAGGTGCTGCCCCACACCTTCCACAGCTCCTCCATTTGTGCATGTGAAGTGTCCCTGGGCGTGATGTACTGCCACGGCAGGGAACACAACTTTCTCCCTTAAACAAATCATTTTTCCTGCCTTTGTGTCCAAACCAGCATTTCCAGAAACACAACAGGCACTTGTCTGAAAGCAAGAAAAACTTCACTGAGGCAAGAGATGGGGTTTACAAAAGAGAGTCCGATTTTTGTTCATCTACTTATTAATTTATGTGGCTAGCTGTCATGCCTCCACTTACCCGTTGGATTAATTGTTTAATGAAGGCTGTCCACGCCAGCTGCCTGGCCCGGGGCTGGCGGGGCAGTCCCGCCCTCCTCACGGCAGCCGCGCGGCGCCACCTGGCGGCCGTGCGGGGGCACTGCTGGGGGGGCGGGGTGCGGGCCCTACAGCCAGGGAATTCATGGAACACCGGCGGCGGACTGCTGTCCGCGGCCCCTGGGCAGGCCTTTGCTTTCCTCACTTGGCAGGGGGCCCGAGCCCGAAAGCGGCAGGATCTCAGCAGTATTCAGCCGGAAAAACATCTTTGGCAGCAGCTGTTGTTCAAGGTTGAGGCACCAAAACATGTGCTGGTGGCTGGGAACTCAGCAAGAGTTGGCCCTCTTTTTCTTCTGCGAGCTGCAGCTGGGTCCAAGCCATGTTCTCCAGATTGTGGTGGTTTCCTCCTGGAGCTGACAATGTCAACCGTTTCACAGTAGTCACTGCCTCTGACAATTGGTCTCAGGGGCAGCTCAAAGGCCTGCACCTCTGCAGCTGAAGGACTAAGATATAGATCTGCTACTAAGCATCTTCATCTGCAACCAAAACCTTACAGTTTTGTCTTATTTTATAGCTGGGTGCTTTGGAGCATTGTGATAGGCCATAGGCTATGTCAGATCCTTAGACTTATCTTTTAGTATTAGCATTCCTTCTTGTTAATGGTAGGGATAAAGTGTTGTGATAATTGATAAAAGATTCATGTCAATCGCAGAAGCATTGGGTTTTGTATAAACCAGAATACCAAGCTCTGAAGTGAAGCATGGACACTAGATAAAGGAAATTATATGATAAAATCATTCTGTTTAAAATCACCTTGTTATGTTATCTTATATTATGTTACATTATATTATATTATGTTATGTTATATTATAGTATGTTTTTCCTAATAAGTCGTATTGGCTACCAGCTTGCATAATCAGACTTCGCAATAGCCCTTCCTGCCTTTGTGTACCTCAAGAGCCAGACCTCCAAAACTTCTCAGGAGGTTATCTACCAGGACCGGATGGTTATCTGTGATTGATTATCGCCTGGAAGCCTGGTGAATTTGTATATGTTTAGTCTAATGCCTGGAGGCCTGGTGAATGTTTATTCACCACTGCTTACCCAGCAACATTGGGACAGCAAAGAACATAAAAATTATTAATTATGACGGGAGACCATACTACAAAAAGGAGCTGCAAACCAAGTTCGGCAGGACGTCGACTGGGCGGTGATCTCTCACGTTCCCCCAGCGCGGTGCTTGCTCTGTCTGTATCAAATAAAGCAATCTAAATTTTGCTAAATATCAAGACTTTTGTCTCTAATTTATAACAGTGTATATGGGAACTCTGCTGGAAACCTTGATATAACTTGCAAACAGGCCATTAGACAGCAGTGCAATTCACCCCCTGATCCTGTATAGGTCTCTGCTCTAAGTGGGGAGATAGACTTTCAGCACAATAATTGGCTGCAATTTGGACTGAAGTGCACAGGAGGCTAACTGACATTAGTGTTAAGTTGTAGGAATGCATTGCATACTGAATACTTTGAAAAAAACTTCAATTTCTAAAATTTTATGCTGAGCATATGTGGCCAATTGCCAGCTGACATTCTTCTCTTGTTCTGTAAGAATGCTCCTCTCTTGGCTCCTCACCTTTACACTGCAAGCTCTTCAGTGCTGGGACAAACATTTATGTTTCCTTTTGTTTGAATCAACAGAAAACATAAATCAGGTAATAATGGATATTAAGTATTCACATTGTGCTATGATGTTTGCATATTCATACAAGCAAAGGAAATGCAGGGCAGAGAGGCTTAACAATTCTCTCTCTCCTTAAAATATCAGTTTTCAGAGTTAGTGCCTCCACAGAAATGTCTCTATTTAAGAAAAAAAAATGCATTTAGAAATGTATAATATAAGGTGACTGCTTCATAAGGCAAAATGGAGAAATTCCATCTTGGAATTTCAGCATTTTACTTTTTTTTATAGTAGCATAGTGTTATTTTAAATTTTTATATGAGAAAGCCCCAAAAAGCTGGAAATACACACTGGTTTGCAAACCATTCAGAGTCTTTACTCGCTCCCTTTTTTTAGCTGTATAAGCTATTTCTGAATGGAATTCCAAAAATTCTTCACAAGCAGAATAGATCACCAGGGTTTCTTCCATGAAATACTGCTCAAATAAATGACACTCCAGATTTAATTGTTGATGTCTGCAAGTGTTCCGAGAGACTTTACTGTATTTTAACTCTCCTTGTAACAGCTGGCTTCACTGTTTCCTATGCTCACTTTGAACAATAAGGTACTAGAATCTGTAGATTATCTACATATAATAATGTCATTATAATGTCCATTATTTATTTTAACATAAGATATAAGATTGGGGAAATTCTGCAAACCAGCCTTCTGTGTGATTTGTTGATGACTTTCTCCATAAAGCCTGTTTCTTAAGGCAGGGAGCCAGATTACTTCCACCATATTTGTTTTTGTTTACATATGAACTGATATTACTGGATCTCATTCTTTAATGTCATCTCTGGGTCATGAAGGTCTGAATCCTGCCTCTTTAAACATGTCCTGTGGTACAGGACAGACCTTAATCAGACCTGACTGGTAGCTTTTCCATGCCTACATACAGAGAAAATACCTAAACTAACATTCTCATAAGAGTAGAATGGTTATCGGTAGACTTTTCTATTTTAAAATTAGATGAGATGATATTGCAGTGAAAACATTCTTTCACTGTTTATTTCCTGGATGATACATTAAAATACTGTTACTGCGAAAATCAACACAGTATATTTCAAAGTGTACAGAAGGAGTAAAAAATTATGAAGAAAGTTTGGCATAATTTTGCACATTACAGCAATTGTTTCAAGTCAGATAACTGTGTTTTGTATAGTTATTAACTGGATGAGTTTGAATAAGCAATCTGACTAGCCCAGGAAGATTATGAGCTCAATAAATAAAGAAAATTCAGACTGTTATATATGCCACTTTCTTCGCCAGGAAACAAATTAGCTCGAACCATGTAACAGAATAAACAGACTTGGCTTTCCCAGCTTGATCTGTGAGGGTTGCAGAAGCCATGCATAACTTTTAGATTCTGCCAATGATCTCCTGATGTTTCACCCATAAAATATATGAACACAGCCAGCAGATTCTAGAGGATAGGGGAGTATGTAGCAATCAATAGCATAGTAGATTATCATCAAACATAACAAGGTGACTTGATTTAATGTAGGTCAATATGTATATCCCATTTAATATTCTACAGTTGTCTTACACAATGACTGAATAAAAAATCAATTACTTTTTTTCCCCAAAAAATTTAGCAAAGTTGCCATCTGGTTTGCTAGTTATATCAATAAAATCTTGCAGGTGCTGTTATTGAAACAGAATGAAGATAACTAGCAAGATAATTCCTATAATAACTCCTAGGTTCTGGTTGCTGAAAAATCAAACTCTAGCAAATGCTTTATGCCATCTTATTCAATCTGGAAAGTTTCCATTCTGAATTTTCAGTTCCTCTGTTAATTATGTTGTTTGTACCATGCTTAAATCAGTTGTGCTGTGAAGAGAACTGATGGGTCAGGCCTCCTGTGGATGAAAGAACTGATGCTAAACAAACAAAGGAGTTATTCCACATGGACTGTGGACTGCATGTTTTCACAGCATAGCCTGTTCTACTCATTGCCATTGAAAAAAACTCTGAGGCAGACAGACAATTGGATTAATTAGGAAACCAGACTGCAGATACGACGTATTAAACCATGGAATTTGAATATTTCAAATTTCTAATAGGTAGGCTGCGTCAATTTTCTCATCAGTTAGCTTTTTGATGAAGCTATATCTGAGAACAGATTTTACTCTTTTTATAAATTAGTTTTCATTGCAACAATATTTGCCCTTCCTAGGCTTATCCTAATTAAAGGGATAAAAATTTCTGTTTCCAAAACAAGTACAGACTTTGTCTGTGACTTCAGCCAGAGTATCTCACACATTTCTGCTGTGCAGTGTTAGGGAGGGAGAACTCTGTGGTGTTTTTTGTGCAGCAATTTTATCAGTGTTAGGCAGCAGTCCTAGTTTCACTAGGATGGTACGAGTTGAGGCTCCATAATTTCAGGATGTGTAATTATAGCCAGATACCTAAATTCCTTCTTAGCCATTCACATAAAACTCACTACAGCTCTACCTGCAGAGAACAACTTGTAAAGATTCAGTCTTTAGTTTGAGGAAAAACATACTAAAAGGTATGAGGGAATAGAATCTACTAAATGTAGAAAAAAGCTACTCTTTTAGGGGGAAGGATGCACACACCTCTCTTGAGCCCTTTGGAAAACCTTAACCACAATACCTACAGGTAAATTCACCATATATGCATTTATCATCTAAAATAACTTTATTCCCCTTTGATAAGCCAAGACCTCTTTTTCTACATATGATTGCAGACATGCTTTAAAAGTTCTTAACTTTTAAAAGTTCTTTAATCACCTAGATTCAGTAAGGAAAAGTATACTGAAGAAGTGAAAAATAGATTCACAGCTCTACAAAGTGGTTCACTCATAAGAAAAAAAAAACAACAACAATTCTCTGTGGACATAAACACATATCCTCTCAGGGGTGAAGGAAAAAAGCAGTTTTAAAATATTGGGAGCATTTTGTAGTACTTTCTGTATAAATATAGCACACAAAGGTTTGAAAGATATGCTTGCAGCAGCTATACAACTCACTTATTTCCATTTTAGGATCAAGTCTTCTTCACCCATAGAACCTAGTAAACAAAAGAGTGCCTTAATGCATTAGTCTCCCTTCTCTCAAGAAAGATATCCCATTATTTCAAGAAGGAGAAGGGAGTGGCTTGAGTATTTGTGTATTAAAGTATGTAAAAAAAAACTGAAAGGGAAATTTGGAACTTGAAAAAAAAATATAGTAGTTCAAACTTTACTGTCAATTACACAAATACAACTCCCAGGATCATACTGCCTTTGCCAGAAATGCAGTCAGAAGTAAAAATGCATCAATGTTGTCTATTCTCGAACCTGTATTTCTGCACCTAAAAGCAGAATCTAGTTCAATATTTATAAATACATCTGTCAGATCAATAGGCTAAGACAAACTCCCCTTCCATGATAGTTTTTGCTAAAAGGCCAAGCTGGAGGCCTGGAGGACTGGAGATCCTGAGACATAAGAATGTTTTCATTATGATTGCTCAAGAAAGGTAATCTTTATCTTTCCCAAGCTTGGAATAGCAATCTTTCTCTTCTCTAAGCAGCAGAAATCCTTATGCAAGAAAATTCAGAAGGCACTTTTGTTGAGCTTTTGAGGAGCTTTCCAAAACTTTGTCTCTTTGTCCTTGACTGCCAGGATTTATTTTTAAATTTAATCATTACCATGATACTAATGACAGAATGGCAGACCTCTTAGCTTACCTGGGTCCTAATGTATTAAACCTGTAGCATATCTCTCAGGCTTTGAGTTCCCTCTCTCAAGAAACAATTGCTAGCCTTAAACTCCAAAATTGTTTCCTTTTGACAAATCAGTTTCCCAGAATTGAATTGGGCACAGTGAGGCTTGACTGCTCTGGGAAGGAAACCAAGCCAGGAGCCAAGTGTGACAGCAAGTCACTGGAGCAAGCTGGGAGCAGTGCCCTCACTGACAAAATCACAAAGTTCAGAATTAAGGTCAAGAGCTAAAGATCCCAGTCAGACACAGTTCATCCCAAAGGTCCAGCTTCTGGGCCAAACAGAAGGAAGGTCCAGGACTGTACCTAGACCAGCTGTTGCACAGCTATGGCACCAGCAGTAAACCCACACTTGGAAATACCCCCTGAGGGAAACTACCAGGTCAATTCCTTCCCTCCAGCCTTTCTCACTCAGTGGTGGGAGAGCCCACCTTGGCCTCTAACTGTTCTTCACCCTTGACTTCAACTTCTTCACTCTGTCAACTAAATACCAGAAGATATTCACAGTCACAGACCTGACAAATTTGACTTAGTGCCAGAATTTGAAGACATAACACACATACATACATGTATGTCTATACATACATGCTGTACTTCAGTCAGTCTCAGAGAATAATGACAGAATTGCTTCAGCTACTCTGGGCTTTGGTACAAAAAAAAAAATTCTATTCTGAAAAGCAAAAGTTATTAATTTTGGAATAGTTGTTTATTAATTTTGGAATAGTTGTTAGAGCTTCCAATTAAGCTGGCTCACTTACTATAAATGGCCAGAATACAGATCTTTGAAACTAGTGGCTAAAACATTTTGCTATATATTTATAAACTAATCCTAGAATCTCTTCATTCTTTTTGGCTGGCAAGCCAAATCAATCACTGTGGCAGTTTTCATTTCTTTCAGAGTGCCTGCAGGATGCAGTGTCACTATTTTACTGTGTTGTGATATCACACTGACACACCCAAGAGATTCGGAAGATGGCAGCAGTTTTGCGCAGCTACAAGCTCTTATTTCACCCATTTTTGTTGGATCTTTCAGACTAGTTTTAATGGGTGTTGCATGCCTAGGATGCAGCAAGTTTGAAGGAACAGCTGTAGCTGCTACAGTACATGAAGAGGCATAAAAGCATTCTTTTGTTCAGGACAGAAAAAGCTGGCTGCTTCTATTTAAAGTGCTGTCATTTAGGAAGGAGGCATAGGGTGAGATTTCCACAACCTTAAGGAAACATTTGATTTGTCTGTGCATAGGCCTTCTGCACCTCTTTGAGTGCCTCTCTGATGAACATTTTCTTGACTAATGCCCTTTGAACTGTAATCTTAATGTGTGCTGTCTTGATTGATTAACAGGATATATATTTGTATATTGATTAAGAGAGCCTCAGATCTACAACTAGTAGAGTACTTGTTTGTGTAGCAGTTTTTTGTGGAATTCTGGAAGGTTTTGTGGGGGGTATTTTGTTGGGTTCTTAATACATGGTTTTTAGACCCTGTTTCCTAGGGTCTGTTCTTTGATTCAACATATCACTGCTAAATTAATTTAATTAATCGGAGATCTTGGTAGGAATTCAAATTACAAAGAGCTTTTTTATTATTTTCTTTTCTAAAAGAAAGTACTTTTAGAGATAGAGAGATTGCATGCAATAATTTTTTCATACTTAATAGCCTGTGTATATCCTGATATATTAATGTGAGATACAAATATATATAGACTATTCTGTCTCTTTAATGAAACTTTAATTTATTATGGTTGCCTTAGGAATTTTTGTTAGTTAGTATTTCATTTACTAGCCTGAGTTCTCCTGCAGAGCTCAGGTTTTGCTAAACCATATCAACTGGTATTTTAGGAGGTCTGGATGGTAGGATCATGTCTATGTCTGTAATCCATAGTTTAACAGGTATTTGTGCAATGCCCTTCATAACACACTTTACCTATTGGTCAAGCCTGAAAGGGTCAGGCATTTGGACTGGTTGATCATTTTATGTCCCTTACAACTGAAAATTCTACTTCTATTCTATTCTATTCTAATATAAAACATTCATTTATTAACCAGGTAGTAATTGCTATGAATAACAACCATATGTTACCAATAAAACAATCATTTAAATATTGTTATTCTTTCATACCTGGTTTAAATGTCAAGCAGAAATGAGGATCATCAAAGCAATATATTATATCTTATAGTTTTGTTTTAGCATCCAAGTGGATTATCTGGATAATGTGACCTGGAACAAAACTGCATTTCATTTGTTACATTTTTGTTTTGCTTTGTTTTCAGAAGTGTAAAAGGGTCTGAAATAATAGATAGTTTGTTTAGCAGCTCAGTAGGCTGAGTCCTAGTGCCATGCAAAGGAAGTGATTATAGCTGTAAGACAGAAAAATAATTTTTAGTAGCCAGTTTGGAATCTTTGCATATTTGCAGGACTATTTAATTGATTTAAATACAGAAATTAATGTTTTGTTACATAGAAGTTGCCATAGTGAATGAAATAAAAAAAAACAACGTATCTTGTTAAGTCTTTTCTAGAGCAGCAGGAATAAAAGGACTTTGGGGAAGTATTCTGAAGTACAAGGGCAGGAAATAATCCAGTCATGAAGGAATAGTCTTCTTAATCAATTAAAAATACTTTAAAATCTAAAATTCTGGACATAGATTTATAATAATTCCTTCCTAATTGTTGGTATGCATTTTTTATTTATACTAATGTAAACCTAGATGTCGACATTATTTCTATAATTTGCAAAGTATACCTTATATTCTTCTAGACATTTGTTCTTAATGATAATTTTAAATAACACAATTTTTAAGTAATGCTTCCTTGCAGAAATACCCCTTGGGTAATTTTACAATATGTCAGCAAAATTATTTTAACCAGTTAAAAATTTTCAACCTTTACTTTATTAAACTGAATGTTTCCTTGTTCTTGTGTCACACTGGATTATATTTACATTATCTGTGTTTTAAACTGGAACATAATATGCTTTCCTAAACTTATAGCCATCTGAATTTCCTGGAGACAAGATTTCATTTACAGTTCTGTATTTGTTCCTGGTGTTTTTACAGCTTCTTGTGCTGTAATTTCAGAGTTTGGGGGATGCTTCTGAGTAACTATACTTAAATAAATCACTTTTAGTGTGTACATATAATAATTCTCACGCTTCTAAGAAATATTTGCTCTGCTGTGAACTACACATAGTATCTTGTTTGCTCCGAAATATCCCAAAATAACCAACTGTATGACATTCGTAACATAGAACACCAACTCCAATTGAAACTGCTATTCAAGCACACTGTAGTAATACCAACAGCACCTGAAAAAAAAATAATAAAATTCTTGAAAATATTGGACAAAATTTCTGCAGTGAAAATAGGACACATCAAGAAAGCACATAGGCATGACAGTTTATGTTTTACAATATAATTTTTTTACGTAAATCATATTTTCATATCTGCCTTTCAGTACTCTGTCACAGTTTTCTTTGAAATCCTCTGTGAGGAAGAATGGACTTGATAATCAAAATTTTTTCTCTCATTATAAAGCATAATAATTTAGGTTTGGAAAAAGAGGGACCAGTCCTTGATACACTGATCTTGATACAGTATTCTGTATGCTCTTTCTGGGTGCAGCATCAGTATGAGAAGCTACAGTTTGGTTTCCTCAGGAAAAAACCACATGGTCGAAATACTGGAAGATTTTAAAAGTTATGAAATACTAAATGCTTACCTGCACAGATCTTTCTATTTATGTGTTTATTTAGTCCTTTGAATACAACATGAATGATAGCACAGATGCATCAGTTTCATCAGAGGGGTCTTATGCAACCATTAAAAATTCATTTTTAAAGACTTAATGGACTTTTGTATTTTGTTTTTACTGGAGTGTAACCATCAATCAGCAAAACAAGTCTTCAGAAAGAATTCCCACTTGTTCCTCAGCTAAAGATACAAAAGCAAGATCTTTGCACAGTAGTAGATTCCTCTATTTAGACAGACATTTTCAGCCAAAACTTCTTGTATTGCCACGGAACGCTGAGTTTATGCACCATGATGAGAATTCACAGAGGGTCATTTTAACCTTTAATGCCTCATTTCTCCTGTTTCCTTTTATGTCTGTGAGTGTGGGGGTTGATTCCTTATGAGGATGTTCTTCAATATAAGCCTAAAATGTATCCTCTGTTGCTGAGGGATTTAGGCTCTACTAATAGTAGAGGTAGTCTACAAACACTATGCGATCTTGATGTTTTTGAATAACTCACATCATTGCGAACTGGACTTGCCTTTCCATAAGTCTGTCTGCATACATGCCTGTAGCACTCCTCCCTAATAATTTTGAACCATCAGCTTTCTCTAGCAAAAGTAATTTTAGAAAAAAGGGAAATTAGAATAGAATAGAATAGAATAGAATAGAATAGAATAGAATAGAATAGAATAGAATAGAATAGAATAGAATAGAATAGAATAGAATAGAATAGAATAGAATAGAATAGAATAGACCTCACCAACAGTGACAGGATAATTCCCTCTGTTGGCTGTGGGGCTGTGCTCTCTGAAGCATCTCAGGATGGGGTTTCCCCTCCTGCTGACTGAGGTGGACCCTGCTGTCCACCAGCACGCCCAGACCCCTTTCTGCAGAGCTGATGTTTGGCCAATCCTCTCCCAGTTCAGGCTTGTGCCTGGTGCTACTCAATCCCAGGGTCTCAGTTCAGTTTCATCAGCAAACCTATCAATTCCTGAATCCAGATAATTGATAAATATGTGGAACACAACCAGTTCTAGAACTGAGCCCTGAAGAATAGCACCAACAGCCAGTCAGACACATTCACAACAACCCTTTGATCCCTGTCCTTCACCCAGTGCAGCTTGTACCTTGTCATCATACAGTTGTCCAAAAGGATGTTGTGAAGGACAGTGCCAAAAGCCTTATTAAAATCCAAAAAAATGAACATGCACTTTGGATGAAGCCTTCCCATCATCCTCTGGGCAAGTGACCTCAGCATAGAAGGGTAAAAATTACTTAAGCAGGACTTTCCCTTTCTGAATCCATGTTGACTGTGTCTGAACATTCTTTGAATGTCTTTCCACTGGTACCCAGTATATTCTTCTCCATAACTTTCCCAAGTCCTGTGGTTAAACCCACATGTCTGTCATTCCTGGGGTCCTCCCTCACACCCTTTTGGGTAAATTGGAAAAACACAGCCAACTTCCAGTGGGGACCTCCCTAGTCTCCCAAGACCTTTTAGATGATCAAAAGACGTCATACCTAACATTCACCAGTTCTATCAGCATACTGTGATGAATCCCCCCAGACTCCAGGGACTTGTGAGCATTTACCTGACATGAATGTATTACAGACTTACAATTTTAGTGTTCATCAATGGAACATGACTGTTCCTACATTGGTAGTACTGACTCAGGAGACAACATCAGGCCTAAAGACTGAAGGAAAAAAAAAATCATTGAATGCCTCTGCTTTTTCTTCATCCCTATTAGTCAGGTGACCATCTTCAACACACTTTTTTTTGTAAGTTTTTTGTAAGTACTGGAAAAAATTATAGCAGCTATGTACAGGAGAAAGAAAATGAAGTCAGAGCTTCTGTGAAGCATGAACTCCCCTTTTAGCCATCTAGGAGGCTTCGTGGCTGGCAACTGGCATTGCACATACTGGCCAAGGTATTAGAATGCTAGAAATTAGCTGCAGTGTGTCCTGTCACTTTTCTCACTTAAATTGGAGGGACATGAAAAATAATGACAGAAAACACAGATGAGCAAAATGACTAAAAATGGGAACTTAATGGATAATGTAAGGGAAGAAGGGAAGAGTTTGATTCTTGGACTCTTTTTGCTGAATGGCAGCTCAATTATGGGCTACATTAATAGACATCACATTTCTTTAGTTTTTCTTTAGTGTTCACTTGTTTTCTTCTTCGGAGATGAAGTTTCTCTTTCATGGTTGTCATGTTTCAATAGGTAGATATTGGTGTTCATAAATTATTAATTCCTAACCATTTAGAGCATACCCAACATGGTAATACTGAAAGCCAAAAAAGTTTTGCTGTAGATGGAAGCAGGTTAGGGTGCCATCATCTAATTATTTTTTCTTTTTCTGTTTTCCAAGAACTGTTTATTATTGAAATAGAGTGTAGGAATACTTGTGCTGATAAGCGTGTAAATAAATGTGAGCTTTTCCTAGTTGAAATATTCCACACAAAGTTGATATTGAGAGATTCCTCTGACAAACAACTAGTATTAATAAAAATAGTCAAGTCTGTGCTGGTTTTAACTGGGGTTGGGGTAGTTTTCTTCACAGTGTCTAGTATTAGTTTGCGTTTTGGTTTTGTGCTGAACACAGAGCTGATAGTTCAAAAATGTTTTTGTTATTGCTGAGCAGCAATTGCACAGAGCCAAGGCCTTCCCTACTTTTCATGCCGGTGAGAAGGCTGGGGGTGTGTGGGTGGCTGGGGACACAGCCAGGACAGGTGACCCCAAACTGACCAAAGAGATGTTCCAAATGTTGTGACTGACATCAGGCTCAGTGTATAAAGTGTGGGGAAGAAGGAAGAAGGCGGGGATGTTTGGACTGATGGTGTTTGTCCTCTCAAGTCACCATTAGTGTGATGGGGCCCTGTTCTGCTGGAAATGACTGGACACCTATTCAGCCATGGGAAGCAGGGAATTCATTCCTCGTGTTGCTTTGCTTGTGTGCGTGGGTTTTGCTTTCCCTATTAAACTTCTGTAGCTTTCACCCTTTTAGTTTTTTTCCCCAATCCTGCTGGCGGGGAGTGAGCGAGCAGCTGCCTGGTACTGGGCTGCTGCCGGGGTTAAACCACGACAAGCACTGAAAGGTAGTGGTTAAAAGCGGCAGGGTTTATCGGCTGAAGATCCGTCCCAGGGCGCTTCAGGTGCAGCAGCTCCGCCATTGGGTCCTCACTGCCCCCGCCCAGGCCCTGCTCCCCATTCGGGATTGGCCGCTGCCCTCTTCTCTGGCTCGTGATTGGCCGGCGCGGACGCTGCTGGCGGCGGGATTGGCCGCGGCGGCGGGGGGAGGCGGTGGCGGCAGGAGCGGGCGGGGTGAGTGCGGCCCGGACCCCGGCCCGGCTCTGCGGGGCTCCCATACAGGAGGCCGGGGGGGCCCTGGGGCACTGGGCAGGATCGATGGCAGTTGTGGGGGCGGTCGGTTGTGCTGCGGAGTAGCGGCCTTGCTCCTTCCCTCCGGGACGGGCCTGCGGCCAAGGGCTGGGACTTCAGCCGGTGGGTCAAGAGGGCACGGCGGGCGGGCCGTGATGCCCTCTCGAGTAGTGCCCATCCTTGAGGGGCCGGAGCCGTTTGTGGGTGCGGCGAAGCTGGCGGGGCGCGCAGCGATAGAGCAAACACGGTCAGGCCTTCGGGAGCAAAGGACTTGCAGTTGATTTCCTTTCTCTGTTGTTGTTTTGGTTTGGTTTGTTCTTGTTTGGTTGGGGTTTTTTGTTGTGTTACCGTGGCGGTGACTCAGTACCCCGGGGGAAGGGGAGGTCCCTGCGTGGGGTCTACCTTGTGCCAGCCAAGCACCCTACGGTGTGAGCAGAAGTGACATCGCTGACATTGCTTCGGCGAGGTTGTGGAACCCTCACACTTCTATTCTTTGCTTGAGGAGAGGAGGTCCGAGCCAGCAGGGCAGCCCCCAAACATGGGGTCAGGAGGAATGTGCTTTGGGCCCAGAATGCAGGGGAGATTTGTTACTGCTTGTAGTTGATGTGCCTTTTCTTCCGCATGTTATAAATGCATAACATGTT
>VXBI01004081.1:7156-144217 GCA_013397375.1 Toxostoma redivivum
AAAAAAAAAAAGGTTTAAAAAAAAAAACTGCTCAGTTTTTATATTATGTATGTGTATTAGTCACACAAATTGTCAGATGCAAAGTTCAGGCACATAGTGCATTTAAAATACTCACTTAATTTGTAGTATATAAAAAATAGAAAACCCCAATTAAAACAGATCAGAAGCCTTCCCTGCCCCAAAATCATTACCCCACCAAAGAAAACCAGGAAAAACCAACTTGCAAAAAAAAGATGAAGTTGTCTCTAGTATTTAGCAAACCTTTCCACTTAATGACATCCTGACTGATGAATCCCAGTGATACTGAAAACTAACATATGCAATAACTACCTTCTATGGATTTTATTAACTTTTGTTATGAAAACAGACACAGGTCTCAGATTTTTACGAATAAGCTCTTTTTTTTTTTTTTTTTGTATTAAGCATGCAGCAAACAACCAACCTAGAGTACAACAAATCTTTTAAAAGTACTTGAAGATGTGAATCTGCTCTTATGCAGTGTTAAAAAGGAAGTTACATCTCAGAAATATATTTTTTAAATTTCTTTGAGACTAATAGCAGCAGTTCCTTAACACAAGTTGATTATTGGTGTGTGAGGCTCTTTCTCTATAATCCCCTGCACTCCCAAGATGTTTTAGGTTGAATTGAATTGAAGGTAGAATTTCAAAAATTCTACTTTGTGTTCAATTTATACCTTTGAAAAATCCCATATTCCATTTCTAGATTTATGTTGTTCCAAGGTGCAATAGTTGTCCAATAAAATTCAAGGCCATTATCAGGGCACCTCCTCAAAAAGACACCCCTGAATTCATTTTATAATCAGTATCATTCAGGAAAATGTATGCATGGACTTGTTTGCTTTTTTGTTTTGTTTTTTTGTTTTTAAAACAAAAACTTTCAGGCATAATTATTCAAAGAAATGGAAACTGTTATGAATTAACGATTTTCTACATGGAGTAAAATTAGCACCATCAAGGTAGGGTTAGATTAGATGTTAGGAAGAAATTCTTTACTGTGAGGCTGGTGAGTCACAAGAAGAGGCTGCCCTGAGAAGCCATGGATGCCGCATCCCTGGAAGTGTTCAAGGTTAGATGTAGTTCTGATTAAGCTGGTCTAGTGGAAAGTGTCCCTACCCATGGAGGGGGTTGGAACTACATGATCTTAAAGGTCCCTTCCAACCCAAACCATTTCTTGATTCTGTGAAGGGTCCATCAGACTACAGTATCTGGTCATTTCACAGTGACAGAGGGTAAAAGATGTGCTCTTTCCAGTCAAACCCAAAATCTACATCGAACCTGCATTATTCATCAGGAATAGGTATCAGAGGCAATGTTTTTATGGAATCTCCTTCATGATGTAAATTTTAAACACAAAATCTACTTCTGCTGACCAACAAATATTTTGCAGCTGCGATCAGCAGCTGCTTTCTTCTGCTGACTTTAGGTTCTGTGTCAGGAACACCAAGCTTCTGAGTATACTACCAGAGTAAGAAAAGTAGAAGCCTTCGTATCATAATATGCCCCTTCCTTCATTTATCTGAATCATAAATGCAAACCAATCCACCTAAAATTGCCTGCAATTAGTAATTTTAGTCATTCTTAGCTGCTGAGGAGTGGTTCTCCAGACGTTGTGGTTACCACCTCACCTCTGGAAGAGCCAGCAAACTTGCCTCTTAATGATTCTCAGGAGTACAGCAACACAATGCACTATGATCTGCTCAAGAAGAGCTTCCAAAATATGAAGCAAGGAACAAAGTCAGGAGGCACATAAGTTTCTTCTCACAGCCTCAAATTGTTTATTTCTCTAAGTTTAGCTGCTGCATAATAGCAGCTCTTGCTTATTGTTGCCTTCTTGAATTAGCACTAAGTTTTGAAAACTTGGGAATATGGGATTTACACTCACTTCAGCCCTGAAGCACAAAATCCATAAACTCAATTGACACCACCATAATACAAGGCAATAATTAACATTGTCAAGGGTATTTTGTGCACTGAAATTCAATTGTCCAAGGCTTTCTCTCAAGTCTCCTAAATGTGTCAAATTTCATTACCTATGTTTTAGTATATGGTAAACAACATTGCATCTTAATATATGCTTTCATGTTGGATTTACAAAACACAGTATGGGAAATGAAAGTGACACACAATGTCCAGGGACAGTATTTAGCCTACTGTAAAAAGCCAGTAGCTCACTAAAGTTGACCTTAGAAACATTCTTATCTTTTTAACTACAGGTACATAGCAACACAACTGATAAAAGGAATCCAGGCATTGTTGAATTGTTTTGTAATTTTTTTTTAATTATCTTAAGGGGTTCAAAAATATATATAGTAGTCAGCAAGCATATTGTAAGTATCATAATATAAACAATAATGAATTCTATTCTATTCTTATAACTTTATATTTGCTTTCAAGTAGATGTTAAAATTTTGGAATTGTCACACCAGACCAATAATTTAGCCAGATACAGATCTGAGATCACATTGCACAGGGACAGCCATATGTGATCTGTGAATGCACAGGTGGGACCTAAAGCAAGTCCCAATAAAATCTACAGCAAAATACTGTTCAAAATCTAAACAAAACATGGGAGATTAAATGTCCTAAAGCCCTGATGACAATATTTTATGAAAAAAAAATTCAGATAATTTTATTTCTCCAAATCTCAAATCCTCTTCAGACTCATGCTATAGACTTCTGACCTTTTAATATCTGGCATAAGGCCATCCATCAGTTTCAAACAATAACAAATGTTGATTTTTATCTAATTTTAAATCACTTCTATTATTTTGAATTTTACTTAGTGACTGAAAAATTTTGTCTTATGTTTAAGACAGAAAATTATAAAAATGAAAATGTCTGGAAAATTATAAATGAAAACAACCACCTAAAAGTCTCTCTAACCATTTTCAAGTCTCACTCACACACTTCTTCTCTTAAGAATATTTTTTCCAAAACCTGTTTGGTTTTTTACAATTATTTCTGCTTTATGATCAACATTTTTTTTATTATGTGCTATGAAAGATAATGAAAAAATACACTGAAGTAAAATTATATTCGATAATGGTGATATTGCCCATTTCAAAAGTGCAAATTTTCCAGAAAACTGTTTTGTAATACCTGAAGGTACTTATTCTTTGAAGCAAAATCTGATGATTTTTATCTTTGTACAGAAATAAGGAAACACTGACCTATGAAGGCATTTCTAAACCAAACAAATGTAACTTGCCATTTTGAAAATTCAAAAATGTTTCCTTTAAAAATTTCTTAATTAAACTCTTGACCTATCCTTGGCCAAAAAATATTTTGAAATGTACATCATTTAGAAAAAGAGCCCAAAATCCATTTTTATATATGTATATACATATCTACTACTGACTGAAAAAAAAAAAAACAACAAACCAACTTTCTTTTCCATCCAATTTTGCTGGGAAAAATTAAAGGTATTGGTTACATCTAACCCAAAGTCCATTATTCATTTATCACTCTATCAAAATTATAAATCTCACCAACACTACCTCTTATCCTAATTACATAGCATATTGATCAAGTAAGTAATTGATGACTCTGAAGCCCATAAGTGTAAGAAAATATTTTAAAATTACCTGTTTGAAGCACTGCTCATCTGCCTGAGCCTGGAAAACTTGTGTCTATGCTTTTTAGCATATGTTAAAATTTTTTTAAAGTTTTAGGAGTATGTTAAGTCTTCTTAGAGTTGCTCTTTAGCTACCAGACAAGTTTATTCTCAATTAACAAAGCTGTCAAACAGAATTAAATAATGCTAAAATGCTTTTCCACAGAGACTTAACAGCAGTAACGCAATATACATTTAAAAGGGAACAAAATGGGTCCCTAGAGTACAGTATAAGGACTGAAGATGTGCTGTGTCTTTGATCATGTGCATTATCAATTAGCACTGTTCTGATCAAACCCTGTGTTATTTACCCAGTAGGAGTCCTGATAACAGCACGTCCTGCAGATGGGATGATATCTCCAGTCAGCATCTTAAATGTTGTGCTTTTCCCAGCTCCATTTGTTCCCAGGAGTCCAAAACACTATCAGAGATATTAAAAAAAAAAAAAAAAAAAAAAAAAAAAAAAAAAAAAAAAAAAAAAAGAAATATTACCCCTTAAATTTTTTTCCCTTTACACATTTCCTATTATATGTCTGTAAGAAGTTGTATATGTGTGTGCAAATTCCCTTTCCCACAGAAAATCAGTTTAAAAAACCCCTCATAGATATAATAATATAATAATTTTGATTACTCCCCTAAGTACTAAATGTGATTTATTTAGGATTCTAGCCCTCCTCTTAAAACCAAGCCCAAAAATTAAACTCATTATTTATCCATATTATTAGTAAATGCTACATTTGAACAGGAGGATTTTAAGTCCTGCTTCCAAACCCTGGCCATCAGTCCGTAAAGTCAGTATCTCCAAGCTTCTCAAGAGCTTCTTCACTCTGTACAAGTAAACACCAAGCATCCAAGAGACACACTCATCTTGAGCAGATATTTCAGGCCCCCAGCTGCAATAATTTCATGCTAAAGATGGGATAGGATTCAGATTAAATCCAGACGTAGCCCTTTATGATTTTGAAATACTTTTTTCATGAACTTTCTTATTGATTGATAGGCTTTAATCAACAATAACATCCTCCTGGTTACCTCAGTTACCCAACAGCTGATCAGTAAGTAGCAGGACATCACTGTACCTGTGCTGCCATGTGCAAGTTTCTCAGATCTTCCAATTTTATATTAGCAACCAAGTAATTTCTCAGTAGTTTAGAAATTAATATATGTAATTCCCCAAATACTCCAAATAATGAATAAAGCCCTCAAACACAAACATGTTCAGCACTAAATTTCAATTTATTGAAATAGTTAGTTTGCATATGCAATATTCAAATGTACTGCGATGATTTCAGCATGGGAACTAAAAGTGTCCTGTGGTAATGCATTCAGGATCCAGTCCACAGTTTGCTATTGAGTTGGGTATTCTGTTTTCTCTTTGAGCACTAAACTGCTATGCTACCTTACTTGCTTTTTATGTTAGCCTGTAATACAGTCATTTGGTAAAGATCAGCGAGAAGTAAAAAAATTAAGATTCTGATGAATGTTTAACCAAAAAAAAAACCAAAACAAAAACAAAAAAAAACCAACAAAACAAAAAAACCCCAAAACATTAACAGTTGCTTTTTCAGCATCACCAGAGTTTCTGCTTTCATCCAGTCACTGATTTTCAGAAACTACTACAATTGAAATTTTTCTGCTGCTATCTAAAGGCCTACAGCGTGTAGACACACTATGTCTCAACAGTTGCTCAGAGTAAAGTGTTACTTTATGAAAGGGGGAAAAGAAAAACCTCTGTACCTCTCCCCTTGGTATGCCCAAGCTTATGCTTTCCACAGCTGTGTTCTTCTTACTTAAACCTCCATAACACTTCCCGAGGTTGTACAGAAGTAGGACATCATTAGCAGTTCTCCCACCAAAGAGTCTCTGCCGCTCCATCTCTACATCAACATCTTCTGATGGCCTGTCCATGCTGTTAACTGAGCAATGACCCCTACAAGAGAGGATGATGATATGTGATATATGGCAAACTGGTCATTGCTGTGCTCTGCATAACTCTTATTTCCCTGGTTGTAATCCCTTAGCACTTGGAGATCAATTCTGATCAGAATTCAAGGGGAAAACAATTACTTGTGTCATTTATGTAGTTTGCATTAATTCAGGTACACCATGGTATCAGAAGTATTTATCTTCAGTTGTTCAAAGGAACATACCCCATTTTCTTTCTCCAAAGATTAGTTTAGTGCCTGCTGTGGCAAAATAGAAATGATAACGCACCTTGGTTTCCAGAGGAGATCCCAGTGAAGGAAAAGACGTAAAAGAAGCAGTAGTGTTCCCTGAAGGGACATTTCCACAAAAATCCAGCCCAGGAAATCCATCTCAAAGGGGCTCACGTAAGAATCTATTCCAAAGTTCCTGGTCAGGTCAAACTTGATCTGATTGTATGAAAGTTCTATTAAACCCTGGCCTAGGCAGAATTGTGGGAATATGATGAATGTCCATTTGAGGATATTGTAGATGTTCTGAAAACTCTGTATTAATATGCGGCAAGGATGGAGGGGAATAAAGAAAAAAGGAAAAAAAAAATTAGTTTTCTCCAACAGCCTAATAAGCACACTTGCAAAACTGAATATTGCGTTCAAATCTCACTCGTGGTAAACTGAATTCTAAAGTGCATATTGTGAACTATTTTGGGGACAGGGTCCATATCATATTGCATTTTAAACTTTCTACATCCATGGCATTTTAATCTTAGTTGAAGTTCACAGAGGGTATCAAAACACATGTAGCCATGATTCTTCTATTTCCTTAACATTTTAATATTTGAATACTATTGAATCTAAATTACCAACTTAAACCCAAGTGAATACCAAATTTGCTTACACACTTGCATGACACATAATCCAGATGTTAACTTCAAACATCAAGTTTTTGACCTGTACATGAACAGAGAGCCATACTCATTCTGAAACGCCTTTCCATCAAGTTGTTTAAGTACAATTATGACTAATTAAAATTACATACATGGCGTTAGAATGCAGTGTATAAATTACTATCCATACAGTGCATTAGTGATCCTAGGAATATGCAGCTTATCTCTTATGTCAATATTATTCAAACACATTTTACGATGCATATAATCTATTTAATGGACCAGAACAGCTCCCATTATGTGCCAATTACAACTTAATGGTCTAGAAAATGTCAAAGTTTCAATTAACACTGTTTTTTCCATTATTATAGCATGCTTTTTTGGGTTATAGACAAGTTAAAATTCAAGATGGGAACAGTCAATACAATATATTCTAGGACTGAAAAATAATGAATATTTTAAAACCATGTTTTTCTTCTGGAAAAATCTTATTCATATAAATATGTAAACACGCAGTATATGAACATTCTCAAATATGTATATACATGTATGTGTGTGTGTATATCCATCTCAGTTATAAAAAAGGTAAAGCAAAGATTTTATACTGACCTGCACTTTGGAAATTATAGCTAACAAGCGAGGTAAGAGGGTCACCAGCATGGTACACAAGCCAAACACAAAATTTAAGGAGATGTAAGAAATAAAAGCTACATCTGAACTTGAGAAGAATCTTGATACAAGATACATCCATGGTAAAGTTGCATAGCTGAAAGTTTAAAGAAACACGGTCACAAATAAGTTATGTTTTTGCCTCACCACCCCCAAAAAAGCCAGTTATCATGTAGAAAAAACCCACAATTATTGTTCCTTATTTTTAAGACAAACAACCAACTCCTCAGAACAAGTAAATTTTAAAAAGAGACAAATTTGGGATACATATTCTTTAAAAAATTGGCTTATACTTCCATAGAAGTATAAGATGTATAAATATAATATTTACTGCTATGTTATGTGCAGATATAATCCATTTTTGCATATATCAGCTGCAAATATTTACTTTGACTGTTCCAGACAGCTTGCAATCCTGATTTCTGAATGATTGTAAACCCATGCACTTTATCAAGCCTCTTACACAGATACAGAATTAAAACCAAATATTTAAAGCTTAAATAATTGATGCTGAGCAGTTATCTTTTCTGAGAGGCTTTCATAGAAAGAAAAAAAAAATAAGAAGGAGGTAAGGAACAAAAAAAAAGAAGAAAAATAAGTAAAAAACCAATAATTTTTGAAGTGGAACTAATATTTGTGCCAGTGATATGTGAGAATTGAAAAATCCTACAGACCATGTTATTACTATAACCAGGTTGTCAGTAGAGTAATAGCTATCAAAAATGAGTGCATAACACTATGAGCTATGAGGATAAGACAGCATAGCCACAGCTACATCATCTTCAGTGAGAAGCTCTAAAGGAAGGAGGAAGGCACCTCCATTATGACAAGTCAAATTATGCCTATCCAGAATGAAGCACACGAATGTTTTTAGTTATAAAGAGATGTTTATAAAGATTAAAACAAGGCCCAGGGAATCAGAGCATGCATGCCATGTAAGGAAAATTTATTTTCTATTCAACATAGTGCAAGATACATCTATCAAACAAGCAGTATATAGAATGCAGGGGCATAGGTATCAGCATACACTATAGCACAATGATAAGTATATATGCAGTGTATATATAAACACTTCCTATATAATAATAAATATGTGTATGACTGGTTTAATAGTGAGCTCAATGGAAGAGCAACTAGCCAAAAAATCTGTGAATCCGCTTCTTCATTGCCTTAAAATGTAGTTTAGATTACTAAACTAAGCCATAAAAGTCATTTTACTAAATTACTTTAGAATACTAAACTAAGTCATTCCCTTTTGAATTCACTATTTTGTACTTTATAGATTAATCTTTTGCATTGGAGAATGCCAAAATCCTTTACCTTAAAAAACAAAATTGCAAATCCTGCTGGGAAATAATAATAATGTTATCTTCAGTTTGTAGGAAGATAAAGGTTAAATGACTCAATGTTTAGGTCTCAAATGAAATTGTAAGAATTCAAGATCCCACTATACTTTTCAGCATCCTTTTTCCAGTCATCATCACACAATCATTTCTTCCCTTCATACCAAAATCACTGTTCTGAGAATAACAACACCATAAATACAAGTCCATCCTTGGAAACAGCTCAGGAAAGATATATGATTTACAGTACTGTTGCTGTGCTTTAAATGAAAGCAAAATTTGATTTGTTTGCTTATAGCTGCTAAGAAGTGAGTAAGACTTTCAGAATCCTAAAGTTACATGATATTCAAAGGCAGCCTTTAAAGTTGTGGTCAGTAACATCTACATTCCTATCCTCTTTCTCTTCCTTCAGCTGCAGTTGCAATTTAGTATTTTCTAAGTAAAAAAGACAGAACATTTTGGACAAAATTGCTTAAGCATTCTGACTAGAAAACACCTCTGCAATCATCTAAAAGGGAAAAAGATGCAGTTTAGTTATAGTTTTAAAGGAAATCACTTTTAAAGTAGCACACTAAGAAACTTGATTATTCTTTAAAGTATGCCCTCTCATCTTTAACTTTTTTATATAACTGGGCTCTTTTTATCTTTGTTCTAGATCAGAAAATCTGCACACATGTATCCTGAAGAGAAAAAACATTTTTAAAGGAGAATAATGCAGATGATGATGGCATGAAGATGAATGAGGATTATATGCACAGTATTGGGAAAGAATAAAATGGCCACAATAGCCTTGATCACATTTACAGTGTAGTTAGAATAAAGGGTAAATTAGGAAGAGTGGCAACTCTGAAGTTTATCAATGTCCTTGAGACATGTTAAACTTACAGACAGCTATTGGATCTTTAATATATGTTAATACACATTGAATACACAGATTTCCTTGTTAAAAATCACTGAAACATCTGTTTTGTCAGCCAAAGCTGAAGGAGTACAGGAGGAATTGTCTTGAGCTGATTAAGCTGCATCTGCAGCCAACAAAATAAGACCCATTTTCATTGAATGATTGTTTTTCTAAAACACTCAAAGTTTAACTAAACATTTTGGTTAAAACAATGCCAGCATAACTGGCATTTGACAGTACACTGTGAGCAGGGCCAAAGCCCATAGAACACCAGAAAAAAATCTGTCATGACTTCAGTAGATATACAGATCTGTACTGTGAGTTTCAATTGCTGCTTGTCCAAGATTCCTATAGAAGCCTACGCCTCACTAATACGACAGCAACTGGAGCACAAAAGGGCTCAATGGTTGAATAGCTAATTAAAAAAAAAGGTGCAAGATTTCATTGTGCAAAATCTTTGCACTAAGACTGGTTAGAATTTGTTCATTTAACTTGAAGGAATCACTTGATGGACGTGCAGAAGAAAGGAAATGAGGGTGATACAAAAGATACAAAGAGGAGGAGATTGACTTTGGATGTTTCATACAAGTTTTTTACAACATCCCAACATCATGACCTCTAGCATATTTCTCACTAGCTTGGCTATTCACATCCAGGAAGATGAGCTCAAACTGGAATTATATGGAAAAATGATAAACAGAATTGTGCAAAGAATTTGGAAGGTTTTAGAAGAGAGAACTTGGCTGTTTTGGCTAGCAAAAGGTATTTGATGAAGGAAAATTATGAAGTATTCTTCTGAATAAACTTAGGCTAGAATTTCCAAGAAAAGATCCAGCTTTGAGGATACCGAAACAGTTTCCAAAAAATGAGTTGCTGGAGGCACAAAACCTTGAAAATAGTTTCAAGAGGCAATATAGTAAATTTGGGGTTTTTTTGAAGAGTTTATCTGAGACTCTTCCTGGAACAGAAGATGTCCTGGCCTTGTAGAAGGTCCTTTCTTCTTTCCTTCCCTTCCATTCTCTCATAAAGCAGCTATATTTCATTATCTAAACATCTGTCATATAAGATATGCCCTAAGAAGGTACCAACAATTACTTGTATTAAATAAATAATAAACTTCTCAGAAGCCTTTTCCTTTAACAAGTAATCTTCAGCAATTCTAACATCACCTTAGACAGCACATGGGAAGAGTTATGAGTCCCAGTATGTTTCAACAGACCTGGGGCTTCTGTCTTTAAATAAATAAATATATAAATTTAAAATCGAATTCTACTGGAAATCTTACCCTGAAATCATGGTGTATTACAGAATTTGTGCATGTACAACAAATCTTTAATTTTCCCCCTCTAGTGACACAACAGAATACACTATTAATTTGATTGATCCCAGGGCTGAACAGGCTTACTTTTAAATACATATCCATCCTCTGTTTAACCAGTTATTTTAACCTTCTACAACAGGTTTTTTGGTTGTTTTTTTTAATTGGTTGCTTGGGGGTTTATATTTTTGTTTTGCTTTTGGTTGTTATTGTTTTCTTGCGAAACTAAGCAAGAGAGTAGCAGGGTAGAACTTTCCTCTCTCGCAGTACTATTGGGAGACAAATCTCCAACCAGCCCAGTACTTCACATTGGACAGCCTTCTCAGTGGAAATATAAACTCCTGGAGATATGTTGAATTACAGAAAATGTATAGAGCTGCAATAAAAGCTATTTCTTACCTTCTTGATGATATTCTGCACAGCTAAGCACTGAAATTCTGAACTATGTTAATATTCCCTCATTTTCTGTAAGATAACATACTATCAATTTCTAACAGCAAACTACTGTCATACAGGCTGACTATCTTCTGAGATGTTTGCACTCTTTGTGTGTGTGTGTGTGTGAGTAAATCTCCCTCCACTTTATGTGTTTAATTTTCAAGCTCACATTTCAGCCTGTTTTCTCACTATATTTTGCTAAATCATAATTGCTTACAAAGACAGAAAACCATGCATCCACCAGCAGGTGCAAACTACATCTAAAGATTTGTTTGCTCCTTAGAAGCTGTAATTCCATTGTAGCATTTCCAATCACATACCCAAAGAGTATCAGCAGGAGCACAGTGGCTGCGAAGTTCTTTCGGAAAGTGAAAGCTGATAGCTGGAAGGCACTAATAACACCAACACACAGGGTGACTGGAACCATGTAAAACAGCTAGAAACAGAAGGAAAAAAAAAACATTGAGTAGGTGAGCATCTCTTACTGGTCTTACCTAATTTGCATAGAAGGGTTTTACAAATTAACTTCTCCATATTTGCAATACAATTATAGTATAAGTTAGGAAGAAATAGGCAGAAGAGATTGGAGATTTGACAGTCTGCACTTGCTGTGAAACTGCCCCCTACACATGAAATAACCTGACAAGATAAAATCTGACTACAGAATATCCCCTTAATCCTATTTCTCTTGACCTTTCCAATACATCCATTTAACAAGCTAACTCTTCCAGATAATGAGTCCATGTGGGGCTATTGCTCCAAAACATCAAATTACACTGTGAATACAGAGGCTTGGTTTCAGAAACAGCAGTTTCACTGATTGGTGCTCCAATCATATGGGATAATAATAATGATGCAATTTTAAAAGAGATTTTAATGAAGGACCATGTGGCTGATGAAGCATATTACATCTTTTTACTGGGAATGGACACAATTTGTAAAAGCATTACATCTATTAGGCAACCGGAAACTTTGTTTAGTCTCTTGACATAATGGCAACCAAATACTTAAGGGCAGCAGGGTGGGAGTGGTACAGGAGATTCATATCCAAGAATTCAAGAGAGAGGGGTTCTGCTTGCAAATAGCAATGTCAGGATGTGAAAACCTGTGCTCAGTTCCACTTTTAGTGTCAGCCTGATCTGTGCACTGAACCTGAGCTCACTAGGGTGCTGACCACCTCCATTTCTGCTTGTGTAATATTTAGCTTTATAGCTTTAACCTAAGAGAACTGAGGTTCTGAGACACGACTGCCATAGAGGCAGTAAATCAAGGTCTAGCTAAATATTCAGTGTAGAAGAACAACATACTGTTAAAATTATACTTTCATACTGAAGTACAATGAAAACCTGTTCCGAATTAAACCAGAGGCCATCATGTGTTTGCTACTGGGAAAACATACTTTTTTTTTAAGAGAAGGGCAATGGGGTAAAATGTAGATGGATGTAATGTTCTCATCTTATTCACAGCGTACCTTTTCTTTGCCATATACAAGTATTATAAAGTACCACCCACAGATATATGTTTCAGTTACTCTGGAGCTGTTTAAAAATACTGTAGAGAAGTCACAAAGTATTTGTGTCCCAGTATTTTTCAGTAGACCTGGGGCTTCTCTCTAGAAATAAATAAACAACTTTAAAATCAAATTCTATCGGAAATCTTACCCTGAAATCGTGGTGTATTGTGCATGTACAACGAAACAACTTTAATTTTGCCCCTCTAGTGACACAAGCTTAATCTGAACAAAATGTCTCTATTTCTCTTTAAATTTTCTTAGCAATTACACTTTTTCCATTTGTTGAACATAGTAATGAATATCATTCATGCCTATAAATACAGTAAGAACAGCCTGATCCTCATGAGAGCAATTTCATAAATCAAATACTTCTGCAGACCTAGTACAGATTCTGCTACCAGTAATACAGGACATAGCCTGTAATACTTGAAATACATAGAGGGATTTAAAATTTGACAGTTCATATATTCATGTGTTCAGTGTCCCTAAATGATCTGCAGCACAATTAGCATTTAAAGCAGTGTCTGTTCTTTCCCACATCATGATTGATCATGCAGTACTGTGTTGAATTTGTGAGAACATTTTGGGAGATTGACAGAAAATAATGAGGAGTTGACTTTGTTCACAAGGAGAAACTGAATGATGAAGGACTGTTTTTAACCAAGCCTTCTTATCTGAAGCAGCAGCAAAAAGAAATAGCAAGATTGATTGGCCAAGTAAATAACACTCAGAAGAATGTCCTCTTACCTCAAGATTGCTCAAGGATGAAAATTCTGATTTCAAGCATGGATGGGTGAAGATCTAAAGTTTCAGAATTAGAATGGTCTAAATGAAAACAGAGTGTTCCAAAAATTTCTGTTCCTGACTAGGGTATCATAGAATCCAACCTAAAGTTTGGAAAGGGCCTTAAGAGCATGAGGTCCAACCATTAATCCAGCACTGCCGAGTCCACCACTAAACCATGTCTCTCAGTGCCATATTTATATGGCTTTTAAATACCTCCAGACATCTTTGTGCTGCCTCTCCCAGTGCTTAACACAAATAAAAGGTACCAGTCATACATATCTCTCATATTATCCACAACAATACATAACATAATTATTCCTTAAAGCAGCTGACTAGTATTTTCAGTTTTCTCCACGAATTTGTAAGGTTTTGCCTGTGCATGGCAAAAATCCAAAGCATAGAAATTCCTGCTATGAGCTGTTGTGTGGAAGATTCTTTCTGTCTAAGCTGATTAGCCAACTTCCTTTTTTTTCTGTAAAATAGCGTACATAGCTAAAGCTACCAAATCATTTACAATTCAACTTTGGGAAGCAAGGAACACAATCCTTGCCCTGCATTAAAGTAGGGATGGTGACTTAGCATGTCAGCTAACAGCTGTCACTCTGTGCAATTCAAATCTTATTCGTGTATCTTGTGACCATACCTCCTTTTGTTCATTTACAAGAAATCAGCCTAAAATGTATACCTGAGCACATGCTGCCCCATATAATACATACCATATCACAGCAGAAGTTAGCAAGCCAGTAAGTTTTGTAACCCAGGCCTGTGATGTGTTGCAAGCGTTTTGTCCCAGATACTCTGTCTTTCACTGTGGCAGTTCCAATGGATGCAGTGAGGATTGAGAAACCCAGCATGATACACAGCGCTACCCCACACTGACGGACGTTCTCCATTCTAGGGGAAGAAGCAAAACAGTGCAATGAAAACACAACAGGCAAAATCCCCTCAAATGCTAGCATTTTTCAGGCCAACTTATCACCAAAACACCTGACATTAGGACCTTAATCCTGACTGCAAACACCACAGAATCACAGAATGGTTTGGGTTGGAAGGGAGCTTAAAGACTGTTCAGTTCCAACATCCTGCAATGAGCAGGGACACAATGTCTCTACACTGTCAACATCTAATTAAAGAACAGGAACAAGATGTGTTAAGTTACAAAACTATATGTGAGTTACAGAGCACAGCATGTGTCCGAGTTGTAAAGTGAAGCTTGTGCAAATATTTCCCTTTTACAGAAAACTAAAATTTAAACCTTCAAAAATCATTTGAAACAGTTACCCTGTTTAAAACTGTTGTGACACATTAGCATAAATTCAGTATATTTCTTTACAAAATACTGCACCATTTTTGGTATAAACAGTGGACTTGACAGACAGACCACACTAAAATATGCTTCCCTCAGTAGAACAGAATTGTGCCTATCAATTCACAGCATCTATTCCAGGAAGCATATATTCTTATTTAATTGATAGTTTCAATTGTCTGCTGTGAAACATTTTAAGAGTTTGCTCACATTTTATCCTCATCCAACAAGGCTCCTCCATATGGTTGGCTGTAGAGTGTGATCCCTTTGAAAAGAAAAATAAATCATAAAATATTAAATCTTTTTAAGCACTCCATGTTCTGAAGTATACTGTTAACACTTGTTACACATACTAATAAAAAGGCTAAATACTTAGTAATTAACAAAAAGAGATCAAACACCAGTTTGCAAAACCAAACACTGTCTCCCATTGAATGATTTCCAGAGTTTGGAACCACTAAAAACTCATGAATAAACATAAGTAGTAGCTGCTTTTCTGCGTTCTGAAGTTCAGAAATTGGTTCAGCAATGCAATATATTGCTACAGAATCTACATCAGAGAAGAGACCAAATAAAAAAACCTAAAGTAGAATTTGTTCATATAGCTAATCTTCTGGGATAAGGTAGATTGTTACTGCAATTTATACACTTGGTTAAAATTTTAGATTACACCTTTCTGCAATTTTTAGGTCACTGATGTTTTGCTGAGAAAAACCGTTTAGCTAAATTCACAAGAGAAAAAAAAAAAGTCATATCTTTGAAATTTTAGAGCTCTACATTAAAAACACGCACAGCTTAGGAGACCAAGAAAAATCCTGAGCAGACAATGCATTCTTAGGCTTATTTTGGTTCTTGGTGCAACCAACCTGTAGCAATCTAGCAAAACTAACTTTGGAATTGGAAGGTAGTTTATGAACAACAACTGTGTCTTTTTGCTTTTTTCCTTTTCAAGCAAAAGGAGAAAAATGGTGGGGGGTGAAGATGCAAAACATTGTCACTGCAAAAGTTGCTATTCCACTGGACTTGATGCTGTTTGTGACTTATCTCTACTGGTATGCCTGACAGATGTGCCAACTGAGCTGGTTTTGTGCTGGATGAAATTAATTTTCTTCACAGTAGCTGATATGAGGGTATGTTTTGAATTTGTGCTGGAAACAATGTTGATAACAGAGGCATGCTTTAGCTATTGCTGACTACCCTTGGAGCCAAGATATTTTCTGCTCCTCTCCCATTCCACCAGTGAGGAGAACAGGGAGGGTGCACAGGGAGTTGGGAGGGGTCACAGTGACCCTGACAGACCAAAGGGACATTCCATACTATATGGCATCATGCTTAGCTGTAACATGGGGGAAGTTTGAGGAACTGGAGGAATGTTTGGAGCTAAGACATTCGTCTTCCTAAGTGTTAGGCATGAGAGGGCCCTGCTCTCCTGGGAATGGCTGAACACCTTCCTGCCCATGGGAAAGGGAGAATTAATTCCTTGCTTTGTTTGTGGCTCTTTTTCTTTTTTTTTTAAGTATTAAACTGTCTTTATCTCAACCCGTGAGTTTTATCACTTCTAATATTCTCTCTCACACGCCACTGGGGGAGAGTAAGCAACTGGCTGTGTGAGAGGGCCTCAAGTTAAACCATGACACCAGCATTATTTGATTACTGTCTAAATAAATCCATGCTGTTCCAAATTAAAACAAACAAAGAAAAAAGATTAATCCTAACTGCAATTATAATTGTTCCAGTATCTTCGGTAAAGATATAAATTGTTGGTAGCCCTAGATTTTCTCTGTGGGGCACCGCTCAATTGAATTTGTTCAAGTCCAGATGCATAAAGACAGAAGTATCTTCGTTCTAGTAAGAGGTGCAATTTGACGAAGCACACATTTATTTTACCCCTTTAATTTTTCATTCCTCAACTTCAGGACAAAGAAATCTAAGCATCACTAAGTCACTGCATGGTAAAAAGCTGAAAAAATGGGATGATGATTAACTCACACACAAAACTTGTACAAGATAAAGAGTTTTCAAATAATAGCTAAACACAGTACACTGAAGCCCAATAGTAGTTAGAAAAACAAAAGAAGATTCAAGCCAATAACGTTTTGATGTATCACTCGTAGATACCTTGCTATTTGTAGAAGCCTTTCATGTCATGTGCCTTCAGGCACTGTTTAAAATTTTCCTTTGTTTTTCTTTTAAAGCATTAATTTTTTAAACAATTGCTGCTATTTGTTCTGAAGCAAAACTGGCATATCAAAGAAAATTATTTTCTCCCACTGGAACCACTAAATTTCCATTTACGTAAAGCAAAATAGCATGACAGAAAAAAAGTTTTGTTTCGTTCCCAGGAAGTTTTTCTAGGCTTTTCTAATGCTTGAATATATGTGGGCATATTAGAAGAAATAATCATAAAATATGGAGAATTGGAAGGGACCCACCAAGATCATCAGATCCAACTCCTGACCCCACACAGGACACCCTAAGAGTCACACCATGTGCCTTAAGAACATTGCCCAAACACTCTTTCAACTCTGCCAGGCTGGTGCTGGGACCACTCCTCTGGGGAGCCTGTTCCATGAGAGGCATGATTTCCCCTGTTTGAGCAGAGTGAAGAGGAGGGCATCTCAAAGAAAGGAACGTCTCCGTATGCATGCTAGTTGATATAATTATGGATGTATAGTTCTGAACAGGAATGAAGCCAGATGTCAATCCCAACAGAGAGCACAAGCAGCCAGTTACTTTTGTAATATATTTTCTTAGCTTTTTTCCCTCCTATGAAGCTTCTCTTTCTTTTTTCAGTGGTTTTGCCAGCAGTTAACTAAGTTTTTGTGTATTTTTTTTTCTTGTTTTTGTCTTTTATTAATTTAAAAGGCTCCATTGTTCTCTCTTGTACTGCTCAATGAAAGACTTTGCTTTATACAACTGAGAACAAGGGCATTATTACGAGTCCCGCAATGGAAAAACAGTGAGAAGTAATCAGCTTTACAGTTTAGAGTGCTTTACGGTTTAACTATAAGTTCCAGGAGTAGCACAGCTGGGGCCTAGGCAGGAGAGTGTATTTAATTTGAAAATGTCACTAGGAGCACCATGCTACATGCTTAATAGTAGAAGTAGCAGTAAACTATTCATTGTACCCTCTTCAGCTTCTCTATGAGTTCCCCTTTGTATTCTCCCTTCCAGGTGGAACAATCCTACTCCTTTCCTTACATTGTTCATGATTAAACGAATTTTAGATACTAATTTGTTAAAAAGGCATTCCTTAACTAGTGAAGTAAATTATTTATAAAACATTAGAAGGATTGTAACATTTCCTACAATAAAATACTATACTTTTCCATTCTAGATAGGAAAGCACACAGGAAAAAGGAAAATGCATCCACACTATACAAGTTTGCTGTGAATTTTCAGCATCCTGCCCCATTGCCATTCAGCCACTGCACAACACCTTTCCCTTTACCAACATCTTATTAACAGTCTGCAATCTGTGCCTTCAAGAGAAATTGCTCTAGATCTTTCATCTCACATCTAAAGCAGTGACCCTCTGTCAGAAAATAAAGACATGCACAATTTGGCATAACTTTAGAGAGGTGGATGTTTCCATCCTGTACATGATAAAGGACAGAAAACATTGGTATTCCAGTCCATCCCACCTGGATGGACTTTCCACATAAACACATTTCAAAATCTGTGTTTTTTCAGTAAAAGTGAGGAAAGTAATATGAATCCAGCAATACTTTTTCAGTATCACTTGGAGAAATCTAGATGAAAAAAACCTTAAAGCTCTTCAAGCTTGTATGCCATTACTGTAGATTAGTCAGAGCTGTCCTTAGGTATGTTTTGTAGTTCTGCATTGTATTTTGGGGGTATGTAAATCTGTCTCTTGGCAATCCTTTGTAAACCATCTCTTATGTCAAGCTGAGTCTTGCATGCATAGATCAGTTTAGATCTGTGCTACTGATTCTGAATACCATGATTGTGGCAGACTTGAATAGAAGAGCAATCTAGCTTTCTTTATTCCAGACATTTTATTTCAGATTAAATAAAATATGTAAAAGAAAAATGGAAGTAGTGTATATGTATACATGTGTGTGTGTGTGTGTCTGTGTGTGACAATATTTCTATTTATATAAAATGAGACATTACTATTTAGTGAAAATTACAATTTCTATTTTATGGATAATTTCACAGGCAGCACCATCATTAATGGCTTCTATTTTAGTTTCTCCCACTAACTAGACATGGCTAAGGAAGTTCCACCCTAAGGCCATTTCACAGTTTCCTTTTTAATAAAGTTTAAAGTTATAATTTGCAAAGCATTCAGGAAACTATACAGCCACTTTCCACAAAAATTCATGTGAAAATGACTCCCTTGATCTCTTCTGCTCTTTTGAAGAATTGAATCTGAAATAAATGAAAATGCTACATGAAAGCTTACAATGAATCCTAGTATTAAAGGTTTTTTAAAAAATCAATTACTTCAATATAAATCCTATGATAGGGCAGCTGCATAGCAAAAGGCTCTTCATTTTTGTTCTTTGAACAATGATGTAAGAAATTTTTTGACCGTTCTGCTTTACAGACATCATTATAAATGACAACCACTCCTTTTTCTTTATATAGCCTTAACCTAAGAGGGATATTATAGTCCTTCTCCTATACTCCAGCATGATAAACACATTCTGACTCAATGTTATACAATTAGATGTGAAAAATAGACATTTTGATCAAGGAAAAAATGTTATCTTCAGCAAAAAATATTACCTTTTCGTTTTTTCATTCCTTTTACTTCATTATTGCATTTTTATTTGCTCACAATTACATTATGTAGTTGTATGAATGTAGCATTTCAGAAAGAGATTAGAAAGCATCACTCATATAAGCTTGAATTACCAGTCAAAGGTGAAGGGTTTTGACAAAAACCCAGCACATCTTAACTTTCTTTGTTGAAGAGTCTTACTAACTTTTTTTAGAATTCATTTATTAACATATTCTTTTTCATCATCTGCAACTGAATTTATAACCCACTAGAAAACAGAATGCATTTGATTTCCTCCACAGTTGAGATAGATGACTTTTTCCCATAATGGGATCACAGACTTATATGATGATGAAGGTAGGTGTGGATATCCACATTATAGAAAAAATGACATATTTTTATACAAGAAGTATTATTAACTACAATAAACTGACATAAACTGACTGGGACAGTTTCTGTTGCTCCCTGGAGTTATATGCACCTCCAGCTGGGCATACACATTTTCTTCACTAGATACACCCCTCTTTACATGAAAATTACAAGAAACAAACATTGTAACTCTCCAAGCATCTTCACAAAGAAATTTACCAATAATCCCAAATTGTTAAAACACAAGGGTAAGGAGAAATCTCTCTACTTGCAGAGAAAGTATTTGAAGATCTGATTACACAGTAGCAAAAAGGACGGATTTTTTATTCACTAAATAAATATAATTTCCTGCTTCTGCATGCTGAAGAGTCAGTAGCTTGGACTGACAGAACAAAAATAATCAATTTTTTTCAAAGCTTTTTGAACAGATGCAAATCCCTATGGATTTCTGTGTAATTAAAACCAGTGCAAGGCAGCATATGTCCTCTATAGTCTTGGGTAAAATTTTTCCTTCAAATTTTCATACCAAATCATAAGTCTATATTCCCTGTATCCTCATGACTGCAGAAAAGACTTTAGACAAAAGCAATAAGCCTCCTCCTCAGCTCCTTATTATCAAAACCTCCCACAGACTTGGACCAGTGCTACTGATGTCCACTGGAACTGTCCTTGTGGGCAAAGCAGGTAGAACTCACCATGTGGTCTGTAATGACTCTTCCCTCCTCCAAAGATCTTGGGAGAACCCTAACTGGGTTCATGTTCAAGAAATACACACAGGATATAACTGCAAAGTGAAAGGGTTGCTTTGCTTTTGTATGAGCACTTAGGTTGTTGATCTGATTGACCACAGTCAAGTTTGTTTCAATATCATAGTTGCTCCTCTTGTGTTTACATCCATGGCAATGATCTACTTTATTGTAGCAAGCTTCTTGCTGTAAAGCAAATTTTTTTTTTTTTTTGTGAAGGAAGAAAAGACTTTGTCCTTACAGTCCCTTTTAAAGGGCCAAATTATCTTTATGTCACTTAAAAATAATACAGAAGCGCTGATTCTGTTGACAGGAAAAAAGTTGTTGTGTGAAATAACATGTCATTAATGCAACGCAGAACTACAAAGCCATGTTTATGCTACATCTTAACAAGCTATCTCACAGCAATTTCCAACAATATTCTAGAACTGACCTTGCCTATAAACAAAAAAACAGATTTCAGTGTAGGAACACAGCATGTGGTCTTCTGACTGCTGACTTACAGGACTGCATATAACAATTTGAATAAAAAAAGCATATGAATAGTTCTTCTCAATTAAAACAGTATCCTTAAATAAAAGAAAGTTAAAAGTCAAAGTGAACTGAGATCAAGTGGCCCATATGGCACTGGAAAACTGTTGAGTTTTTTAGAAATAAAATATACATGCGTAAGGATCTCCACAAAAAATACACACATCTACATGTGTGTACATACACACACACATTCAAACATGAGTACACAAATACATACACATACATAAGTAGGTGATCTGAACTCTCTTCCCAAGATTTTTGTGACAGCTCCGTCTGCGTTATGCCTCAAAAGCATGATCAGACCATCTTTATTGCACTTCTCCAATAGATGAAGACATAAATTAATTACTTTCTAGTTCTTAACCTCTACTTCAGCAGGCAGCTAACATATTCTGCCACATGATTATACAATGAGTCCATACTTGTACAAATGTCAGTACAAGACCTGAAGTATTTCTTAAGCACTGTTGTGCTTGCTGTGTTACTGTGTCATGCAACATCAAAAAATACATCATTCCCACAATCTTTGGGATAGCTATCATTTTCTCTGAATGTAAGCAGGACAGCAAACCCTGATTCTCCACAATAGATATAAAAGGAAGGGTACACAAACATTTAAGTTCCAGAATGGGATCTAATGGTACGGAAAAAAAGCTAGTAAGTACAACTGATGAAGTGCAGAGAAAGTTGATTAAAAATTGATTTATATTAAAAATTCTCATTAAAATATCTGATTTCATTTCATTCAAACTTTCTGTGTAAACACATTACCTTTGATCCATTCTCATAATCCATTTAGAAAAATAAAATCCCAGCCATCTTGAAAGCAAGCCATTACTGTTTTTTCTTGGACATTCCAGAAAGTTTTCTTAATGAATCTCTATTTTTAGATTCTCAGGATCCCTTTCCCATTTTCACTGATTTAATCTTCTTTCTTCATTATAAAAACACTTTAAATCACTTTACCATTACAGACAACCATCCTAATGTTACAAGAACTCTTAGAAATTGGTCATAAGTTCTTTTTAATTTCTCTCAAAAAAATTCCTATTTAACAGAATCTTAAGAATGAAAAGAACTGGAATGAATAAAAGTTAACCTGAACTTTTGAAGTTAATCAAGGCCAGATTTCAAACTTGATTTCCACATCCTAAAAGTTCATCTGTATTAAGAGTTGAGGCTTTGGCTGTAGTCATTATTTCAGATGTCAGTCCATAAAATTTTTAACAAATTTTTATAAATAATAAGACATAGTAGCTTTTCCTGTTTCTTGAGTAACAGGATGCTATGAAGCATCACATTGCTGTGTGAATTTACAGGGTAATATGGATTTGCCCTGGATATTTATATAAGGAAATTTAGCAAAGTGCCAAAGAAGATATAAATCCATAGTCTGTTGTGCCTTAGTCATGCCATTTAAGTAAGCCCCAGCAGTTTTAGAGGGACTAACATCCCAAACCAATTTACACTTAATTATTTCACAGGAATGTCTTTGTAAAGAACTTACATGGCATGTTAAGCTTTAAAATCAAATCTTACATTACTTATACATTTTCCATATAAACTTTCTGTGTAAATAAAATTCTTACTTTTCAGTCCTCCAAAGAAATGAGACTCTGAAATCCTTCTGTAAACTGAAAGATTTTCACACTTATTATAGTTTATTTAAAATCTACTTTCCAATATATATTAATAAATACAAAGAAAGACTATTACCATATTGTCTCCAATCTACATTAGAAGGTAAATTCAGCCGCAGAACAAAGTTATTGAGTTCATTTAAGTAGGATGGCAGTGAATGGAAACCTTTTTGGTTATACCACACCTGGAAGAAAGAATGGAAATTGTCAATCAAAATTTAGTTAAATCTGGATGCTAATCTGCAAGTTCACATACCTTTAAGAATTGCATGAAGGATATCTAATTCCTCTATTATGACATTTATTTATAAAAGAAAGTCAACCAGGCAGAACAGAATCTGTTGATTTGCATAGGTCTTTCAACAGTATGCAGCAGTTTTCTATTGATGGAGCTGTACACATATGTTTATTGCTAAATTGAGATTCTCTGGATTAATGGAACAGGGTCCCCCTACCTTTACACACATGGTTGAACAAATAGAGGGTGAACAACTTGAAAATAACATCTGCCAATTTAATAAAAAATACAAAAATATGAGTAAAACTAACGCTAAAATTGGAAGAATCATTGAAATTCCAAAGAGACTACTCTAAATGATACCTGCATGTGACACACGGCATAAAATATCTAGGAACAGAATATTCTAGAAAGAGGGGAAAAGAAAGAATCAAGTAGGCACGGTTTACAAGGTATGAAGCTGCTCCATAGACACAACTGTCTCCACCTTCAACAAGCATCAGTGGCTTGTTAACCACGGAGGAAATCGATGCAGACAAGCTTTAAGGCTTTAATCACCAAGCCAGTCTCTCTGAGGAACACAGGGAAACAATTCTGTTGTAACATATAATTTATCTTCAGATCATACAGATTCACCCTGACTTGATAAAATACTCTTATTCCACACTTCCACTTGCAAGAACCATTACTGAGAGCTTGATATGTCCCCAAACCAAATGTACTGAGGTTTGTTTCCTCTGCAGTTAGAAATTTATTCTTATCATTCATTATTGTTAATCATAGTGCCTTTGAATCTATATTATCCACATTGAAAATTAGGTCAAATTATTGTGTATGTTTATTTTCAGTTTCAGTGGCATTTAAGATCATCTGATTACTATCCATTTGTCACATCATAACACCTTTTCTTCTCCCCCTTTTTTTAAAACACTTGAAAAACTCCCAACCTTTCCCTCTTTGATATCAGCTGTTTGTACATCCTAGGTAGGGCAATTCTCACTGTCTCTCTGGATTCTGAATCATAATGAAAAGTGAACAGGATTTAATATATATCTTTATTACCTTAACAGTCCTCTTCTAAGATTTCAGTTTTCTTAGATTATTTCTAGAATTACTATCTATGCAGTTGCATCTCAGAAATTTCCCTAAAGATTCTCTTATCAGTCCTTTGATGCTGTTTTCATTTACTTGCAGATAATTCTGCCTTTTCTTCCCTCTTTTTTCTTATACTATCCTACTACAAACCTTATTCGAACCCTAGTTCCAGACTTAGACTAGTGATTCTGACACATTCTCCTCTATATTTCCCAGTGCAGCCTGCCTAATCTTCAGTTCTTTTTCCCTTTCCTAATAATCATTTTCTCCTGACTACCTACTTTTTTGGATCTCCACATTTTCATGAGGTGAAGTTTATAATATTCTGACTCTCCATTTCATTTCCTCCCATCTATCCTAGATCATGATTCCAAGAACCACTCAGGTCCACTGTCATTTCTTCTCTGCCTCTCATCCTTGAATCTCCTTTGCCACAAGCTCTGTTAGTCGTTTTTTAAAAAATTAGCAGCTTTGATTTGCCATTATTCTTGCCTGCATTACCTTTAATATTTTCTACTCTTCTTTATGTGGTGTTCACAACTGCTTGAAATTTCAACAGCATCATTGAATCATCAAGGTTGGAAGAGGCCTTTAACATCATCAAGTCCAACCACTAACCCAGTACTACCACTCTAACTCCTAGAACACTAAACTACATCACCCAACATCAGATTCAAACACCTTTTAAACACCTCCAGGGATGACTCCACCAATTTCCTGAGAAAACTATTCCAATTCCAGACCGCCATAACAGTCAATTTTTTTTAAATATCTAATCTGAATCTTGCCTGTTTCAACTCAAGACAATTTCCTCTTGTCCTCTCTTCAGGCACAGCAGAAGAGACCACCCACCGCCTCACTACAGCCTTCTTTCAGGGAGTTGTAGAGAGGAATGAGGTCCCCCCAAGCTTCTTGCTCTCAAGACTAAACAAACCCAGCTCCCTCATGCCATTTCTCATAAGGCATGTTCTCTAGACCCTTCACAAGCCTTGTTGCCCTTCTCTGGATACACTTCAGCACCTCAGTGTTATTTTTAAGTGAGGTGCCCAGAACTGAACACAGTAGTTGAGGCACAGCCTCATCCATGCTGAATACAAGGGGAAAATCATTGCCCTGGTCCTGCTGGCTATGCTACTCTTGATACAGGCCAAGATGTCATTACCTGGGCACACATTAGCTCATATTCAGCTGGTGGTCAACCAGCACCCAAGGTCCTTTTTCTGCCAGAGAGCTCTCAAGCCACCTCTCCGCTAGCCTGCATTAGGTAGCTGGGACACAAATGCTGGACACAGCTTCTCACCTTATAGACCCTCATGCAGTTGTCCTCACCCCAATGACTGAGCCTGTCCAAATCTCTCTGAAAAGCCTTCCTACCTTCAAGCAGATCAACACCCCCATACAGCTTAGTGTCATCTGCATATTATTGAGGGTGCACTCAACCCCCACATCCAGATCACCAATAAGGATATTATGTAGGACCAGCTCCAAAACTGAGCCCTGGGGAACACTGCTAGTGACCAGCCACCAAGTGGATTTAGCACCACAACTGTCTTGCCCAGCCATAGAGTCAGTTTTCTTACCCATCAAAGAGTCAGCCATCCAAGCCACAAGAAGCCAGGTTTTCAAAGAGCATGCTGTAGGAGACCGTGTCAAATGCTTTAAGAAGTCTGGACAGACAACATCCACAGACAGCCTTTCCTTCATCTGATAAGCAGGTCACTTTGTTAGAGAAGATCAGGTTGCTCAAGCAGGACCTGCCTTTCATAAATCCACATTTTCTGGGCGTGGCCACCTGCATGTCTTCCATGTGTCATGTAATGGTACTCAAATGTCTCAAACTCTTTATGTCCTCATATTTAAAGAAAAGAAAAAAGAACAAACCCTAACATCTCCCCCTCTTTACAGAGTCATGAAATTCCTTTGTTCTTCTCCAGTTCAGTTCCCACAACTTATTAGACAAATTAGATCTCTCATTCATTAATCAACAAGAGCCATCTTTAACAAAATGTAGTGAAAGAGAACCTAAGATTCCTGAGGAAAACTGAAAATCTTTGTACTGCAGGACCTCCTGTGCAAATAGGAACCAGGGCAAAAAGACAGAAATAAGTGATCAAGAGTAACCTGGGTTTTTTTCGCAGCCCCATGCACCCATCTCTAATTCTATCATTTTTCGAAAGGTTTTCACATAATACAATTTTACATACATATATAATGAAACTCCACTGCAACTGTGTCTGTCGTATTGGGGAAAAAAAAGGCAATTAAAAAAACAACAAAGCAAAATCCTGACAACATATCCTCATTTAATTCAGGCAGGGGAAAGGTCACAAATATTCAGAGAACACCTCTGAAATACAGTAATGCAACCAGTATTCAAATGAATACCACAATAGAACATTGTGTGTAACAATATATTTCAATAGCCAACATGTTAATTAGAATTATCCTCCAACCTGCATTATGTAACTGAATCAAACTATGAGGCAATGAAATTGAAGATGGATATTTAATTTATTATTAACTGGAAAAAGAGACATTTAGGGTTGTTCATCTTCTTTCTTATTAGAAATTGTTAGCAAAGGTAAAATATAAAAAAAAAAAAAACGAAATGTATTAGCTCTCACTTAAACATCTTTCATATTTCTTTTGTGCCACACAGGTAATTATTTACAGAGGGCAGAAAAGAGCTGAGGAAAAGAAAACTACATACATCAGTATAATTAATTTTTATCTTATTTTCTATTCTATCCCTAGTTAGGAAAATTCTTTCCCAAGGAAAAACACAACCCCTTACCACATCATACTGAAGTTCTGTGGAGACATGTTTTACATTATTACATAATCTTTTACTTGCCATTAATATTGCAGAATAAATCTAGACTGGCATTTCAGCTAACATATGGCCTACCAAGAAAAAAGGATAAGAAGGAGCAGAGAAGTCCCTAAGCATTGCTGAACCAGATTCATGATTGATATAAAACTAGAAAGATGTAATTTTTTCCTCTGGACACTTGTACAATTACTGTACTGTAAAGCCTCAAGTCCAAACCTTTGAGACTGGAAAAATGTACTCTTCCCAATGACAAGTGAAGAGTACAATTTGCCTTTCGGCAGTATTGCAAATTGCCACATGTTCTTCCTATATTTCATTATGCTATAAAAAACAGCAATTATGAAGCTATCAAAGAAAAAAAATTTGGCCATATTGCCAAAGGAAGCCAAAGAATATACGGTCATGAAAATTTTAAAAAAATGAGAAGTAGTGCTTTTGCTACGTAGCAGCAATCATCAATGAATGCAAATAATCGATGTTTTTAATCAGCCATATTTGTCATGTCATAGATATATTCTCTCTCTTATGTGCACATATACACATTCTTTAGGTGTATGCATATACCATATGTGTAGTATATCAGCACCGTACGATTAGGTACAGTAAAATAGTTACTAAAGAAATATTTTTAATTTGAACAAGAAAAATTGTTGGCTTTTCAAGTACTGGAGAAGAATGTATAAAAAAATCAGAAATTTTCTAAAATGAAGTGAATCATACAGTCATTCTCTTCAAATGCAAGTTTCTCATTTTCTTTCATACCAGGCTATGTAAATGGTACATTGACTGTCTCATGAACAAACCTGAAAGGTCAAAGTAAAAATCTGGTCATTAGTTACTGAAAGGTTAATGCAATAACTTGACATTGCATCACTTGAAAGACATTTCCAGCAGATGCTTTAGAAAATACAGTGCCCTTTATAAATTTACTCCACCATTTGCTTTGGTCTGAAATATGAAGCTTACTTCCTAAGAGTATAACTATAATTTATCCCTGTCTTGATGGCAGGTGGAGCTCTATACCAAATACACTAAAAAAAAGGGACCTGACAAAAACCACACTGCAAGCACGTCAAAACAAGAGTCTAAAATGATTAAAGATAACACAGGAAAAATGGAAGTCAGAATAAAATCTTGCTGAAAATTTTCAGGTTTCTCATGAAAGAATGATGGAACTGGAGTTCAAAGCTATAGAACATATTGGACTAGAAGCAAGATTGCAAATGACCAAAATGAAAATCTATATATGCTCAGATTTGTATATAAAATAGGGACATTTCTAACAAACTATATTGAAAAGGCATTAGAAACAGGAAGTGATTTTGCAAAACAGACTGAGATGACATTGGACTGGAGAAAATATGTGGTTTTTTCTAACACTTTGTCTCAAAATGCATCTTGGTATGGAGCTTATTTATGCTGTTCCTTGTTTTCTTTTTTTAATAAGAGCAAATAAAATCTATATTTACATTAAAAAAATAAAGGCAGATATCCTAATCTGGAAAATGCACAGCTGCCTCTTAACAAATCTTGTTTGCTTCATATATAAAAACAAAGACATCTCACTGATATGCATCAATACTTCTCTAAGACTGCTGCTCCTCTACTTGTAACACTTCTACATCTAAATGGATCCCAAAAATCAAAGAAGAAGGATTATTCTAAGCACAACTGAAATAAAGGGCTTTTCCTTAAGGCCTTTTGGTATGCAGTGGAGAGGTACAGTATATATTGTGAAAACTTGGGATGAGACCTGGAGGCTAACAAGCACTTACCAATGCAGGGGATTTTATTTCCCATGGAATATTTTAGAAAGCTTATTTTGAGAAAAGAATGGTATATTTGTTATGCAGAAGGAACTGCACCTAGAAGATGTCTTAACTCTTAGGGGGAGGGTGGTGAGAGAAATGAAGCAAAGTAAAATACCCCTTGTAGGCATGAAAAAGCATCAATAGCAACACATTACTGTGATGTTCAATGCACTTTGGCCAATTCTGACATTGGCTTTTTGTACAAAACAAACAAAAAATATTATTTCGCTGATCATCCAAAAACAAGTTTTAGACTTAGATTCTAAAATTAGTTTACTGGAAAAATAAAATAAAATGTATATAATTTGACTTATTTAGAACTGTTTCTCAAATATGAGAGAATAAGTCAAGAATTATGAGTAGAGAGACTATAAGAGACAGAGGATTTTTTCTCAAATATTCAAGTGCAATGATTTTATGTAATGATTTACTATTTGCTAAGTGCTGTGATGTCACAAGCCTGAAAAAAGTAATCAATACATACATACAGATGTGCATACATACATGCAACTCTTACCTTAGCCAGAGGCTGAGACTTGGTGCTATTCAGTTTTTTATCTTGAAGTTCAAATGCTTTCATCCTTCCAAAAGACCAACCACCATATCTGGTAGTAGAAATTAAAGTATCAAAAAGTTATCTGCCTTAAGCTCTGCAGTTTTCTTGCAAGGATAAAGTTGAGATGGCTACACTAATGCTTTATTCTTCAAATGAAAGTAAAATGTCACCCCTCACAAACTCCTTCCTTGCTAAAAATGATGGGGACAATGTAGTTTTTAATCAGGTCAACAGTACCAGCTTTTTTCCAGCACAGGTATTCCCTTTGATAAGAATTTTTGCTTTCTGAAAGCTGAAATCTGAGCAAGAGGAAGGGTTGTGAGAAGTGAGATATTACTGACTTCCAGAAGCATCTTAAACAGCTTTATTTCTTCCTAAAACATTCATATACTAGCTCAACTCTTTCATCCAAAGATGCTTACCTCTATTTATATAAAATCAGATGCACCTTGTTTTAATACATAAGTGGCTAACACTTTCTTCTCCTCGATAAAGTCATACATGGTCTAATATTTCCGCTTACATTATCAGCAGTGGTTGCGTTGTAAAGGCACACAAGTAAACTTCAAAATACAGCAGATAACCTCTGTTGCTGATATCACAGAGTATGAAGCATTGCCAGGGGCATACCAGCCCTTTTTACTTCAAAGCCAATAATAATTGGAGCATATCCACCTCTGATTGAGTTCTCTGAGGAATGGAAATTATATTGTTCACCTGGTTTAGATACACATCTCAGATGCTGAAATTACTCACTACGTGGAAGAAACTCCAGAGTTTTGGAGTAATCATCATGCCTAGAGGTAATCATCGTGCAGCTGCTGGAGGAAGTTCTGAGATGTGACCATTGAGGGTCTTTCATGTTACCTTGAATCACAGCCTTGATAACAAACACCAGATAAACACAATGATCCTTTTTTATATTCTCTGTGACAAAGGTCTATGCTTTGGATCAGGAAGGACTGTGGGGTTTATACACAAGGGATAAACAAAGGCTAGACATTTTAAGATTACCTTGTTTTGTTGGAAGACCTCAATAAATACTCTTCTACAGGGAACCCTGAAAGATTATACAAAATATGTCCTTTCTTATTCTTCACATAGGGAGCAGAGCTATTGAAACTTGGGCACATCTGAAAAAAGTATACATAAAATAAGTAAAGCACTTTTTAAAAAGAGTGGCATTACATTTAGCCTTATTTTTGTTTTTATGTAGATTTTACAGCATTTCTTTTTAACTGGATTTGCTTTTCCCAGATTTAACAGATTTTCAATAAATTACGAATAGTTTTATGTTTATAAGGCAACTCAAATGATTGTGCCACCTACATATTAGAAATCTCTTTGATTTCCCTCGCAGCCCTGTCAGTCAGTTTCTTTTGAAAACATCAAAACTTGTATAGAAGTTTAGGAATGTTTACAGCAATGAAAAAGGCTGCTTTTTATTTGCTTTTCCTGAGAAGAAACACAAAATAGGCCCCAGATAAATATGAGATGAAAGCAAAATTCTAATTAATGTTATAAGCTTCTAAAAATTTCATTGATGAGCTGCAGAGAAGAATAAAGGAATATGTCTTCTAACAATTCAGTGGGACATTCTCACGACCAAAGGAAATGTGACAGATATTAGATTCAATTATCTCAGAAGCCTTACAAAGTACTTTATGCCAATCAATTGAAAAATTTTAATGCTTATTTGATGTCTCAACCCCACAGAAAATAAAAATTCACTCTCAATGATTGCTCTTACAAAGTTCACACATAGAAGTTCTGCCTCCGCTGTCAAGTGACTTCTCTCCTTTCAGTTTTCATGGTTAATAGACCTCTCCCTGTGAAAGTTCCCATCTGTATTTTATCCTTGTATTTTAAGCATAAGTCTCATTATGATTAAATGCAAAATTATTCCTTGTCCAGAAAAGTAAAAAAATAGTTTCCTCCTTCCATTTTTCCCAAAAACTGTATTATCATAGTTCATATGCAACACTTACTCTAAAAAAATACATCTTTATAAACAAAAGAAACTGTTTTTATAGGATAGTCCCTTTTGTGGAAATACATTTTTCACCTCAGACACAGTTTCATATTTTTATTACTCAACTCAGAGTAAGGCAGCAAGAAAAATTATTAGTTAAGAAAGTCGGAAATTCATTACACCTTTCAAAATCCTTCATTTCTTGAAGCCTGTTGTAATTTGAAATCCAAAATCCGAACCAGAAGCAAACTCTAACAATTAAATCTCATTCATGTGTAAATTCCCGGATGGGCTCTACCAGCTAGGTTCACCTGCCCTTTCCCTTGAAAGTAGGTTGTCTTCCAGATGTTATGGAAGAGTTGAGTTTTAACCTTGTTTTACGTGGTGGTTTTTCTCAATCAGAGTCCTACAAAATATTTGAAGTAATTTGCATCTGCTGAAAATAGTTCAGCTGTCTCTGATCCTGTTATTTCAGATCAATTTATAGCCATTTCTAGTGCACATGTATGTTCATATAGATAAACAAGAAAGTTGTGTACAATTTAATTAGGTAAAACAGAATAAGTCTCCAGTCATAATAAAGCAGACCTGTGAGGATTTATTTCCTCATCACTTTCACCAGCCCTTCAAAACAGCAGCCAAGGAATTAGAAGTAATATACACACAAATTTTTTTACACATATAAGTAAATCAGAAATTACATACCTCCTGTTCAGAAACACATCTGCATGAATCCTGAGGTGGCATAGGTTCCATCTGCCAGCATGAGTTATTTTTTCTAATGGGAACAAACATAATAAAATTATAACTAGCAAGTGAAAGCAACATGTCACTTAACAAAAGAAATCCAGAGAGTAAGAAGCAAATCTGGCACGCTGAACACATTCTTAGCATTTGATCACAGCAGCAGCTGTGTCTAGAGTGTTACAAATTTTACTCACTTTTATCAAAATTGATTTATTAAAAATATATATATATATATATGATCAAATGATCTTCATGTCTCGTATTTGCAGCAATTATTAAAGCATGGTCACTACTGCATTCCTGAATTTGGAAATCTAGAATCCTTCCTAGCAAATATTTTCCTTATTGTCTGTTCATCATCAGGATACCAGGCTTGATCAAAATCATCCTGAAATTAATCAGAAAACTGCCACTGATTTTAAAGCTGTATGGATCAGACCTCTAACAGTAAAACCTATTTTGCTCTTCACCTGGATGCCAGCTCCTTTATCAGAACTGATTTGTCACTAATTCCTTGCCGCCAAAAGAAAAAAGCCTAAAATAATCCATTGTACAGGAAAAAAAAAAAAGAAAAGAAAAAAAAAGAAAAAAAAGTTCAATTTTTAAGTTAAGGAAATAATTACATTAGTTACAATTACCTGTATTGTGAATGTGTGCATGTATGGTCCCAATCAGAGAAGTAGCCCAGCATAACCTGAGAAAGTTTTCCTGGAAGTTCATCTTCAGTGCTGTTCAAAGAGGGCCATAGGGGTACAAGGAATGAAAGGGAAAGAAAAATAAAATTAAAAAAAATTAAAAAAAAGAAATACAGAGACATATCAATGTGTCTAATTCTACTAACTTTCAGTCTCATGGTCCTGTGCGTTTTCCAAGAAATTAAAGGACTATAAAATCCATGCATAGGAAACATACCAAAATAATCTCATTTCAAAAAACTCTGTGAACGTGTAAAGAAAATTAATTACAATTTTAGCTAAACAAATCTCAACATCTACCCATGGGCATCCTTCTCCTCATAATAATGTATTCCTAGTGGTTGGCATTGATAAAGTGCTTTTATGCTTATAAAGTAAGTTTATATTATATTTATAAATTCAAACAGCACCTTGTTTTGTTCATCTGTATATTTGCATAGTAGAGAAAGTAACCTATATGTGTGATTAGCACTCTATACAGATTAATTCCATAGATACCGCACCTTTTAAATAAATAAATACATAAATAAATAAACTAGTTGGTTTCAAAGCTGAACATGTAGAAATTAGTTTGAGCAAGAGCAGCAGGCTTTGTAAATACTGTGTGCCATTCTTAAATCCAAGAATTATTTTGAGAAAATAACTTCAGACCTAATCAATTTTTCAAAATTAAGCATGCAAAGGCTTGTTCAATTACACTTGTTCATTTACATATAAATGATCATGGCTAGTATTAATTTGAGTTCAATCTTCTCCAGTCTTTGCCCTTTCCTCCAGAAAATCCTTCACACAAAGCTTTTCTAATTTTATCTTACCCTTATAATAATCCATAAAAATGTACTAAACATCTAAAAACCCCCCACATAACTACTGTAAAAAGTAACCTATCACTCTTTCCAGAATACAAGTAAGTCTTTAAAACAGGAGAACTCAAGGGTAAAGGTCCCAGAACCCTGGATATTGATGATGATGGATGAGCCCTTTACCTGAAGAAGGATTCTGCATTATCGTAAAGTCTTGGTGTCAGCTTGAGAGGAGGATAATCGATCGCCAGCGGCTTCACGCTGAACAAGGCCATTGCCAGCGCAACAAAGAGGACGGGCAGCAGCACATTGGACAGGCTTCCTCTCCAGTCTCGCCTTGTGTGGTGAAACCTCTTCAGCAGAAGGGCAGCAACCTGTGTGAGGACAAGGCGGGCTCCATGCACACTCGAGGCTCCCCCAAGGGAATTATCTAAGCGAGACAAAGAAAACAACCTCTTGCAAACAAGGAAAACCAAATTCAGCTTTCACGGGTGTTATTATCAAATATAGAACATAACTGTCTTTTAGCTCTAATAAAATCAAACTAGATAAGCCAAACATGTTCTCATGAATGGAATAGTATATCCCCATACCACATCACTTCCAAGTATAACCAATTAACTCTTCCTATGAGGGAAAACAGATAATCAGTTAACACATCTCTATAGCTTCCCATGCACAGCTAACGGCTTACTGAATATTTTTCATAGGTATTCCCTGTGGCACTGCCCTGGTTCAAACATTCCTCCTGCATTACCACCTTTTTTCCTGGACAAACTATGATAAACATGGCCTTTATTAGCACTAATGTCTTGATCTACCTTGACTGGAATCAGTGGCAACTTTTCCACAGAAATTTCAATAGATCCTCTTCAGGGCTTCACAGTTGCTAGGTACATGGATTCTCCTACAAACATTCCCTTCATTTTCCTGCTCATATGGGACTGATAAAATTTTCTTATTTGTTAGTCAATTCAGTTTTCAGAGCTCATGGGCTGTTCTTCAGATTCACATGGGAGTGTGTCCACATCTTATTAACATCTCACAAATCAGTTTCCCGATAGACTCTCTCAATTTTATTTCATCGTTCTCTGTCAGACACTTCTGAATCACACCAATCACTCTGCCTCCATTTTAGCCCCTAATACCTTCTAGGTACATGCAGGTTCTTATCAAAATCTCTTGCCCGTGGCTTTGCACAGTTGAATGTCCTTCAACCTCTTTTCTTCCTCACAGCATAGCAGTATCTGGCAGATTTACTACCATAGGTATTTGTACCGTAGCAAGACTGAATAGCCTGTTTATTACAGTGCTCAAAGTCATGCTATATTTTATGAACACTTGTGATTTGCCTCTTATTACCTTCCCTTCTGCGAATTGAGAACACACAAACCAGCATTTCCACATTCCATGTTTAAACATATACGCGTATGGAAGTTCTCAAGTAACTTCAAATTAATTGTCCTTCTCTTAGAAGAGTCTTTTTCTGAGTTAACAGAATTTTAATCCCAGACCTTTGCATTGTTCTAATAGAGTACTTTTAGCCAAGAAGTGAGGCAAACAGGGAGAAAAATTAATCAGATAATAAGCCAAACTTCTGACCATGGTAATTTAACAAAACAGCTCAAATTTTGCACTCATTACTCCAGGTAAATACTAGTTAATCACCCTCAGGTACTGGGAAGGTCCAGAAAATAACATTCTCCAGAAAATAACACCCAGGACATGAAAAACAATAAATGACCAGGCATAAACATGATACATTTGAACTGTGTCACCTGAGAGCTCAACATGAGTACAAGACTGGTTTGGTGAATGAAGGATGAGCAGTGTGTGCTGTTTATTTTAATTTTAAAAAGCCTATGACATGGTCTCCCACAGTCAAATGGAGCATGGAGAACAACAAGGACTACTGACTGGACTGAGAGTCACCACCCTGCAGGCTGGGAACAGGGATACGGGATCCAACTGAGGAGCAGCTGGTTAGTCAGAATGTCCTTGGGGGGCAGACTTGAGCAAAACACTGGCTAGCAGTACCTTGTAACACAGATGTGTATGCATACCTTCACCTGGAGGGGATCCATCCTGTTTGGAGTCATCTTTATGTCAGGTACTGGTGACAAGGAAAAACTCCTGGTAGCAGGAGCAGCTCTCTGACAGCACCTAAAAACCCTAGTGGCTTCACGGTGCAAAATCTCTGCTCAGGGAAAGGATAAGCTGCAACAGGCACCAGCTGGTACCTGGGAAATTCTGACATCATAAATCAGAAAAATAAATTTCACTAAGAAGAAAACAATTTTCAAGGCCAGCCTGGACATGGCCGAAGTAACCTGCTCTTGACCTGGTTGACCTGCATTTTCAACATCAATATTCTCTGATTTTAACAGGCTTTAATTAACTCTAAATAATTTGGAGGTTATTTTGGGGGGAGGGCAAGGGAGGAAATTCCAGTATTTATTCCTTTAAATCTGAAACCAAATGTTTTTTCTTTTTTCCGTAGAAAATCCCACAGAACAGAAATTCTCCCTTTAAGATGTTCTTAGCTTGCAAATTTGACAGCTAACGCAAATGGGATTTAAGGTTTTGAATGTCTGTGGAGAGAAAAAGTAGCTTCAGAATTCAGGTTCTGATTCAGCATTCAATTACCCTGATCAAGGAGGGTTATATTTTTTAGGCTTGGAATTTTTTGTTCTGCAAGCTGGAGTAGGAGGAAGAGATGCTATTGTTAAGAAAATATAGTATCATGGTAAGGCTCTCAACAGTTGTCACAATACAAAAATTGAGACACTCAGAGGCAGAAAAATTTTCAAGGTATGAGTGTTTTTAGAATAAAACATATCCAGTAAGTGCTACCAACTCAGCATCCCTGAAATTGTAAAGTATACCATTTCTCATTTATCAAAGTAGCAAAGTGCCAGGAAAGCAGCACAGAATTAGATATTTTCTGTAGTCCTAGACCTGCTAATAGATCATTAGCATGGGCTGTGAGTGAGAGAGGCTTCAAAATATTTGACCCTTTGAATCTCTGAAAGACAACTATGACATCTACTTTCTGGAGACAGAAAGGGAAATCAGCACTGCCATTCATTCTTTTTTCTCGACAAGCAGAGCAGAAGAAAATTATAACAACTTAATTCAGATTGCCAAAGGAAGGGAGACTGTCACCATGTGTATAAATAATTGTCCATTTTGTCCTGACTCTTACTCAAGATTCATAATGCCAATGAGCCAAGATATGTCCCAAGAAGATGCAATAAACCATTATAGTGGAAGTATATGTTTGACTGTTTGACTCAGGTACTTTTTTTTTAAGTGATTTATCTTTTCTAGAACCTCATATGTTTATTGTTTAAAATTCTAATTGAAAAGGGTGACAAATATCTTTCTGAATTATCTTAAACTTCTATCTTTGTGACCTTGAATTCTGTCATTTTTTGGTGTTTCAGGTACAAAACAAAATTCTTGTTTATTTGTTTTGAATTTATTCTATTTGATGATACCAGATGGACTCTTAAATCTTGCTTTAGGAGACAGGTTATAGAAGTTTTCAATCCATCTTCTGCATAAATAATCTCAACCTTTCACTCTGTCCTCTTATAAAAACCTTTATAGTCCTAATCAACATTACTACTTGTCTCAAGTCCTCTTATATTAACACTGTATCAGTCTCAAGATATAATATGTTCAATGCAGCTATCAGATGCTGAAACGCTACTGATTTATATCACAGTATTATACATTCTTGTACTGATCAACTTGTTATTTTCTATACACATCATACCACTTCATCTGACTGCAGCCACACTGTGAACAGCAGCCTGCGTTGGGCTTTCCATAATAGACTCAACATGGCTTTCAAGATTCCCGAGGTATTAAATCACTCTTTCAACTAGAACCTACAGAATTAATTTTTGCTTCATAAAGCTTGTAAGTAATTCACCACCTACATCAGGTATGTATGTCAGGATGCATAAAACCAGCGTACATTTATGGGAAAACAGCCTCTGATTATCACTGAGAACCATAAAGGCTAGAAGACAAGACCAGCTGACCTCTCTGTTATGAAGTCAATTTTTATGCAGAAAGCTTATGAAAATATCCCCATTAATAATTTAGATCACAGAATTAAAAACCTGACCCAAGTGTTAGAACCTGTCTTGCTTGACTTACAATTGCAATTATCCACCAGAAGTGCAATTATGTTCACAATTAACTTGTACTTCCCAATTCATCCAGACTCTCCTTTGTATTTCCGACAAGACTTTTGCTAGTTTCCAATTCAGATAGGTTAATATTAGGTACAGGGAAACAGAACAAGTTCTAAAATCCAGAAACAAGATTATCACAATCCTTGCTTATAGACTACTCTAGAATTAGGAGCAGAAACAATTATAAAATTACTATGACTTATTCTTGCTTATATATAATAGAGTAATGAGTTCTCTCTATCCAAAACTGATCAGAAAAATATTTTGGGCATTATTTCACAAGAGATATTCCTTTGGGGCATTTTTAGATATAAATCCTCCTATTCCTCCCCTCAGGCTATTTTTAATTTTAGGCATTGTGAGCATTTCTTCTAAAAAGTTGATTCAAATTGTTTCCATCTTAAGAATTTCCTGTCTTAGAGTTTCTTCTTACTCCATACATATTGATTACATTACAATTAAGTAACATTTTTGAAGGGAAAACCTGTAGGCTCTTAATTAAAAATTTAGCTTTACATTCGGAGTCCCAGATCCCACAATAGAATTCTGCATGAGCCTGAAGACCTTTGAGACAGAGTAATAGAGATCTAGGCAAATGTAGAGCTCATCAGTAGAATTAGCGTATTTTGAAGCCATGAAATTGGTGCCTGCCACTTCCCATCCTTGTAAAGAACCCCCTTCACAACTCAGATCTCCCAAGCCCTTTTCCTCAAGCCAGACAGTTGACTGATTAGATGATTTCCTTCCTTTATCTAAGATATTATTCTTGTGCAAGGCCTGACACACTTAATATTTTATCACACTGAAGACCACTGAAAGGATAGCATGAACAATACATCTGACTCCTACTGAAAAAAAATCAAGAAAGAACCAGCATAACCAGAAAAATGTGCTGCATACTCTCACTGAAGAAACTCCAATACCCAAATCTTACAATCTAAAAACCTATCCCTAGAAAAACTACTAGCAAACTCATAAAGGAGCCTCTTAAAACTCTTGATTATTTTTTTTATTTCCTAGAATAATGGGTATGAGCAAAAGTTCATTTGTACGCAAAAAGTTTAGGAAAATAATGTGGCAAACTCCTTTCAAACTTACCACTGTATTTAGAAGAAATACTTCCTAATGTCAGGCCTAAACAGAGCAGGAATTATCTACTCCCAGCAATGTGTAAGGGGCTGAAGAACTGGTAGGGTACAAGTGCACTTAAATCTTAGAGGGAGCAACACTTTAGAGTACCCTCACACTTGACACATTGGAGAGGAGATATATCTGACTTTCAATAGTTAAATGAAAAACAGAAGAATAAAGTGGGTTTCTGCCAAAGGAAAAATAAAAACATCCAGGTGTTAGAGAACAAAAAGCCTTCATCCATAAAATAACTTTCTTTACTCTTACTTGCTGCATTGTTATCCAAACAGTGACAGAAGTATATCCAAGCAAGAGCACTTGATCCTGGACATCACTCTTTGCATCCAAGATTTTCATTCAGGTTTGTTGTAGGGAGTAAACACATTGTACAGATAACATAAGGCACATAATTAAATGGCAATGTGGAAAACACACATCCAGAGAAGGACAATGAATCTGATGAAGGACCTGGAGTACAAGTCTTATGCAAAGTGGCTGAGGGACCTGGGGGTGTTTAGCCTGCAGAAAAGGAGGCTCAGGGGTGACCTTATCACTCTCTACAACTCCCTGAAAGGAGGTTGTAGCAGGCTGGCGTCAGTCTCTTCTCCCAGGAAACCAGTGACAGGACAAGGGGAGTCTTAAGCTGCACTAGGGGAGGTTTAGGTAGGACATTAGGAAGAATTTCTTCACAGAAAGTGTGATATGAGGTTGAAATGGGCTGCCCAGGAAGGTTGTGGAGTGATTGCCCCTGGAGGTGTTTAAGAAAAGACTGGATGCGGCACTCAGTGCAATGGTCTAGTTGATATGGTGGTGTGAGGTTATAGATTGGATTTTATGATCTCAGAATTCCTACCTAAATGATTCTATGATTCCGATTTTGTAACCAATTTGTTAACCAAAATATGATGTCCACTGTTTTTTTATTATTTTGTTGGAAGAGGAGAAACTGTTAAAACAAGGAATTTTCAGCTTACAGTTTCACATTAAATATGACTCATACAAACACTTCAAGCACCAATCTAAAATACTCTACTTCTCTTGGACCTTAACCCTACCATGGTATAGTTTCAGCATAGGTAACTAGAAGACTGGGGAATAATTAAAATTAAGACTAATTTTTGAGTACTGAATAACCCAACTGAAGAAAATACATTAGGGGTATATAATAAAATGGTTCTCAAAATAACCTGAATAGAATACATCACCTACATTCTCAAGAGCTCATTAAATTCAGCAAATGACTATGCCTGTCCCCCAAACACTCCAACTTTTGTAGAGTTTACTAAGTGAACTTGATCAGAGCCCCTACCTGAATCTACATTTTTGACAGCCAACCACCATCACACTATGCTGCTGCAGAGATCTACAAAATAGTCAGAACAGATTTTAAGTGTAAAAAAGAATACAACTCAAGGTCTTAATTTTTTCTCGAGGCATAACAGAGCCTTGTTAACATTATGAATATCATCCTTTAATTTCAAGAACTTGCATTTTCTCAAAGTTAGAGCATACTAGAGGTATGAACAATAGATGAAATTATTAACACCATTGAATGCAAGCAAAGTATTTCTTCACAAGTATAAAAAGTAGATTAAAACTAAAAATTAGATTCTAGTTTTTCCTCCCTTTACATGTTTACAATCACAACTACTTATAGTCAACATTACAACTCTATTATATGAAATATGAATTTAGGTATCTGAAATGCCCATTCAAGGCAGAAAGAAGGTAAGCCAGCCTGTTTAATTAATATAAAATTAGTACTCACATGCATACAGAATTTCCTGATTGTCTTAACCCTCTATTTAATGCAAGAATATTCAATATCATACCAATGCACAAAAACCCCATTAAGTTTTGTCATCACTCATATCAAATAACAGAAAATCTTCTAAAACAACAACTGCACTGCATGTTTTGTAGTAGATAAAAACTTTAAAACAGATGTGCATCACAATCACACTCTAAGTGTAACTTTCAGGAAGCAGAAAAGTCCAAATGGCATTTAGCAAGTAAATAAAATCGTGAGAAAGACAGTGAAGCGAGACCTCTGCTTTTAATTTATGGACCTGCTTTATACTCTTGCCTTCCCAAACCTATTTGTCTGCTTTATCTACTCATTGCATTCAGTCTTAAAACTAGACTGCAAGCTGTCAAAGGTGGTAAGGTGGGTTTTTTATTCTTACTATTAGTCTGTAGGGTGTCTGGAACAACAGGGCACGACTTTAGATTGGGCTTCCAAAGCTCTGCAGCTCATACAATGAACAACAATAGCTACCACAGCAGTTAGGAAAAAACAACACCCTTGTTTCTGCTCAAGTGTGAGCTGGTGTCAAAACACCTCTTGTTGTTTCTACTAGCATGGAAATGGGCAGGAATATAGCCATAGCAGAAACTTGACTGAGTGTATATTTTATTTGGGAACGTAACACTTCCAGGTTATAAAAGCACTACCATTACTTTCAATGAAGGGAATTAATTTTCTAGTGCAAAATACTGTTTCTTTGCCTTCTCCAGCCATAAGAACACAAACACTACATGAGCATAAAGAAATGGGAAACAGTGGTGCTGTCTTCCTATCTGTCACTCTATGGACACTGTGGAGAGCCAAATACAGTTGCTGGACTGACAGCCAAGCTAATCTTGTGAATTAAACCTAAGGTAATCTGGGCCTTGTGGAAGAGGAGGATGCACTGCTGAATGCACTGTTCCAATAACTCGCAAATGGAGGTTTTCAATTGCTCCTATGTTTGAGATGCCTGAAACAATCTCTTTTGTTACATTTCCATGCTTTTTTCTGTTTTGCTGTAATTTACAGCTCTTCATTCTAGTTGGGGTTTTTGCCAGCTTAAACCATACTGAAAAAGAAGTTGGAATTAAACACCAAGGCTTTTTTTTTTTAGACTTGTGTGGTGAATTCTACTGTGGCCAGGGCATCTTCATGATTATGGGATGGGAATATTCTTTGGAAACAAAAAAGGAGCTGTTGTGCCTTAGAAGCCCAATCTAAAGTCGTGTCCTGTTGTTCCTGACACCTTATAGACTAATAGTAAGAAGAAAAAACCCAGGTCCTTACCATCTTTGACAGCTTACAGTCTAGTTTCAAGACTGAATATTCTTTGGGACAAAAAAAAAAAAAAAAAAAAATGTTTCAAATATTCAGTCAGGTCAGATAGACTATCATGTCTTGAAGAAGAAAGTTACTGCAGATTAGAAAACCCTAAGCCTCTGATTTTGAGTTTCTGCATGGTTAACTTGAAGCATTAACAACTATGCTAATTTCAATTTCCAGGAGACAATTTTGCAAATAGATATCCTTTTATTGCAGTACTATCTCCCCTGCAGTGATGCACCTGCAATGAATTGCTACATGGAGGAGGAGGCAAGTAAAGGAGTTGAAAAACAAGCACAAAACATGGAAGCCTATTTGCACTTTCTGTTCATACTCCTTGAAGGCACATCAGTAGCAGTGAAGCACAGACTGTCAGAATAGAAAAAAAAAATCCCAATTCATTTCATATGTGTCTACATATCTATGTCATACTTGCCCAAGAGAAAGAATACATTTGTGGACACACAGGCAAATAAACATCACATACATCTTGCACACTAGAATATATTATCTTATTACAATAAGCAGCACACTTAGTGAAGTTGGTTCCTTTTCTTTCTAGAAGTGTAAATCAACACCCAAAGTTGTTAGAATTTAAGCCATTGAATTCGACCTACAGACTCAAGTTACAACATTTCAAGACTGAATCTGATGCAGACAACAGGGCTACAAACCACAGTACTTTTGCTGTTTGGTGAAAAACTGGTGAAAGGGCAGGACAGCAATAAAATCCGAACATTTGCTCTACCACTTCCCATAACATTACATAGGAGACTTAATGCTAAATATCTTAGTATTTCCAACTAAACAGATTAAATACAGCAAAAGAAGAAAGAACTATGTATTCAAATCAGGTGTTCTCAAACACTTCCCACTCGGTACTTGCTTCCCAGAAAGGGAACTTGTAAATAGCAGCTGTTCATCGTTGTACTGCAGATGACTTCTGTCATGCAGCTGCTCAGTTTGCCATGAGTGGCCTTTGCAAACACTGTGTATGGCACTCTGGAAGAAGACTCTTGGAATTGCTCAGAGATAACTCAGACATTAAACAGGAAACAACTTCAGCAGGGCCCAGATTTCACCATGACAGTCAAGGACATTCTGACCCACTTTAACTTTCAGAATCTGTGCAAGTATTACCTTAATACAAAGTGCTGCAGCTCCCATAATCAGGAATATTTTTAGACCATATCTCTACTGGAGTTATTCTAATAATGAAAAAAAATCATATCAAAGTTTGTGCAGGGAAACAATTCAAAACTGAAAGTTCTGCAGGAGGCATGTTTTATTCAGACCCGAAGCTATAGCAAACAATTGAAAAAAATGTGTTTGATGAATAACCTTGCTCCTCAGGCATTCTGGTATCTCATAAATAGAGGTATTAAACAGCTTCAAGAATCTGGATTAGCAGAACCAACTGCTCCCTTTTCTCTAATGTCTCCAATGAATATGGTAACCTAAATAAACTGTAAAATAGATCTAGAGACAGATAGGAAGAGAAAAAAATTACATGGCTAAAAATTTTCACCTATACAGAAGTCCAACACCCTATCTACTATCATGAAGTCCCACTTATACTTCAAATGAGGAATTGGCTAGCAACAGTGTAAAATATACACCTTGTATCACCTTGTAACAAGTTTACCATATGAAAAGTTGGCAAAAAAAGTGCATCCCTAACTGTTCCACATACTGCCCTTCATACTGAAGCTACTTGACATGTTGCCCCTGTAAAAAAAAAATCTTTAAAATATATGCTCCACTTGTAAGCTCGAGCAAGGCAAGAAACAATCAGAATTTACTTTTCATAGAAAATCTAAAGACTAGCTATTAACAACATATATTTTCTGACACTGTATGTATGACTTTGTGTTGATTATCTAAGAGTGAAAATTTTCTCCAACACAGGCCCCATACTATGAGGGAGAGAAATAATAGTTTATCTAGAATATGAGACGCAAGCACTATCTTTGGAAAAATCCAATTGCTGAACAGGAAAAAGACCATAATCTAAAAGAATTTAACTTTTTAAACTAGGAAAAAAGTATTACTACATGAGTAGCAAAAGTCACATTACTATTACACTGGGAAACTCATCATTGCTGTTACACACACAATCCATTGCTGCTCAAATTTCAATTGCTTCTCACCTAAACCACATACTGTATACAGATTTTTGGTGATGTTGCAAATGTGAAAAAAGTGGAATACCTGAAAAAGTACATGCAGGTCATTCTCAAAAGCAGCAAATGAACACAGGAATGCTGGCTATCAAATCTTACTTATCTTTTGAGAAAGAGTTTTATTTCCCTTTTATAGTTTCCTTTAATTCCTGGTTTGTTTTTTTTCAGTTACTTAGAAATAATTACACCATGAAATGGAAGACTAGCAGTCCTTCATACTGGAGAATAAGTCTTCTGAATATTTCTTTAAAAGACAGGATTTTAAGACTGCCATGAAAGATCATATAGGTTGTCTATGCTTTTTTCTAGTCTGTAGCTGTTGTAATAGCCTCAATGATTTCTAGGAACTAAAAGAAAACAGCACATCATAGAGTGCAAAGGAAAGGCTGGAGGGAGCAACACACACAGAAGGGAGCAAGTAAGAGGAAAAACAGACGCTGTATGAAGAAATACACTGTCAAGAAGAAATCAAAGAAGTGCTTATAGGCAAGACATAAGAGCTACAAACAGATCATTTGATCACTTGTTTTTCAAGATATTAAGAGGCCTTGACATTGCTGTTAATTAAAGATTAGCTGTTGGAATGGCTGTAATAAAACACACAGCAATATGATTCCTTTCAAGATAGGAAAGGAACGAGTTTATTGTAACACACACTCCTCATGAGCACTAGATCGCTAACCCAAGAACAGATTACAGCTCATCGGTTAGAACAGGCAACACCTCTTGCACAGATGTTTTCATTATAGACAGAGTTCTGAAAATACACACACTGTAAACAGTAGCAGGTGCCTTTGTTTGTTCCTGGGAAAACCTCTGTTTCCAGGCCAGCCCTTGGGAAAGTTTTCTGTTTTCACACAGCTTTCCCAGGCTACTGTGTATCCACACCTCACCTTATACCAATTACCTTTGGATAAATAAAGCATTCCTAATGCACCTACAACTATATGTATGTGTTATCCCTCAGCTCAAAGAAATATCTGAACACAGTGGAAGAGCTACCAAGAAGTTACAGTTCTTAAGCAAGCACTGTTAATAACTAACACACAAACAACTCAGATTATGATAGAGGCAAGGAAACAGGTTGTCAGAAAAAATCAGTTTCAAAATATTCTCACACATGCGTATCAGGCAGTAAGAGCTGTGAGATGTTAGTATCAAATACAGTTTTCTGTTTAGAAGGTCCTTGAGATATAAAGAAATTAAATCTATAGTCATCACCATCAGAGGTTGCATGCATACCTGTTCTGGTTACCCACAGCTTAAAGTCTCCCTGAGGATTCTGCCTCTTCTAGGCAGAATAGAAGAGGCATCATCTCTTCCATCATAAGATGCGGCTATGCAACAACTTTCCTGAACTGTTCTCAGATTGTAGTCTGAAGACTACTGACTATATCCAGTTTCTAACTTGTTGAGGTTTGAATCTACATCTATAACAATTTACTGGTCCAAGCAAACCTTCCACTCAAATTGAGACTCATACATATTAAGAACCAGAAAAAATACCAAATTATAGGAAAGGGGCTACTAAGTCCCTTTCATAAAGTGATTTTTATGAAAACAATTCCATCAAGACAATATTTTCATGATCAATTAATTTGATTTTCAAAATACAAATTTCAAAACAGATTGTTGTCTTTTCCTCTGGTTCTGTACTACTTGCAGAAATCTATAGTCTTTTTTTCAATTGAGCCCCCTTTTGGGAAGTGCCAAAAGGGCACTTTACTGTCCGTTTTCTTCTCTAGAGCTGAAGATAACAAAAAGTCTCTGTGAGGAAGGCAGGTAGGGTTAACTTCCTTCTCTGAAACAGGAAGATAAATGCTAGGACAAGGAGGCTGGGAATATAGATGAGCTTCTTGGCATTGTAAGAGGAGCATGCTTTACTAGAAAGCAGCTGTATTTCCATTGTTTTCCTAGCAGTCCTCTAGTGTCTGGGCCTACCTAAGAGAGAGTCCAAGATGTCCATACTGTGGATGAAAAGAAGGAAATAATCAGGCAGCAGTCACAAAGAAAACAACTGGTGGGGAAAATATTTGGATGAGAGAAGAAAGTAGTGGGTAAAAAAGTGTAGCATTTGAAGAAGGAGGAAAAAACAGACCATTTGCTTTCAGAAGAATAGAAGGAGTTACAGTTACACAGGGAGAAAACAAATTCATATATAAACCTTAAATATCTCAAATGATATTTTTTAAATCAGTTTTGTGTGACAATTGATAGGAAACATTATAAAGATGCTCCATCCTTATTCTATGCTTCAGAGAAGCCTGAAAGGGTGAAGGAAGACTGGGGTTTGAAGAAGATAAAGCTAAATATTTGAAGTGTTTATTAAATTAAGTTGTCAATACATGCAAGAAACATGGCATTTTCTTCAACACGCTAATTAAAACAACAGTAAAATAAGCTGAAGGAAAATATAAGGTATCCAAGATTTTTAGACCAGCTATTTTGACATTTTTTCAGGGCTTAGTGCTGAATATAACTGGTAATGTAACCTATACTGTTAGACTGCCAGAAGACTGAAATTTACACTTTATCTTTTCATTATTGGGAGACAGCAAAAGTTTGAAAATTTTAATACCGGTGTTCATGTCAGCAGCCACTTCTAAACAGAGACACTGATGCTTCATGTCTACAATATTCTTCTCATAAATCAGGTTACATTTTCCAAGGTGGAGTACTGAAATAATTCCTAGGTATTTTAATGCAAATTTTACAGGAAATTGAAAGATGTAAGCTGCATTTTAAAATAGACGTTAAAATATAACTTCAAGTATATTGTAAAAATCACTGTCAAGCCTTTTTTTTGTAGTTACAATACACTCAATTTGTTGTAGTGGATTAAAAGATACTGCTTAAGAATAGAAGAAACCTTGATCACCTACCAAAAGACAACAAATTCCACTCTGCTGCTCATGTGCAGAAATCAACAGCACCCTTTACCATGGCATATTTTCTGCAAAGACCCAAGCCTTGTGTCAAATGCACCAGGAGAAGCAACATACTTCTCTGGGTAGAAGAACTCCAATTGCTAATTAACTCTTGTCTGTCTTTAGATTATAGCTATTTGCTTACTTTTTGCTTCCTCTATTTAATTTCTCTCTTCTGCCCAAATAAAAGGTAGAATTATACCTTAAGAGACAATATTCTCCATGCATTAAAATGAATTCTTGATTTTTCCCTAAAGTCATTCAAACTTAAAAATGTGGATAGAAAGGTTGTATTCATTTTGTAGCATCAGTCTCATCAATTTTGAATGGACAGTCAAAATTACCTCATCACATCATTTTGTACATTAAGCTCAAATATCAATCACCTTAGCTGTCATAAAATGCTTCTCCACCAGGATCAGCAGATAACTCAGTGTTTTCCAGGATATTACTCCCCATTACAGAGACATGCCTAGCATTGGCATCATTAAAATACCTTTTATTTAGAACAGATTCAGCTTTTCAAGTGATCCAAGTCAGTCCTTAGGACTGGTCTTACTTTTCACCTTTAAGCAGTTGTTTGTTTTTTTTCCCCATCAGCAAGGTTATGTTTACTTCAGAGTCACTCATGAAGATAATTAAAAGGCAGAGTTGAAACCCAGCTGAAATTCACAAAAGCTCTTCATTTTGATGTTCCACTACTAACGACTGCTTTTTTGTCAGCTACAATTTTAGTAAATTCGCTTTTAGATGAACTTCATGAGTACCGTGTATTGTTGATCTCACCAATCCTAACACGAGTAATGTCACATTTGGCCCAACATGCTTCAAAATGGCTAACACAAGCTACTTCAGAGAAAGGTTAAGCAATGTTAAAAAGTAGTTATGCATCTACCTGCTTCCACACCCACACTTTCAGAGGCTAACTTATCCAAGAAGTTCAAAGGCATATAAGCTTTAATAGCACTTCTGTTACTATAGCTATTCATATTATACTACCATTAATAACCTCTGGCTTTTTGGAACATATTGGAATACACTTAGTCGCTGTAACAATGATATGGCAAGAAATTTCAAGTGTTATGTATTACCGTGTGCAAAAATATAAAGAAACAATTTTGAATTTTCTACAGTTTCGTTTCACTACACCTCAGGGGTTCCAGCTGTAGTTTACTACCAGAAGGGACTAGATCCAAAGTTGGTATCTCCCAGAAATTTCTAAGACAATAAATGCTACAAAAATGAAATAATTTGGCTCTTCAGCAAAACATCTGAGTATCTTAATTCAACAATATAGGTCTCTGAATGAGCCAACGAGACTGCTCACTAGCCTATTACCTGCTTTTGCATATGTTCAGAATATATTGCCATTTATCCATGGTTAGCTATTTGCCTCTTGGACTTGCTCTTAGCTCTCCTGCATATTTCTGTATGTATACTGCCTGCTGTGGATTATGATAATTTTATTGGCCCACACAGAGTTGGTTTCTCCATTTTCTCTAGGCTATTTGGCTTCAATGGTCTTGTCAAACAGTCATTGCAAGCTCAGTCTAACCATTTTTATGCATGATCTGTATACATCTAGAAAACAATAAGTATCTATTGTGTGTTCCAACTGCATAGAAATTAATAATGCATGATTGTATTATAATATATGCATGCATTATGTCTGTACACACAGTCATCCCTGACTTAAAATTTTTACTATTGTCACAAAAAGGTGAGCTTTAATCTAAGGTTTTTTCCATTGGAATTGAACTAAAAATTTTGAGGAAAACATCCACAAAGGAAACAGATATTACAGTATGCTTTGCATCTTTAAAATTACCAATTTTAAAACTGTTACAGTTAATTTAATTACTAGACTGCTATTTACCTGTAACATTTGCGTTTAGAAATGTTCAAATAATTCCGAGTTTATCTTACATTGTTTTGTTGCTGACCTTAAGCAGCAGCCAAGCACCAGCTGCTTGCCCATACTCCCTCTCCTCCAGCAGGAAAAGAGAAAGTGAGAAGAAATTGTGGATCAGGATACAGGCAGTTTAAGCAGTAAAGGAAAAAGAAAGAAAAATAAACCCAAAACAAACAAGAAAACAAAAACAAAAATATCCAATCCAGAAAATGCAAAGGCAATCACTTACCATCTCCCACAAGTGGACATGCTCAGCCACTGGTAGCAGAAGCTACCTCCTCAAAAAAGCTTTTATTTTCAAGCATGGCACTCTGTGACACTGAATAACTCTCTGGTCAATTTAGCTCATCTGTCCAGATCGTGTTCCCTCACACCTTCTTTCTCATCCTCAGCTTACTCACAGCATGGGAATGGGAAAAGAGAGAGCCTTGGCACTGCAAATACTGTTCAGTGATAGCGGAAACACTGGTGTGTTATCAACACTGTTTCAAGTCACAAATCCAAAACACAGCACCATAGAAGCTGCTATGAAGAAATTTAACTCAATTCCAATCAGACACAGTACCCTAAGACAATGTTGAACATGACTTCAGTGAGATACTGTCATATTTTGCGGAAATAACATATCTTGTGTGTTTTCGGCAATGGTTGTCAGCCTAAATTTCTGCAGTTTCATTTAAGAGACATACACACCTCTCTGCTATGCCTCCTAGTCTGGGAGACATGAGACATCATTTTGGTTTCTGCACAATCCTGACATCTCAAGGGCTCAACAGCAGTAAAGGATAGTCAACACTCCCGCTTCAGCTCAGATCTGTGCTTTGTGAAAGTATCTCTCTAGTCCAAATTCTTTTACAAATCAAATAGCAGCATCCTGTGATCTCCTCAATAATCCCAGCTGCTTGCTCTAGGGGGTTTTGAAAATTCATTTGACTGCTTTGACAACAGAAAGTTTGACTGCCTTTGAACCTGCTTTCAAAGACAAAGTTACACAAGTCAAGCTATTGCCCATGGAGTATTCTGGTTAACTTTGACAATGATGGATACCTTTCATGACCATTCCCAGATCTCTTATGTCTACACTTCACAACTGTCCTTAATGATGAATTACAGTCATATGCAATGAATGACAATTTTCCAGTACTCTCATCCCCAAAGAAATGGCATTATAATCACAGTTTTGCTATAACTTATCAGGCTGAAAAAATACAGAGTCTCTGATTACTCAATTCTTTATTAATGCAATAACTTGAACAAATACTACTTTATACATTTTGAGATGCAGATGGGAAAGTATATCAAGTTCTTAGGTAGGATATATTGTCTTCATTACTTTAGGAACTGTAAATCTTAGTCTTTAATGAAAATATAATGTGAAGAAGACAGATTATGATTTGAAACTAGTTCAGATGTCTTAGCTGAGTCTTGAACAAATAAATTGGGATAAAATAAGGGAAATTCAAAACTGTGTTTTGAATAGAAATCTCATTCTCACCACTGACAGAAGTGGCAATTCTATTGGCTTAGTGATGCTGTTTTCATTTCATACAATTAACATCTTCACTGATTCAAGAGGAATGGAATAGCCCAGCAAACAGACCTCTGGAAAAGGTCATCTATCCAAGCTTGCATTTTGTGAGAAAAGGTCTCACCTTAGGCCACCATTATCGGCAATGATTACTTATTACTGGCAGATACAACTGAATTTATCTTAACAAATAAAGAAAGCTTGGCTGAAAACTGTTATTTCTGTTACAGTAACATTAAAGATCTGCAGTTCAAGACTTCCCTGTGCCTGTACTTTACAGAAACAAAATGGAAAGTACTGCACATATGACAAAATGCTTGACAACTAACCAAAGAAAACTGTAATCTAAATGTCAATCTTCAAATAGAAAGAAACACAATAATGACTGAAGCACAAAAATCCCAGAGCCAATGTGAAAAAAAACATTCATCAGCTTGATCGGCACCGACATTAGAAAACTTGAGTCTTGGATTTTGTAACAGCATCAACTTATGATCATTAGTGATGATTAGCAATTCTTCTATTAAAAATAACTTTTAAAAGAGAAAAATCTTCCTGAGTTTTGAGAAGTGTTCACAAGGACCTCCTCCCAGGCTTGCAGGGCAGAAAAAGAGAAAGTATGAAGGTTTTTTCTTTAAAAAAAGATGTAAAGGAATCTGAAATAGCATGCCACTTTAGAAGACAAATGATCTCTCACTACAAGGGGAACCAATTTTCTTTTTACTTTTGAATTGTACATGGATGAACATGAATGTACTTTTCTAACAGCTTAAAGATTTTATATCTGTGGTATATGTCTGCAATATTTATCCATTTTCAGTATGGAACAAAGAGAATAATTACCTTCCAGGGACTGGTACAAAGCAGTAAGCCCATGCTCCTGCAGTGAGAGAATGCTCGTGTGCACATGTACCCAGAAGGGTGGGAAGATGACTGAAGTGATAGAGGTAAATCACAGCAGGCATATAAAAAGCTACTATCCAAGGCAGACACACAATAAAGGAATTACCAGATGGTAGCAAGCAGTATTCTCCATTTGCTTGTGCATTCCTCAACTTTGGGAACTTTGTGCATGCTTACATTTGCATTTTTTATCTCTATAAATCTAGTTGCCTCAGAAGGCACATCATTATTTACTTACAGACTGATTCAGCACAATTTGTATGGTCCAGGTGTGCTGCCTGTGGAACATAGGGCTTCTTCTCTGAGTCCTGCAGCAGCTTCAGAAAAACCTTCCATGAAAGTAGAAAAAAGTAATTTATAAATTTTTATAATTTTACATATATATATATATCCTAAACCATCCAGACACTCAGAAATTACTACTGACCACTGTAACCACCTTGATTCTGATGCTTCAGCCAGAAATCTGTGGACACAACTAGAGCTGTTACCAAAGAGTTCTAGTTGTACTAGTACAGCAAAATCTAATGTATAAAATCCTACAGAACCGAGAACCTACAGATTCGAGGTAATTCAGTGTCTAGGGACACTCAGGAAAAGTTCCTAGGTATGTGCAAGCACATGGACAATAATGTTACTAAAAGACATTTAAAGGACAAGGCAAGGACTTGTCTCAGAGACAGTCAAGGTGCACAAAGTCTTATAAAACTAATACTACAGAGAGGACTGGGCAACAATGTGTGTTCTGTAGCAAAACATTAGTGTTCATACCCCAAACTGGGTAGAGATGATAAGATTCTGTTACCTAAAATCACCATGAAAAATACTGAAATTATTTTTTTATAAAAGCAACAATCTAAAAATATGCACCAGATTGAAATTGAAAGGATTGAATTTTTTTAATTAGGCGAACACATGCCAGAAAGGACTTAAAACTATAAAAACCTAGCAGAATTCGTCAACTTGATAATAATGAGGTCTATTTAAACGGCCTATACACTTGGTCAAATAGATTTCTGTTCAACCTACTATTTCTTGCTTAAATCTGTTTCACAGTTCTGTCCACATTAAGCCCTTTGAATCTCACAGACATGTATTCCGTTTATCCATACCTCTGCCTTGCAAAAGCTTGGAATGGCTTTCATAGTGAGCCTTTTTCACACACTCCCCACTTGTAACCTCAAACTAAAAACCCAATTAACATTTTCCTATCTTAACCAGAACTGCGATTTAAATAATGATTTAAGAACCTCAGATAAAGATAAAAATTAACAGAAAATACAGGTACGATGAGGATCTTGAACAGGAAAAGAACAACTAAATTTTGCTTTGTCTTGATGGAAGTTTTCTTTTGCTCGTTCCTCTCTGTTTGGGTTGAGCTGCAAGACAGATTATACCCACAGTGCAACTTTCAGAAATCATTAAGAAACCATTTATTTTTTCCCACAAAAGAATCTGATATCAGCTATAACAAAAAATTCCTTGTTTCCAAGGAGCTCATATAATAGACAATAAAAACCAGTCAAAGTGAAGTACTTTATAGCTCTTGAAAGATATTTCTTGACTTTCTAAGGTCTGACTGCTACAAAAACCATATATTGCTTAGTCAATATAATTGCCATTTAACAGTGGTTATTGATTGCATTTGTTACCTGCCAGCTTTCAGGGAACAACTTTGGCCATTAACAACTGCAAGGCCAGGAATTTGTGGCCTGATATTTCTGTATTAGACCCTGGAGGCAAATCCTGACAGTCTAAAGCCACATTCTAATTTGTTTTCTTGGACCTGTTTGCTGATGGCTCTGAACACCAATTTTGTCAAGCAAACCAAACAAAACTGTAACAACTGAATCACAGAATCACTGAATTTCCTGGGTTTGAAGGAACCTTTAAGATCATCTAGTTTCAAGCCCTCTGCCGTGGACATCTTCCACTGGACCAGATTCCTCAGAACTCCATGCAGCCTGGTCTTGAACACTTCCAAGGATAGGATATCCACAGCTTCTCTGGAGAGCCCAATCCAGTGCCTCACCACCCTCACAAAATAGAATTTCTTCCTAATGTCTAATTTAAACCTACTTCCCCTTCTCCTGTCACTGTGTGCTCTTGTAAAAAGTCCCCCTCTGTCTCATAGCCTCACTTCAGGTACTAGAAGACGACAGTTATGTCACTTCAAAGCCTTCTCCTCTTCCAGCTGAACAATCCTAACTCTCTCAGCCTTTCTTTAAGGGAGAAGTTCTCCATTCCTGTATTCACCTTTGTGTCCCTCCTCTGGACTCACTCCAACAGTTCCTTCCTGTGCTGGGACCCCAGAGCTGGATGCAGCACTGCAGGTGGGGTCTCACCAGAGCAGAGCAGAGGGACAGAATCCCCTCCCTCCCCTGCTGCCCACACTGCTTTGGATGCAGCCCAGGACACACTTGGCTTTCTGGGCTGTGAGTGCACATTGCTGGATCATGTTCAGACTCTCATCCCCCAGTACCCCCAGGTCCTTCTGGGCAGGGCTGCTCTGATCTGTTCATCCTCCAGCCTGTGTTGGTACTCGGGATTACCCTGACCCAGGTGCAGCACCTTGCACTTGGTCTTTCTTGTTGAACCTCATGAGATTCCCGTGGGCCCAATTCTTAATCTGGTCGAGCTCCCTCCAGATGGCATCTTGTCCTTCAGGTGCGTCAACCACTTGGTGAAACCTAGAAGTAACTACACCTCTGGCTAGGACAATGCCTACACTAAAAACATTGCCTGCATGTGTTTACTTCAGTGTAAACATAGCTGCAGGCACATTTCCTTATTTAATCTCATTAAGTCACTGCAGAGAGGATGTAGTTATACTTTAAAAAAAATAAACAAACTCACATCCTATGCCTGTTGTAGCTTCATTGAAACATACTCTGATACAGCTATAAAGGCAGAAGGCCACCTGCATTGCCCAGTCCTCCCCATGGTATGCAGTTTTCAAACAGCCTTTTAAAGAATGGGAATCATTAGGGACTACATTGTACGGAACATATGATAATTTACCTGATGTTGCACCAGATATTGTGGACAGAAGTAGTATTAGGCTAACAATGTTATTAACAGAGTGAGTACCCTCTGAAACACACAGCTATGGAAAAATCACGATTAGGCACCACAACAATGTTCTTGCTATATCTAAATGAAGGTGTATTCTAGACCTCAGAGTGCATCTTTTCCCAATATGCCTTAGCTTTTCCTGCTTGCTCAGTTAGTCAGAACACAGAGTTAATGACAGCAAGGTTATGAGTTCAATCCCATTATGGGCCATTCACTTTAGACCTGGACTTGATGAACCTTTTGGGTCCCTTCCAAACCAGAACATTCTGTGAAATTCTGTTTAATTTCTGTTTTGACTAGCAAGTCCATATCTGACCAAGGACTTGTCCTTGTCAGGGACAAAAAGTGGTTTTTGTCCTTGAGGAAACAAGTCTGGCCAAATGACAATACTACAGTGAAATAGATTAATATTAATAGATTAATAGAATATTAATAGATTCCAACACCAAAAGCTGTTGAAGCACACTGCATCTCACTAGAAGGTGCACATCATTTCAAGGACATATATGGCTTTCCCTGGAAAGTTTTGATACAAACTCTCAGGTCATTTCAAGGAAAATAATTTAAAAGCAGTAGTCAATTAACAAATTTTTACACATCTTTTTTTGAAAAGATGTTATAATCGTTTTGTTCTCTCCTCAAAGGAAAGCAAGAAAGCAATAAGCTTTGAAATCTCCAGAGTTGCCAGAAAGTGAAACAGCAGCCTCCAGAGAACTCTTAGTATATGCTTAATTTAATTAACTACCCTTTTATTCTCCTTTTGGTTATACCAACATTTTTGATTACAAGTATTATAAAATGCAAGCCTAAATTTGAGCAAACATAATATTAGTGAGATTTAAAGGTGTCAGAAACTGATTTGTTAGAACATCAAGATTCCTTTGAAATATGAATGGAGATCCATTTTCCTTCAGTTAATATTATTTTGAGAGTGTGAGTGTCCCTCAGAACGAAAAAAGAATAATGGTGAGTGTATAGAAAGGGTGAAAAAAAAATTATAACACATTTTTTCCTTTAAGGCCAGGGTCCTTTGTTTCCAGATTGAATGGCTTGAATAGATTAAATAGTGCTATTATGTGCTATCTTTTTAGTTCACAATGCAAAGAGGCTTTTGGTAAGAAAATAGAGAATTGAGGTTGTAGCGACAACTAATGAGATGCAGAGATGACAAATCAACCCAAATTAATGCATCAAATTTTCAAGCTGAAGAATGATACATTAATACCTAATATCACATTTAAAGTTGTTTTTATACTTCCCCTTCACAAAACAGCTAAAAGCAAGCTTTAAACTGAGTCACAGATTCAGCTCACTGAGGAATCTTCCTCATATCCATGACAACTTCACATTTACTTTATACATGTCAGTTCTGGAAAGTTCTGTGTTATCCCATGGGGACGTAACTCAAAAGTATTCTCAACACGTACATTACCTCTAAAGCTAGAATTTTTGGCAGTGAAAAATAATATTTTCTATACCATGTTAATCATATTATACAAGAAAATAGAAACTTTTCAATTAACTTTTTTATTTGCCTCAGAATTTTATCACAGGAATGTAATTTACTTCATAACATTAAATAAGATGCCTATTAAACTTTTAAACTATGTATGATAGGAGACATTAGTCTCCTATCATCACTTGAAGTAAAAAAAAAATATTTCTAAAAGATTTATAGTACAGTACTTGGATAGTAAAGGTTTAGGGAATCTTGTTATTTAGAAATTATAGATGGGATAAAAAGAGTCCAAAGGAAATAATCTCTTCCTGACATGGCGTTTACACAAAGCTAAATTCAGAATGATGAAGATGGATAACAGAGTCTCTTCCTCTGATCCATTTAGTATATACATCCACATACATGTACAGATATGTGTATATTTAGTATATACACCCACATACATGTACATATATATATGTATATATGTTTATGTATACATATATCAAAAACTCTCTCTCTTGGTATACACAGAAAATATTCTTTAGATATTTCATCACACAGTTTGGCTAAGTCCTGAGCTTCAGAACTAGTAAGTTGGAAATTATTCTTAGCAATTTTTTTCTGTCCAAAGAGCCACCTGAGCTGAACCACCAGACTTGGAAGTCCAAAGACTGTTTGAATGCTCTGGGTTTAGGACAACACTGCTTCTCATAAAGTCAATGATACATTACATTTCCCTTAAGTTAATACAGAAACAGTTAAGGGTTACACAGTTCAGTCTTCACATTAGATTCTTGAAATAAAAAAAAAAAGTCATAGTAGAGTGGGTACTGAAATTAACAGCAGAGCAAAACTATAAAGTATAGATTTTGCCTGAATTGGGAGGTTTTGTTTGCTTGCTTTTTGCTTTTTTTTTTTTTTTGAAAACATGCTTCTCACAAGAAAATGTGCAATACAAAAGATAAAATGAAGATTCCCTAACCAAGAAAATGTCATTACACAGAAAAAACTACAAGTACCTCTTCCAAAGTTGTGTCAGAAATGCCATAGCCAGTCACATGTAGATGCTGAAGGCTTTGATCTAAAGCTTGAAAAAGACCTTTAAAAGAGGTCTTATCTGCCCTTTCTGGGATCACATAGGTCAGCTCAGTCCCACTGTTCTCTTTCAAGAAGGCTTCTGGAATGTGGGTCTGTACCAGAGATGTGACCTGAACAATGTGCTTAGGGTCCTGGATTTCAAACACAGAGGGCTTTGAAGAAAGAAAGATAATAATGCAGAAAAAATTAAATATTACCAGAAGAATTGGTCTTTAATATTAGACTTCAAGCAGGAAAAATTCCACTGATGAAACTACATCACAGCTGGGATATAGAAACTACCTCCCACAAATAAAGGACAGTGAGACAGGCCCCTTTTCAGCTAAATACTGATGTTCATCATTTTCAAAGACGACATTGTGTTCATCTAAATAGCAATAATAATACCACCCACCCAAAACAAGCAAGGAAGCCGACAGAAACATGTTTTGCTGGTTCTCTAGTAATTTATGTCACATATTACTTCCTGTCAGGGGCATGCATATCCCCTAAAATATACTTGGCAGGCATGGTCCGGTTTAGCACAGTAGACTTTTAACACACCTTTTTTATGAGTGTCAAGCTGTGTCCCTGGCCATATGTCTCCCTCAGGTAAGAGGGAGAGCCACAGCACCTGAGCTGGCCACGCTGCAGGATGGCAATGCGATCGCTGAGCACCTCGGCCTCATCCAGGTGGTGAGTGGTGAAGATCAGCGTGCAACCTGCATGGCAAAGATTGGCACATGGCTACAAAACCTGGCTTCTAGAGAAACCCCTCACAATGGTCCTTTAGCCTTAAAGAAACTTTGTTTTCCAGACTCTTCAAAATCTTAACTACAAGACACAAACAAAATCTGTTGTCAGAATTACAAACTGAGTTAGATTCAGTTCTAAACTTGCTTTTCCCTGTTTCATACATAGCAAACTGTATTAAGGCTTTAGAATCTCCAGCTGTTTTAAAAGCTTAATAAATTCCTTAAAACAACATAACAGCAGTGTCCCTTTCAATGGATCAGTCAGTGTGAGTTATCACAGCTAATTGAGTGCTCACTAGCTGAAGAGTTTGATTCCCACAATCAATTTTAGAATTAGTGTAGCAGACTGACTGATTAACATATATTTTCGTTAGAAGTATATAAGTATCTATATACAGGTATATGCAAAATATCAGAAAGCAATTTTGAGAAGCTGAAGAGAAGGGAGAAATTCCAGGGCAGGACTTAGAATTAAGCTCAATCTTTTTTAGATTGGGTGTCTTTCTGTACAATAGTAGATAATTCTTGCAGTGCCATTTGACTTGTCTGAAAGTTACCAAGTTCAACCTAATATGCCCTCAGAAATTAATGTGTTTATCTTCTGATAATATTTTGGCTGCACTTTGACTATTCAGTTTAAATTTATTGAAAAAACATCCAGAAAGAAAAATAAGATGCAAATTATGCGCATAAACTTTGTACCAGCTTTGTACTTCAGAAGAACATCCCAGATACTACGGCGAGAACATGGATCTACTCCACTGGTGGGCTCATCCAGCACGACTGTCTTTGAGTTCCCAATAAAGGAGATGGCAATGGACAGCCTCCTTTTCATTCCCCCAGAAAGGGCTCCAACAGGTTTGTACTGATGTTGGGATAAATCCACATCTTCCAGAGCTCTGAAACAGGGCCAATTTTAAAAATGTTCTTCTAGTCACATTCTGTCCACTCAGAGAACAGCTACTGAAAAGTCATTTTGAATGGAGAGCGATAAAATCACTACCTCTATCTGATTATATGCTTTGGTACCAAAAACAAATAGGAAAAAAAGTATCTCTACCTACAAAGCATAAATGCATATCATCATCAGATGCACAGATTCTAAATAAGTATTGTAAAGAAAAATTTTAAATTAAAGCAAGTAAAATAAATACTAGTTTGTCCAACAACTTCAGCCAACTCCAGATTAAAGCCCCTTTAAACAATGATAAAGACTGCTAGTTTCATAACTCAAGCAGTGCTTCAGGTTTTGCAAACTACTTAAAGAACACTAGAGATGCCTGAGACTTTAGGAAATGTCTTTTTATTTTAAGTAAATAGAGTAACACCACTCTTTTTTCTTTCAGGAAACACGTATTTGGGAAATAAACTGATTAGTGATCCCTGGGTAGAATCTAATCAAATCTAATCTAATTCCTGTGTTAAGGACTAGGACATATCTTACAGATGTTTCCAATTCAGCTCTTGCCCTCTGATGCTGATCCTTCATCTGAGTATGGTATGGAAACATGATTAATAAAGGCAATATTATAAGATCTTTAACTTATTTTTCATCACGCTGAGCATCTAGTCACTGACCTAAGAACTTTCAGCTGCTATCAGCTTGGCAAGGAAGACATAGAAGGCTCAACAGTCCTAAGCCAAGCTCCTGAATCATTTTGGTGAAAATGCAGTCTGTAAGCCATGCCATTTACCCTGAGAGAATTTCTCATTTTTAAGAAAACACATTTCAATAGATGTTCTATAGATATGTAGTGAGGAAAATTAATCCTAATCTCTTTAGAAGCCCGCTTTTTTTGGTTAATAAAAAGCTTTTGTTTCCTTTTCTTATTGCTTTTCTAATTCCTCTGAAGCCCTTTAAAGCATTTGTTGCCTTTAAAAATATTTTTTCTCAGTAGCAAGGCCTGCACAGTTCTGAGTGTTCTCATGTGTCAGTAGTATGACAGACTGCTGCTAGAATTACAATTAAGCAGTCTAAGTACCATAAGGTACAGAACATTCTTTTACATGAATTTTAAACCATTTGATAAGTTGGTTTTGTCTCTGTAGTTCTGGAGAATTCCTTCTGTTTTTTCTGGGGAGAACATAGTGTCCCACATCTGAGTTTGTTCAGATCAAAATTTAAAAGTAACAGGTTTTATGATAACTACCAAAAGGGAAAGCCACTTTGCCACAAATGCCTCTGCATATGCTTGATTGTACACTGAAGGAGAAGTCCCATCAACTTGACATTTGTTTCCATTGAAGCTTGGAAGTGCCCAGCTCTTCACAGAGCTTAGCATGAATCAGAAGGTAAACAGAAACTATTTACACTGCCACACTGTTTGAAAGGCATGGCTTTTATTCCTGAAGTAGAAAAGCAGTTTGCTATTAATCTACCATATCTCATCTTGTATAATTTACTAGTTAGTTTAATACACACTAGGCAAAAAAAAAAAAAAAAAAAGAAGTATCAGCACAGAAACACTAGCAAATGTTTTTAACCTGACAAATCCTCTAAGTTCATGTCAGAGCTCTGACTTGTTTTTGCTATTGGATTTTTCATTTTTAAACCTCTTCATTTATTAAAAACATTTTGAGGTTAGATTTGGCAAAGGAAAATGAGGTGGCCTATTTAAAAAAGATTATAACAAGCACTGCCTTTACCTGGATTTTCTGGTTTTTTAGCTTTCCTTCTGCTGCAAGTGAGGGAATACAGGATTATAAACATATGAAGTAATTTTGTTGATTTATCTAAAAACTCAGGGCAAGCACAGCAGTTTTCTTTCTATCTGCTTCTCTAGCAAGGACAGAGGTAAGGCAGACAGCATGAGGCAGAACCCCTGCAATTTCTACAGGGCTAACCACCTCCACTCCAGTCAAAACATCATTATTTGATGGTTCTGTATACCAGGTTTTAAACACTGACAGTTCCCACTACAAATATATTCAAGTAAGAGTTAGAAACTAGGAGATCTGTTCTCAAGTCATGATTTCAGAACATGAAATGTGATAAAAACTCACAAAACCCTGCAGTTTCCATTGCTTTTTTTTTCTTGCAAGCTTTGCATTTTCCCTCTTTTGTTTATTTGGCCGGCTTGCAATAGTCATTACCAATTTACTTGACAGATTTGAAGAAATGGAAGGAAAGCTTACCCACTGACTTGCTCATTCAACTGTTCTTTTGTCCACCCTGGTGCCTTGACTGACCCGTAGAGCAGGAGATGCTCCCGCACCGTCAGCGTGCTCAGCAGGACATCGTACTGGGGACAAACACCCAGCTCTGCCCTGATGGCAGCCAGCTCAGTCCTGATGTCCTTCCCATCAACAATAATGGTACCAGAGCTCGGTGGGTACAGACCAGTCAGCAGGGAGCTGATATAAGGAAAAAAAATAAAAAACAAAAACAGCAAGATAATGTGCAGTTAGCTCATCACTCAGGTATCCTGAGTCATGTTCTAACATCCTTAGAGCAACATCAGTGCAGTTGAGTATAGTGATAGAAACATCACTAATGCTTTGGGTTTAGATATTTTTGCTTTTGAGGGGTTTATTTCTGTTGGTTTGGGTTTTTTGGGGTTTTTTTGGTTGGTTGGTTGGTTTGTTGCTGGATTTTTTGTTTTGTTTTTTGAACATGACCTCAAGAGTTCTTCCTTTCCCTTCTTCCAGAACAAAATCCATTTTTTCCCTACCAGATCTAACAGGTGATTTTTTCCTTTTTCACATGGGTATTCTGTGAAGAGTATTTCCCAATTAGGTCCCATCCTGCAACACCAGCTTGATGAAAGCTGATTATAGCTAACAGAAAGGTAGAAACAAACTTCTTAGTTGAGACATTTGTAAAGGTCATTTTTCATTTCATTAGTTTCATTTCTGGTCAACTACCAAGAAAGAAGTCCCCTGCAACCTCTGAGGACAAAAACTCCACCATAAAACTCCATGTGATGAGAACATATAGGTTGCCAGAAAAGAACACTCGTCAAGATGTGTTCAACACTACAACCAGACCAGGTCCTACTTAAGCTGTTCCTGAGATATTGCAACATGGTTTAAGTGGCACAGAGGACTCAGTTCTCTACTCATTAACATTCCCTTTTGTCATAAATATGCAACCTTCATTTTCCATGTGCTTTGGGGAGTTCATCAAATATTTATTTGGGGGAAAAAAAGAGGCATAGCAAATAGTTCACAAAATTTTAAATTGAAAAAGTGTAACAGAGATCAGAGGGGACAGTAACAGCATTGAAAGTCAGACTTACATAACTGTTGTCTTTCCTGCTCCATTAGGTCCCAAGAGTGCTGTTATCTGACCCTTATGGAAAGTGAGGTTGAGGTCTTTAACAGCAGCCTTCTGACCATCCATGTGCTCTTTGGTGAGGGACAGCAGCACGACACCAATGGTGGCTCCTTCAGTGCAAGGGACTTTCCAACTCTGAGTTGCTGACTCTGTGTGGGGAAGAGCAGCAGAATAAGCAGGTTTCTGAATTTAAACGAGTGTGTGTGTATGAAAGGAATAGCAAAATAACTTCAACTTCTACCATTTACCAAAGCCTAGAGCACACATTAATTGTCTGACCTGATGCAAACTACACTGAAATGAAATGTCAGTTAATATTTGCTAAGAATTTGGCCCATTTGCAGTTCTAAAAAGCAACTTATAACAGCTATGCCAAGCTATGTGCATGTCTACAAATGTCTTGATAAAGTCACAAAATAGTTGCTATATTTTATTTCTAGTAAAAAGTACTTATAATAACATTACTTGAATCATGTTTTATGCCACAAGCATTAGAAAATTCTAACTGTGAAAGCTACTTCATATATGTCATCCAGTTTCAGGCACACAATATTGACATAACATTCACAGGCATAGGCAGTTAATCTTCTCAATTCCCCTCAGTCAACTAAGCAAAGCAGATCTCTGAAATGACAGAGTAGCAGCCAAGTCAAAGCATAATTCAAGGTGCTCAAGGCAAGCAGATATCTGACAGTCCTATAACTGTGAGATAACATCATCAGGAAACTGAGATGACACATGACACCAATGAAGTTGCCTTCCTTTCCATGTCAGGTTTGCACTACTTTCCAAACATGACCACAGTCAATCAGGAGCCGCATTACATTATTCATGTTTAATATTTTATTGACTCATTACCACTTAGAGATCTGGCAGTGAGTTGGTTTATTTTCTTTTTGAGCAAAAGCAAACCAGATTGGAATGCTTGTCCAAAGAAATAAACTTTTATGCCTGAGAATTATGAGAAGAGAGAATTATTCTTATGAATATATATGTACATAAGATATTTATGGTTTATAGTTATATTCTTTGCCATAGTTTTACATAAATAAAATGCAAACATTACAAGAACAGAGAAATATTCTATAGATAAAAAGCTTGAATCACGTAAATCAAATTATAAATAAAAATACATAATTATTTCAAAGATTGGTTTATTTACATTGTGAATGAAGAAGTTGCTTTTGCTGCTTTCATACTCAATTTTAAGCTTCTGGCAAAATTTCTTTTTAAACTTGAGGTCACTGGCTAGCAAGGTACTGCCAGCAGTTATAACACAGCTGAGATCTCCTACCCATGCACCACTCTTCCAGGTACCTTTCTGCCATTTCATAAATTTGTATCCTTTAAACTAGCAAAAAAGCATTCAAGTGCAGAGTGGGCCTCAGACAATGTAGCTTAGGAAAGACTCAGAAGGAAAGCTCCAAGTTACTTGCAAGCACTAAACTGATTACCCTGGGATTTCTCCAATGGGAGCTCCAAGTGGGTACACAGCACCCTGGTCACTGCCATCCCTGCTCTACTGAGGTTCCAGCTGGCAGGACCTACACCCCCAGCTCCTCCCTCGCACACCTCTGATTTCCTAAATGCTCTCCACGCTCCTGGGACCTGCCCTTACCTGGGCTGTATGGAACAAGTGAAAAAATTGCCTGGAAGAAAGTCACTTTGCTGTTCCAAAAAAATTCTTCATGGCTGCATTTAACACAATATCAGGACAGTGGCACACAATTCTTTTAAAGGACAGCAAGCTCCTTGGCTGCAAGACAGTTTTAGCATTCACACACAGACAATTTGCTATCAACCACATGGCATGAGGAAAAGTGACCCACCAAGTGTAGGCAATCACCTAAATAAATTGAGCCAGGAAGCACACTAATAACTGGTCAGACAGTAAAATTTATGTCTTTGTTTTCCATAGATTATGTAGTGAACCCAGAGGGAAACACTGAAAATCTTAATTTTATGTAAGGACCAAACATGATCATCTTAACAAAATAGAGTTGTTCCAAATTGCAGAAATTCAGAAAAAACTCATACAAATCATTTTTCCACAAGTGTTTAAATGAATCTCAAGACATTTTGAAGTCTGCTCCAATCTAGGAGACATCTGTATGTAAAACTTCTGAGTTGTTCAGATTGTTCACCTACGCTACAGACAACTGGATCATTTCTAAGATACTGCAACTTCCAAAAATAGCACAACAACCCATCATGTTGCTTCTAAGGACCAAGATGGAATACAGGTGAAACATACTCCTTCATTTCCAAAACCTAAACTAAACGTGGGGACGTCCTTAAAGGGACTGGAAAGGGGGGAAAAAGTTAAAAAAAAAAAAAGCTCTGAATATTGTAAGCAAGTCAACATACATAGAAGAGTAGTGAAATTATCTGGAGGCTGATAAAAATTAGTTACAATAACAGCTTTCTAGAGAAAAGGCTAAGAAGAAGAGACAGAAAAGTGATTATAGAAGAGGGAAATTAGAAACAGAAGGGAAAGAAATTTAAAAAGTTAATGTTTCCAATGAAACAAGAAGCAAATATTAAAAAAAAAAAGTTAATAAAGCCCAACATGTTCCAGATTCAATAGGAGCATGAAAGGGTTCAGTGAACTCTGAAAGATCCAAAGCAAAGAGGCAACACATTGGGACAGGATGAACTCAAGACATACTTATTTTACATCTTTTAAAAGGAGTTTTCTTAAATAATTCTGTACAATTTCACAGAATGAATTAATCATTACAGGGGGTTGCAAAATGTAACTATATAATATTCATAGTATATACTATATAAGGAAAGAGAAAGGGACAAGATCTTAACATATAATTCAAGCAATGATAAAAGCAGATTGACTATGACTAGCACACCATTCAGAAAAAGAAAGGTATTATTCAAATTCAATTACTACAAACCTTTTTCTTGGAAGTTTTGATTGAAGAAAAACATATTAGAATTCAGATAATGTCTCTTGCTTCTCTCTGTACCAAACAGGTTCTTCCAGTAGGAAGCAGTAAAAGGAAAGTTCCATCGGTTCTTTAATCCAAATTTACCTATATTAGAATTATTATATAAACTGTTGAAAAATTTAAAGTCATTTTACATCTGTTTGTAGACTAAAACTGTCCTATTATTGCCTACAATGAGCAGGTTAGGCCACTTAATTAGCTCAAATAATTTTCTCTGCTTAAAAATTTTAATAAAGTGTAAAAAAAGTCATTTGGTCATAAAACCAGGTCCTTCCATGAAAGAATGAAGCCTCAGTGATGTTTTACCCTGTCTCCAAATCAGCTTCAAAGTATAACAGAATCATAGATTTAATATGATCTTGTAACCCATAGGGAAGAAAATGCACCAAACAGCCTGCCAAGAGAAAGAGACTTTTTTTCATTATAAAAATAATCCATCATACTAGTTCTTCCATTAGTATCTGCAAAAGGGAAACAAATCAGCCACCATAAGACACACTTCTTGTGGCACATAAAAAGAGCAAAAACACTCCCATATACAAACTAATCTTAGACAGTGCCTGATCTTTTCAGGCACTACTTACACCCATCACACGATACACACTCTGTCTGGCGTGTCATTACATTGACACTGAAGGGCAAGTGTAAATTTAAGACAAAATTTTTAAAGTTCAATTTCATATTCTACTCACCCCTATCTTTCAAGGCAAAATTAATCTAATTTTTTAAAAAAATGCAAAGTAGCCAGTAGAAAAAGTGACATTTGCAAATCAGAAGAAAGGTAAATCATCAGACGAAAGGTCAAACATACAGTGAGGCATGAGGCTATGATCAAAAATACATCAACCATCTCAATAAGACATAAAACTTGACTCATGAAAAAAATTTTAAAAACACACCACTACTTTCTGAAAATATACTTGAAAGTCAATCTGTTTTCTCTGTGCACTGGACTGTGGACTGATTGGGAGCAAGATACAGTTACTGGACTGTCTGAAGTTTTTATGATCTAAAAACAGGCTGTTGTTCATGGGTTTCAGCCCAGGAACTGACAGGAGAGTCACCATTTTTCCAGGAAGTTTTGCTATTAGACTAAGCTCTCTTACTGCAAAACTCCAATAAATTCCTAATTCTATTAAATATTTGGCCTTCCCACCAGCAAACGAAAGATGGCTACAAATTCTAGTATAGAATTGTGTTAGCACTAGTCAATATTTATGTATTTAGGAAGATGTTGTTTCCCAGTCACTAAAGAAAGTCAGTTTTGCACAACAGAAAAAAAGATATTTTTGTTTTATTTGCCTAAAACCAAGAAAGACAATGCCATGATAAGTGTTTCCTGTGGTGGCTGAGCTGTTTCATTGTGAAGATATTAATGGATTAATAATATTAAATAATATTAAATAACTTCTTCAAAACCATGAAATAAGAACAAGCTCAAGATCTTACCAGGAATAATATTGCTGAAATACCAGCCACCTACAAAATATAAAATGGAGTCAAAGAACATCATCCAGCACATCCATCCAAAGGTCATGTATCCTCCATGTGCGATTGACTGGTGCACATTATCCCACTGAATTCCTGGTAGCAATAATAATGATTTTTTTAAAGGTCAAAGCTAAATCAGCACAGCATTAAAGATCACATATACATCAACACCACACACTTCTAGGAATTTAAGCACTGGCACAAAACAAATCATAGTTAATAACAGTAATCCTAATGAACAGAAAAAACATACTATGCCTTTACAAGCCTGTGTTTAGAACAGCAGGTGTCACTGCTGCTGGGAAAATGAAGAGAAGCTATTGTAGAAAGGGCTGTTAATGAAGTTTTAACTGGCCCTTAATCTGGCAAAAGAAAAAGAACTACAACACTGACAAAATGGGGCACTGACTAATGAATCAGGCTTTAAGCTGCTCTGCTGATATAAAGAAAGGATTACACAAAGTTTAATATCATTTCTATAATGCTAAAGCTGAACATTTAAATCTGTGAATTCTAACTAAGAAGCATTGTGTACATTGTCTACATTCAGACATTAACAGGAATGAGCTCACTGAATAATGACTTCATAAAATGATTACATTGCAGAAGATGTGAAAGGAAAAAAGAAGGTGCAAGCACTCGTGCTACAGAAAGCTACCATAGTGCTAAATGCAAAACAAAGGTAACAAACTTGTACATTTATTAAAAATATTGCATTTTTTTACTGAAAATGCTACTTTATTTGCAGTAGAGTGGGTCATGATATTGCTTCTACAATTTTTCTCCACAATTGTCAAGGAAAGTAGTTTTTCCCAAAACACATATTGCCCTTCCTTCAGTAAAGATGAGTCATTTTGATGAAGTGTCTGGTGGGAAATTTAAGTAATATTTTCTGCAATTGTCTCTTCCACTCTTACAAATTGTTGTACCATTATGATACTTTTTTCAATAGTTTGAAACATCCACTGTCATCAACATTAGTCTAGTCATTATAGTTAAAAAATTGATTACATCCCTTTAAGTACTTGAACTTGATCCAGCTTATTAACTCATTAGAGATTTTTTTCAGAAAAGATTGAAAAACACTTCCAACTGTAATTTTTGAAATAATAATTACAAAGCTTTTCTCCTAACTAAAGAGCTTACCTATTTCTTGGCCCTCAAAATATGTAATGAAAAATATTCCTTGCCCAAAGGCGGTTGTAGAAAGAAGGCACTACAACATCAGAGGAGAAAGAGCATGTGAACAAGAAATAAAAACATGTTGTTAACAAGTTCCATGAAAGAAAATATATTGTGATACTAAAGCCAAACACAAACTAAATAGACCTTTTTTTTCTCCTCCACATAGCCTAATAGTTGCTATTTTATGTTTTAACCATACTCCCCCACAAACCTTAGTAGTATTTGCTCCACCTAACAGAGCTCCACTGACCTCGCTATTACTACTGAAAAGTGTTATTTTAGCTGACCAACTGACACTGAAAAAATGAGCAGTTTTAATGGTGTATTAATTATTCCCTCAGCTTAATTCAGTGAGTTATTTTGAAAAAGTAAATCCATAATGTGTGACATATGGCTCTCCTTATATGATGGTGATATTTGAGGTCACATTCAAGGATATAGTATGTTAGGACACTACAAAGACATAAAACAGTCTGTGGAGCACATACAACAGGAAAAGACCTGCAAGAACCTACACCAAAGAACATATACCTCAGATTATATGATTGGAAAAACCTCTGACCTATTCTCCAGTTATATTAACAGAAAATCTAACACTAGCTTTTTTCCAAACAAATAATGACTTTGAGAAGTAGCATGTCATCAGCTGATCTTGAAAATACACTAATGTTACAAATATTTTGAGGTCAAGACAGTAAAAGAACTCATGAGTATCAGGAACGCAATTTCCTGATATTTTCTGTAGGTTTACAAAATTGCCCTGACAATTTATTTTTCATTCCTTTCAACCTTCTAAATATTTTCTCAGTTGGAGACTTATTAGTCTGATTTATTTCCAGTAATCACAAACAGAAACATGGGAAAAAAATAAATACATTATGGTCTGAAGTTTTGAAACTAGAGAAATTCACAATATAGTTGGAGGAAAAAAAATAGAAAAGAAGAAATATTTACCATTATAATCTGGTTGGTGAAACTCAGCTGGTTCTGCAAGACCAACAAAACTATGTAGGGTAAAAAGCTGATCATATAGACAAGGGTGGCACACAGAGCTGCTGTATTGGCACTGCTGAAAAACGCTCCCAGAAAATAGCTTAACATGATAACTGTTACTCCAAATTCCAGGAGAAAAAGGAAGATAAGGAAGCCATTGCTATAAGCAAAGATACCACTCGCTTTTAAAATGATGGCCAGAGCACAGCTGCTTACTGTGAGCACAATGACATTCTCCAAAAACCAAGCAAAGAAATGAATGGCTGGATACACGCCCATTGTCTTCATATACTGCAAACAACACAGGAAAGAGTTAAAGTTAGGAAACAAACTTTCCTTTTGCTCTTTTTTTAAACAAAACATGCTGTCACCAAGACACTACAATCTTCCCAAAGAGTGTCATCTTCCCCTTAAATTACTTGTTTCTTTGCCCTTGTCCTGTTCTCTCACCTGAATCAGACACATTATTGAGGAGGGCAGTCTCTGACATCATCACACATGAGCACAAGGAGTCACCATGCTCAGCAAAACTCTCTTTTGCATAGGGTTTTAAGAACAGATGTCAGATTACTGGTTGATCCTGCATGCATTACCAGGCAAATAATATTTTAGCCAGTTATGAATTACATCTCTCTTCTTCTAAAAACATGCCTTCAGATACAATCTAATAAAACCTCTGAAGCAGCTCTCATAAGATCATCAAAATTAAAATTAAGTTGATTTAATATTTTGGAGAATTAAAAAAGTTTATCTTGCAACAGAAAGATTAGAGAAATTAGATAACTCCTTAATAATTCCCTAAATTAAAAATCTTACTCAAGCGGTAATTCTGCTGATAAAATGAAACCGGTGTAATTCTTTAAAAAGTCTATTTATCCCTATAGAATATGTATCATAAGGACCCTATCCTTCCAAATGCTCAGCACCTGTGAAAACTAGCTGCTTATAGAAGCAAATAATTGTCTCCTTTTCTTTTGGTATGCAGTCTCCCTTATATTCCTGATAATGACACGGTACATAACAAACTCTTAACTTATTTTAGGTAGTTTTATCATTACAAACTACATAGAGCAAAATATGAAAAAGAATCCAAGCCAAAAATCATTCTAATCACAACGCCTTCCCAAATAACACTTACCACCTTCAACTTTTGCTTTTTGTCTCATGGACAATATTTGCCTACTGATGCTCAAACAATGTTGTGAATCTGAGTTGGCAGCTAGAACTAGAACCTACTGCCCAGAGGAAAAAAGTGAAAACAAAGCCATCTGGATTATGAGCACTTAAAAGTACCTCACAGCTTTTGCATTTCAGTGCACTTAAATGAATAAGTTTTCTTTTCAGAGGCTAATCTGCCTCTTACCTCTTCAAGGTGAATTTCTCTTTCATAAACCAGCTTGCGAACCATACCAGCAACTGAAACCATCCATGTTAACATCATCATAAGTGGGAAAAAAAACCCTATGTTGTTCAAGAATCTATGAAAGAACAGATATGAAGAGTTGTCAGCCCGCAAAGGTAAACTATTTTCTAGCAGAATGTTAATAGGTTAACATTGGAACTGTTCTCAAAATACGGACAAAATAAAATCTGATATGAATAAGATTTATTCCTATTCTGATAAGAATTACTTATTCTTTTGTAACAAACTAAATATATGTATTGGTACAATATTATTATACTATTATTATATATTACAGTATTTTAAAACATACAACTGATATAATTACTCTTTAGGATTCCAATCAAAGTAAAAACAAATTCAGATTTGTGTCATTGGCAAAATGATGTATTTGGACAATGAAGAATAACATGACTCAGTCAATTTTCACTCCACTTTAACAAATTTATTACCACTGACTAATTTGAAAATCTAATAGTTGGGATGTTTTGATGATTTTACAGAGAACAACCCTACATTTTTGCTTCATCAACTTCACCCTTCAAGGGATCAATTTACAAGTTTGTGTACAGGACAACTAAGGATTTTAAGGCATCTCAGAATAATCTAAGTTAATTGCAGACAATGTTGACACAGCTTCTGTCCAGCAGACTACTCCACATTATAGCTGCAAACATTTTTTAAGGGGTCATTTGCCAGACAAACGTTGTATAACATGTTATGTTAAACATAGCTGTTGCTATGCTGTAATACTCTGGTATTGGATGTACTTGTTTAAGGCTGTGCAGAGATATACATTCATCCAGTGAAAATTTGGAACCTAGTAGGATCCCAAGCTCTCTAGAACTAATCTAACAAGGATAATACATCAAATTAAAAAGCTGAAATTTTACTTACAGATCACTGGTATGACAAGGGTAAGGCATGGCTTGCACCTGAACTGCTGTCTCTGAAGTGTCTGTCCCAGTCTGTGCTGAAATAATTGCCCTTTCAATCATGTCTTGAAGAGGAATAAAGACATGGTTGTATTTAAACCCATCAGCTGGCAATTTGTGGGGATGGGATTTCCATGTTGGGTTTTTAATCAAATCTGTTCTCATGCTGTAGAGAACACTGGTTCTAATTGTATATGAAATGTGTCTTGGAAGGAGATTGCTAGAATCTTGCTTCTCATCCTCTGGTGTATTGAAGATGATACCTGACACAAGAAGAAAGGAAGCTGTATAACTAAGCTGATATAATTTATACTATTTCCATAGCTAACTCATGGCTAATTACCATATGATATAGGATGCATTAATCTGTCAGGGCAGGCCTCCAAACTTTCTTGATCCTGAGCCCAAAAATGGCAGGTTTAGGAGACACATTTTTCATGTTCATGAATATGAAATGTAAAAGATTACTCACATGATAAATGGGTTCATAAAAACCATTTTTATCTGAGGTGATTTGTCTTTTTTGAACTGCAGTTCTCTTTGCATCCACATTTAGCCTTTTTTTGGGGGGACTGATATCAGTTCCACCATAAAAGCAGCAGCCATAAAATTTGTGCATCAAAGGATAACAGCTTCCATAAGCAGATGACAAAGTAAACACTACCAGCCCACTAAAATTTACTCTGATATTAATCTTCAGGTGAGTTGCAGAACTTCTAGTTTAGCACAGCAGAATTTGTATGTTTGTTTTCTATAGCTTTGTATAAAGGAAAAAAACAAAAACCAAAAAAAAACGAAAACCAAACAGATGAAAGCTCAATATGCAGCTATAAAGATGAAGCCAAATAAATGAAATTGCTTGTGTTCTCTTTTCATGTGACCCAGACTTTTTTAGGACTTCTGAATAAATGCTAGATGTTGCCCTTTTCTTCCCTGGGAAAAGGAAGAGATACCATTACCTATCACCTGGTTCTCTGAAGGAAAATAAAATGCAGGATACTTTATTTCTTTCAGCTGGCCAATCTAATTTTCCCATTTACACAAAGAGCTGATTTTCTAAGACATTCCATGAAGCTATGAAGACTCTGATGACCACAAAAAAAAATTCTGTGCTAGTTTAACATTTTTCTAAGGAAAGGCATGTATGCCTACATCAGTGAATGTAACATTGACATGTCAGACACATCAGATTCCTTAAAACACCATCTTCCCTCTCTCTAATAATGTGAGGAGACAATAAGGCCAGAGTACTGAAAAATACTCACTCAAAATATCTTGGCTTATATTAGCATATGACTCTTGCCTAGGTAAGCAGACGAAAAATGGAACTAGTTTGATAATTCAGTTTTCTGAGGGCCAAGATTTCTTTGTCCATTTCTTTCCTTAAAGAGAGAAACAGATTGCCTTCTCCAAAGTACTCCTGAACAGTTTTCCTTATCTCAAGGTTTGGCCTGCATGGGACTCCAGACTGAAGAGTTTTCTTCTTTACAAGTGCTTTCTCATGTCTTCTGTTGTACACTTACAATAAGGGGGACAAAAACCCCCAAAACAACAGTAGGAAAATATTGTGGAAAAATTTTATAGACGTAAGGGTGCCTCTGTTTTGAAAACACTGCATGCAATGTACAGCATTTTCTGCGAGACAAGTGTGTATGTTAAGGAAAAATATTCCTGCCTTTTAAAATCTTTTGTAAAATTAATTGATTCTCAGCAATAAGCATATAATGCAGGAAAAAGATGAAAAGAGTTATCCCAAGGAGGAAAAGAAATTCCTTAAGAATTTATTTACTCTGAATAAACAAGCTAATTTCTCTGAGGTATTGTTTAAGAGTAAATCTTAACAAAACCCCTTTCTTTCCTTCTTTTTGAAAAGTCAAGAACATAAAAAAAAATTTTTGAAAGGGTGCAAACCAGATGATCTTGTCATCTTGTTAAGTTTCCTCAGTATGCCACGTTTTTTTAGCTTTCTCTTCTTTAAACATTTATAACCATTATTTTAAATATTTTGATAGAAATAAGAGACTCCAAGGATTCATTTGGCCATTTCACAGTTATAACAATGTAATTAGTCTTTCCAACTTACATTAGAGCATTCAAATGTGCTTTATGTTGACTGTATTATATGTGATTTAATGCACACTTTGAAACTGTGTAACCCTAACCTACCTTATCAATAAACACAGACAACTACAAAGTCTGAAATTTTCGGTAAAAATACATTTTACATAAGGTACTTACTAGCCAAAAGATTATTTTCCTGCATGAGTTCATGAGCCTTCTCCTCCAGTTTCTCTACAGAGTCAAAAGGCTGGAAGCGGTCCAGTAACACACAAGAAGAGATATTTACAACAAGCTGTGTCAACAGGTCGATCTGTTTACTCGCTGAGCTGTTCAGCATCTTGTTCATCATAGTTTCTAGGATGAGGAAACAAATTGGACTTGCTTAGTTTTAACCATCAGAACAGAAAGGTGTGTTGTCACTTGCAGATCCTATAAAAGTAAATCCTCTTTGTATTAAAAAAAAAAAAATCAAAAAAACATGGAAATTATGTGTGAACTTGTGGAAGTGAAGTTCATGTCTCAGTGGCTTTTAGAAGCTCCCAGCTATTTATTCCTTCAATTTCAGAGGAATAAAAAAGTAACAAATTCTAGCAAAGTTCTAGAAGGAGGCCATACCCTTGAAGCTGTAGGACTTCTAGTCTTTTATGTTTCCATAACTATTCCCACAAATTCAAGGGAATTACTGTACTGCAGACTTCATAATAGATATTAATCTCTCATTTAGTAACATATTATCCAGTTCTTTTCTCCTTGATATTGTCAATGTTTCAAGAACCTTGTTACACAAAACATAAGCATTTTGATAGAAGTCCTATCAAAAAAAAAAAAGTATCTGAAAAAAGCCTAATAATCTCTTCATTTTTACTTTATCTATAGATTCAGGATGAACATATACCTCAATTAAAACCTGTTTTCTAAAAAACTCAACCTTTGCAGGAATTCAGATCTTCATCTATTGGTATAGAATGTAGGGATAATGCTACATCATTATGTTTGAGTGAATAATCAGAAGGATAGCATGATCTAGAAATCATCTTAACTCATCTAGGTTTAATAAAAACATCTGAATTTCTCAGGTAATAAACAATGCTATAAAACATCCGACACAATTTTCCATCTTAAATTTTTCAACACTCCCTTGAAGATATAGGCTTTAAAAAGGATAGGTGATGACCTCCTATGATAACAGTGGTGACAGACAAATCCTGGATCACAGACATTACACAGTATCAGCACAGGAAATATTACAATAGGGAGGCAGATAAGTGGAAAATGTATGAAGCAGTCTGAAGAAGAGGTATGATTAACAATGGGAAAGGGTAAAGTGCACAAGGAGAAAAAGTAGAGGAACTGACAGTCTAGAATTCAAAAGATAGGCAAGCAGTGACAGGGTGAATTCATAGGCTGAGAGAAACCACAACCAAATAGAGATAATAAATGTCTTACTTGTGGCTATCCTTGAGGAGGACAATAAAGGAAACACCCATGCTGGCCCCATTTTTTTTTTTTACAGCATTAGAGAGAAGAGAATATTCCTAACATTAAGCCCAAACGGCAGGATTTTCATATGCATTTTTATATATGTGTATTTAATTATATATAGCCCTAATGCATTATTCTGTATGAAGACAGGCTGTGAGGGTTGGGGTTGTTCAACCTGGAAAAGAGAAAGCTCCAGACAGACCTTCCAGATCTTATCGTGGCCTGAAGGTGGCCTACAAAAAACTGGGGACAGACTTTTTACAAGGGCATAGACCAATAGGACAAGAGGGAATGGTTTTAACTGTACAAGAGTAGGTTTAGATTGGAACAGGATGCCCAGAGAAGCTGTGAATGCCCCAAGCCTGGAAGTGCTCAAAGTCAGGCTGGGTGGGCCTCTGAGCAACCTGGTCTAGAAGGTGGCCCCATGGCAGAGGGGTTGGAGGTATATCATCCTTAAGGTCCCCTCCTACTGAAAGCATTCTATCATTGAATAATATATACACACACAAGACCTTAATTTAAGATCAATAATTAGCTAAGAAAAGCTTATCTCATGAGTTAAGCTGTTGAATATTTTAGCATAAGAAATAATATCTATATTGCTGTTGGCTTGGAGTGTGGCATACCTAAAATATTTCTGGAAAAAAATAGTCTTAATGTGCATGAACTTCTGTACTCCATCACAGAAATAGCACATATATGAAAAAACACAATCTACATAAAACATTTTAAAATCAAGGTCCATAGAGTTGAAGACCTTGTTTTTTCCCATTTATAAATGTGGCAATTACAAAAACTTGGTAAATCTATGTTCCCTATTATCTTCATATTTTGTTAAAAATCAAGTCAGCCCTCATCTTCCACTCAGCTTGTTTAACCTATCATTAAGTAACTGGGAGGAAATAAAAATGGTTTATGTAAAACCATTGGGTAGAAGTGCTATTTAAGAAAAAAATAAAAAGTTGCTGGAAGAATAAATTGGAATAAATCAGAAATAAGTAAATTTAGGTCAGAAATTAGAAGAAAGTTTCTAGTTATCAGAAGATTTGAGTGGTGGCACAGTTTTCAGTGATGGCATTACAGCAGTTTGTTTCCTGCCTCCTAAAGACGCACAAAATTATTTCGTTACAATGAGGGCAGTAGAGGGGTAGCACAAAGGAAAGCTGCTTGTTCGGGTCTTGTTTTTTTATCACCCTGGCTGTTAACACAGAGTCACATGTAGCCCTCTGTAAGGGAGAATCCTTGAGAGTGAGAAAAGAAAATTCATGTCTGGGAGAAATCAAAGATGAAGGACCAGAGAGAGACTTAGCAAGCAAGAATTTGAAAGAGGAACTTGCAGCACAAATGCCTCCCAGTGCCTCCTGAAGGTTTGTAAGGACTGTGCCCAGCAAGGAGCTCACAGGTTCTAGTGGGACAGGATTTATATAAGATTGATAGGAAATTATTGCAAGTTGCTGAGCTGCAAAGGCAAACATAGAGAGAAACAATTGCCTTGCCCCCACACAGCTAGCTTTGAAAGTAAAGGGACTAAGAAGAAAACTACAAGCTTTTCAGTCCTCAGCCTAAATATTTACCTTGCTCCACCTGAGTAAATCTGATGCAGTAATCCTCCTAACAGTATTAGAAATTGATAACCTTGCAAGGTCTTGCAGCATGATGATTTTAAAGAGACATTGGAAGAGTTCTACATCTATCCACTCTGTCCATCACACTTTACACACTTTACAGCAGGAGTAGCATGGAAAAAAACCATCACTAAATCTGTTAACATTTTTTATATCATTGTAGAGAAATAAAAAAAAGATACAAACACAAGCATCTTGTATTTGAGGATAATTAAAAGTCATCTGTATGAGAGTGTATATGTGATAAGGGAATATTTGCTTTAGTTAGAAAGCATAATCACAGAGATCAGGAGACTTTAGAAAGCTGGAGCTTTGGATGAAAATGAAAAAGATTGTGAGTGGTAAAACCAGTAACATGAATATATTCAAGATTTTAATTGGACACAAGCAAGGTAATTACAGGACAAAACAGCTGATACAATATAAGATTAACTATTTTAAAAAAAACAAAACAAAAGTAAGAACAGAGGTTTATAGTTAAGTCACACATGTTTATGGTCTAATAAAATGAACAAAAAGCACACAAGCTAAGATAAGAGTGCATATCATTATCAAGAAGTAAAACAACCAAGCGAGTCTATACAAAGAAGCATAATAAATGCAGAGGAGTGCTCTGGCACCTTGGAGAGATCAGTTTCACAAAGGCATAAATACTCTTGTGATCTGTAGCCCCTGTTGATTTTCAGTTTATATATGATGTTAATTTTTTCAACTGTATTCTCTTCAAATAAGGAAATTCTAGTTTCATAAGCCACTGTATTTAAATCATATTTTGTTTTGCTCTTTCCAATATTGATTATTTGGGCTTGGTTTTTAGCTGTATTATGATCCATCTTCACCTTGAGGGGTGAGCTGTGCCCAGCCCAGGCAAGCTAGCAGTTCACTGGTTAAGAAAATCACCTGAAGAGAAAGCAGATTCAAATTTGAGTCCCCTGCCTAAGGAGGACATGGAGCCCAGATTCTTCCCAGTTTGAATTCTAGATACCATTTGCCATTTTTCTTACTGAAAGTGTGCAGAGGCAATTCTAGTCTTCAAAGAAAGCCTTCAAACCAAGGCAAATTTCAGCTAAATCTCACAACCTGCCTAAAGAAAAACCACACCAGCTCATACCAACCATGACTGCACCAGCTCCGTGCAGTAGTACAAGTTAGAATGAGAACACACTTCATTTACAAGCTCTCAGGAGCCTCCGTGGATTTTGTCCCTCTCCTGCCTAGAGGCAGATACTGGAAACAATGATAGCCGTATTTCAGGTACATTTATTTATTTTATCTGTAGTCTTAATTCTTTGACTGTAAAGCAGACTTAATGATGTATATTTCTGTAAAGTCAGGTTTTTTTGAAACAATGAGGGTCACAAAGTCCCTCTATGGGGGTACCTGAGAGCTCATCACTGCCCTCCTCCAAAAGCAACCAGAACAGATTTCTGTTTGGCTCATAATTATCCTTACACTCACTGACCTGAAACCACATAAATCTGTCCTTTCTACCACAATCCTCCTCTAGAAAGTACCCTGCGCCCTTTGTCCATGATGTCACACTGTCTTATACTGCATTTTATCCCACTTTTCTCTCTTTCTGTTTCTCAAAATCATGAACTTTTTTAATGGCATCGGAATCTGCTTAGTGCAGAGTTTTCCTTCTGGCAAATGCTGGCAAGCATTTTAATGATTATGCATGCACCTACCTTACTGACAGCTGGACATACAGAATTTTTTCAATTATCAAATTCTTATAAAATCGTTAAGTAGCTTAAATTTGCAGCATAATCCTCTCTCTTTTCCTACTTAAACCGTTGAATATCCCAAATTAGTCAAAATAATGATTCCCTTTGCGCTATCCACCTAACCCTGGAGGCTCTCTGTCTGACTGCCAGGGCTCACTACCAACGCAGAAAGGGGGCAGCCAGGGATGGCTGTGCCTGGGAGAGGCTCCCATGAATCAGGGCCACTCCTTTCCCAGCAGAGCTGGGACAGGGCAGCTCCCATCATTTCACCTGAGTGCACACTGCTTCCCACAGGCTGGTGCTCTGCCTCCAGCACCATCCCCTGGCCCCACTGGGATATCCCAGGGCTGGGACTGGCCCAGGTTGCTTCCTATTGACAGTGCAGCTCCCCGGTTTTAACCCCTTCTCTCAGACTTTTCTGAGGCTCAACGACACCACACACAATAAGCAGAGAAAAAAAAAATAGAGACTTTTTGATCAAACACACTGTATCTAATCTCATTTTCTATTTATTTCCTTCAAAATTGACTACAAAAATATACTTCTACCTAATGGAAGTGTGGCTACAAGGTTTGTATTTCCCTTCACTCCTTTTAAGTATGTTTAAGGCTCTCCCATGACACTTTTTCACTTCTGACTTGTTACCAATATTGTTTCAATATTTGAAATTCAAATCATCCAGTCAACTCAAAAGAAAAAAGGCAATTATATTTGAGATTAACTCAAGAGGGTAAAGTCTCTTATTACTTAACTTACATATCACTTAGGTCGGTAAAATATTAAATTTCAACTAAATGTAGTTCCAAGTTGAAGTCTAACAAGACTAACCATTGCAAGTACTTTCATATACATACCATACATTTCCATTTTTTTAAGGAGTTTTTCCATGTTGATATCCAAATTACTTTCTATGAAATGCTTTACAAAATTGTTTTGCAGGGCTTCCTGAAACAAAAAGTGATAGAGAAGATAAACCTGAGGTAACATCTAAGAAAATACAAAATATGTATATGTATTAATGTTCAATTCCATTGCCAAGATTTCCTGCATGACATAGAGAAGCTAGATGACTTCTGTGATGTCTTCAGTCTTTTCCTCCTAAGAGGCTAACAGCACACATTTCAAATAAATAGCAAGGGGGTGAGGAAGAGATTTAGGAGAGGTGACAGTGAGAGGGGAAGGCACAAATATGTAGAATGGAAAAGTCCCAGTAATAAGAATATCTTTTTCTTTTATAGTCAATATTTTCCTAATCACTTTCATATTTGGATGGCAAATATAAGCAATGAACAAACAAGTACCAACACCATTTTATTTCCCCTGTAGTTCAGTGATACTGGAGATAGTGAGGCAACATTGCTTTTAAGTATTTTCACATCAGAAGTTTCTCAGCATCAGTCTGTAGATTCATGATCTAAAGCTAATCTGCCTCTTTTTCAGCTCTTTTTAAACATTAAGTCAGATGTATGGGTGGTTTTGCATGTATAGAAATACTGTCTAGATTGAACAGTAAAAAGTTGGAAAATAGAAAGATCTCCCACAGTTCACCAACCTGCAGTCGTGAGACTGTGAGAACATTTCCACTGGTTTTGAAAATCTCAGACATCCTAAGCCATGTCTCAGAATAAGTCTTCAAGTTTTCCACGAAACCAAAAGTGAAATTGGCCTGGGGGAAAAAAAAAAATACATAGAAACAAATTAAGTGAAATGTGTGCACAGTAAATTTTAAGAAACTGGTATGCTTTAGATCTTCTGCAATTCCTTTCCATTCCATTTTGATAGTCAGCAATAATAATATCCATGTTTTCCTTTTTTTTTAACCTAAGAAATTAAAAGGTTTTTTCCGATACCAAGCAAAGTTTTCCTGTGCTCTGTATGTTTCCCACCTGAAGTATCATATAGACTTCTTTATCTTACAGTATGTCATTCATACAGAGTATCATGGGGGTGCTTGAGAAAGACAGAAAAAGAAAAGTAGCTAGGACATATTCAAAAGAAAGCCTCTCAGTTGTTCTTTTATTCAAACTAGTTTGACTGAGTACATAACAAAACTGAAATTTGGAAGCACACTTTGGACAATAAATGCAACTGATCGATCAATCAGTTTCAAAATAGTCTCACAGGGAAAGACTTGAGTAAAGCAAAATATTTTCTGTCCCAGTCAAACACAGGTTACAATTTCTTTCTTAGTAAACAACCAGCAATTTTTTTCTAGCCTGTTTTAAACAGATCACAAGTACACTCAAGACTAGAAAATATTGCAGTATCTTTTTGTTTAAATTGGTGTTATCAGTCACAGAAGTGCATTTAAGAACAATCCAGCATAGTTGTTATGATAAAAATTGTGACATTTTCCAGCAAAGAGCGTCTGCAGTGAGTTGTAAACTCCAATTTGGGACCACTCTTCTTGCAATAATTCCTGTTGAAAGTATACAATTTCTGCCATAGCATTTTAAGTGCCTTTTCCAAAAATCTTACTCTTAGTACAACATGAGAAAACCATTTCTGGTGGCTCTTTCTTCCTCTTTGTAACACAGAATGCCCTAAAAATACCTTGCATGTAATTTTGTTTCTCTGGAAAACATGATGCATTTAACTTCTATGAGAATCCACATTCCACTTAAAAGAGTGATCATTCATTAGGATTAAGGAGAAAGCGATTCTAAACGTTAAACTAAATCTGCTGTCAAGTAGACTAAATAAGTTCTTCTGATCAGAAGTAACACAGAAACATCACGGATTGAAATCCCCAGACCAGGCATGATGGTGACAAGATGAAGGAGACCAGGAAAGCTGTGAGGGTGGCAAACAGGGAATCTGGGAGATTGCTTTCTACCCAAGACAGAGCAACCACAGGTCACAACACAAGGAGACCAAACTTTCAGACACCACTAGAAATTATTATACCCAGCAGCTTGTAAGATCTGGGCTCGGTAAAGCTTAGTGCTTCTTAACTTGATTCTGAACAGCACAAAGGAATAATTTTTGTGCTGAAATTGTTTCCAAAGAGCTACAAAGAGTAACTATAATGTTGTTGTATTCACTTCCTTATACAAAAAATAAAAAAACAAATTACTGCAGCAGCATGGATTTTTGAAATATATGAACTTTCTAGAGTGTAGGCACTTATTCGAAAGAAATTAAGAGCAGCAAAGTGATAAGTTGTGTGCAGAAGGTGCAGAGTCTAAGGCAGCATAAACTGAACAAATACCTACTGCCTATAAGAAAACATTTGAGGAAGACTATCTATATATACACACACACTAAAAAGCAGGAAACCACTAGAAAACTTCCTTTCAAAGGAGGATGACATCCAAATAAGAAAAAAAAAAAAACAAAAACAAACAAACAAACAAACAAAAACCCCCCAAATTCTAGGAAAAATATTTTTAAAAAGTTAGCTTAAAAGCAGTTTGGTTTTTTCATTCATAACCATAGGCTTTGGGAACTTCCTGTGTCAGAAGCCTTCCCCACGCAGAACACTTTGGAGAATCTGTGTCTAATAGAAGCAGCAGTAAAAAAATAAAGTCATACAACTTAACAAAATGAATAATACATACTTTCCAGGAAAAGATAATGTCCAGTCAAGAATTTCAAAACTACTTGAGGATTAAATAACTGAACTACTCATTGTAGTGTAACCTCCGATTAAAATTCCCTTGTTATGAGGGAAGTGTAAAATAACAAATGCAAAGCTATTGATAAAGATGCTAAGGGAACCAGAGGATTGCAGACTAATAATTCTGAAACCTAAGTAAGTTTTATTTTTTTATACTAATAATAAATTACAATAAAGAGTAGTAGTAAATAGGGAATAAAAATAATTAGAGCTGGGAGATAAAGGCATAGAATATTAAAATAGAAGGTGCCACAGTCTGAAATGGAAGAACAAGGAAGTGAGGAAGAAGTAGTTGATGCAGAACTCACCACAGGTACAATAAATACTGGGAATTTATATAACCCAAAAAGCAAGTGGACAAATTAAAGCAGCAAAGTCCAGGCAAGCCTGACACCAAAGTTTTTGGAAATAGCAGAAAATTCTTCAAAAGTAATTGCTGAATATAAGATCAACTCTGAAAATCTTCTGAAATAAGAAATACTTTCATAAGATCAGTTCATCAGTGAGAAAAACAAACTTAGTTGTGAAAGCAAATAACAAAGACATCACATGTGGCCTTTGAACTCCTGGATGCCAGCTGGCACTGAACAGCTTTACCCTCAGTCATCACCACAGCCTATTTCTGTGATTGTCACACCATCACTCCACACAGTAGAATTGCTGCCTTCTCTGAAGCTCAAACCCAGCAACCTCACAATTTATCAAAGAACAGTCAATTACACACTCTAACAGTCCACGTGGAAAGCTTAGAGAATATGTCAGAGTATACAAACAGTATTCTTCAAAGCTTTAATCTGCTACCTTTTTCTTCTGGTAAATAGAAGGCATGTGGCCACATAGTCTAAAGGAAACTAGAACCGTTCCAATTTCAGTAGGAGATCAGGCTTGTAGGGGCTAACAGGGTTGGAGTTTAGTAGCAAATTTAAGACACTGGGGACAGTATTGCATTTAAACTTTGCTTGTGTTCAAGCAATAGCTGAGATTTTTGTAATAAAAAAAAAGGAAATTTCCGACTATTTTCATATTTACACATAAACAGATACTCTTTCACAACTCCTTGTTATATTTACAGGACTGGGAAGAGGGGCAAGACCATATTTACAGAGATTTCTGAATAAGCTGATGGAACTTTTGTGAGCCTGAGAATACATAAGTAGAATAAGAGTTTCTATCAGAAATCTTTGTATTGTTCCAGAGCACTAAACCCCAGCCCCCCAAAAACAGCCAATCAACCAACAAGCCCAAAAAACCAACCCACAAGCCAACTTCTTTCTGAACTGCATTACTCAGTCTAGATTTCATTAACAGGTCTATGGGGGAATATGTTGTATGTGAAGATATCCATCTTTCCTACAGTTGTTTATAAGAATGGAGGTTTCCATAATAAATGGTAAATAATTGTGGAAATATTTTAACTGTTATATTCAAAATGTCATTGTAACATAGACATGTAATATAAGTTCCAAAAGATATGCAATATTTACCCTTTCTTACATCTTGTTCTTTATAAAATTTCCATCTAGAAATACCAAGAACAGCTTTATTTTCAGCTGACTAGAAATTTTAAACTAATTATGCTGTACTCCAGAGCAATAACCAATGTTCCCCAAATTAAGTTATCTAACTGCAAAATATGAAAACACTCAATCCTTTTTTCCAATTCAGAACAGAAACTACAAAGTTATGTAGTATCTGCTATCTACTATGGGGTATTTGGCTTCAGTTTTTTCTATTTTTTTAGAACACAAATCAGAATATTACAAAGTTTTCAATTTACAGAGAATATAGTTACCATCACTAAAAGTGATTATGTTGTTTTTGTGTACCAAATACAAGTAGCATTTTTTTTTTCCAAATTTCCATTCTTGCAATAACTAATATTGCAGGGTAAAAGTCAGATATTTAGAAGATCAATGCAAAATTTGCAGAGAAATCTGAAACAAGTCATAAAACCTTCTCTTACAGAAATACCTCTAAGTTAGGCATGAAGAAAAGTGTCATTGTCAATAATCACAGTCAAGACAGAACACCAACCACAGCAAAACTGCAGAGATAGTAAAACTCTTGAATAACATCATCAGCATCCACACATACAACACCTCAGTCATGACTGGACACTCAACTACTGATGTTAGAAACAATAAGTAAAGATGAACTACAGGTTTCTTAATTTTTTTTTTTTTTTTTTAATTCAGCTAAGCGACTCCCTAAGAACAGGCTTTTTCTCCTGGGGGCATCCCTTCCAACAGGTCCCTGAGCTGCCCCATTATGGTTCCCATGATAAGAAAACATAAGGCAAAATCTTCCCTAGAATATGAGCACCCTACACCTGCATTCAGCATGATTCACATGACACTTCTGCTAATGTGTCCTTTTCAATCCTTCTATACGTGGTTTAAAGGACTTGGAGCAAAATTCTGCTTTTCACGCTGAGTTTGAACCACTGTAGCAGGTAGAATAAAAGTTAAGAGAAGCATTAAGTTTAAAGTGGGAAATAGGTGAGATTTCAGAGTTGGATCTATTTTTCTGAAAGGCAATTATCCAGTCGCTTCTGCCAACCCTGAGAGAAGTGGACCTTTAAAACAAATTACAAAGAAAAAAATCAATGCACAGAAATAGTGGCGTTTTTGATACTCACCCTCTCCATCACCAGGTCAATCATGTTGATGTTTGAATTGTACAGTATCTTCCCATGTAATAAAGGTTTCAGGAAAGTCCATAGCAAAGCCCCATTAGGAGCCTGCAAAATCTCCTGATAAAGCTTCAAGCAAAAAGGAGCTGCAAAAATAAAGACAGATTCACATTTAAGGTGGACAATACAGGTGAATTTGATTTTTTTTTTTAATTCAAATAAATATTTGAGTCTTATTTTAGAGTCTACCACAGCACCATGCCAAAAACTGTTACCAGTGTTTTGGTAAGAACACCATCCAACTGCCACTAAGCAATCAGCACACGCTCCTATAGAAATTACTTAAACACAATCTATGATAGTGTTGAGGATGCAGAACTCTAAACACCGAGGAGGGAAAGAATCAGAATCTTAAGAGTTCCTCATATTTCTGAAAAGCTGCCTGTGAATCCCATCTATCCTAAGTGTTACATTAGTGCATTTTAGAGCAGAAGGACATATGCAAAACCTCTGCCCACAAAAGCGAATTCAGAGGGAAGAGTCACCTTTAGAGAAAAAAAATTTCCTTTGACACCCTCCCTTGTTCTGCAGCTTTGGACTCCTATATAAGAAAGAAGTAGGAATATACAAAATCCTTCACAAATACAGACTTTTCTTTTTGTATGATCTTACAAGAACCTACCAAAAAGACAGGCAAGAAATTGTCATGACATCTAACTCCTTGATTAAAAAAATCTAATCAGTTGTCTTTTCTATTCCTTAATAAAAACCTATTGTCCTATATCACATGAGGCTACTAATGCATTAGGGTGTATGTCCTCCAGAGCTAGGATCTAAGGAATAGTTTCCAAGATATCCCACTGCATTTGTACTCATGTAAAGGCAATGAGTTCCCATAAGAAACATTTTTATGCCCAACTCATGTTTTGGGGGTTTTATTCTTTATTTCAAATGTTTACACAGCATTCTGTTTCTAGTGCTCTGAAGAAATATAAAATAATGTCATTAACTCCTCAAGGAAGATAAATCTTTTTACATAATGGACAACTAGGCCAAAACCACTTAAACTCCTGACAAAAGTTAAAGAAAGAAGTGTCAGAAATGTCTCATTAAGAAAGTAAAAATTTGGGCAAGGAACTAGCCTTTCTTGAATGAAACAATCATTACTAAATACAATCCTTGCTAAACAATAAGAAAAAACTAAGTAAGTTGGCCAGAGACAAATGTCCATAGATTAAGGACACAGAAGACTTGCTAATCTGGCTTTGCTGTGATCTTCAGAAAGTCATTGGGAAGCATTTCATATACACAAAATACATACAGGTTAATCAGTGTGAAGCGATGTGAATTCAAGTTACTGTGGCTTAATTTTTTTTTTTTATTTTCCACTGCCCCATGAACAAATTTGTAGAATATGGGCAACCATATTAATTCACTCATGGAAATGTTGGAATTAACTGATGCCTTAAGTATTTCAGAGCCCTGTGGTAGAAAGGTCTCACAGCACAGCAGAGTTGTGACAACTTGAAAAAAAAAAAAAATCAAGAAACAGTGCTTGTGGCCTAAACTGTTTTTAAAGAGACGATTTTTAAAGAGACTAAGCTCCAATCAATCTGCCTAATCAGCCATCCAGCTGATTTTATTCTTCCAACAGAAAGAAAAGCAGAGCTGTCTGCTTACCACTACATCCCACACATGTAAGTGAGAAGGCCAAAGCAGAGCTCTGGCTCCCTCCCAAGGGTCCCAGCCAAGCCAGGAGCAATTTCTGCCTGTAGGAACCAATAGATGACAGTCTAATGTCCCTAGTGACACTCTATCACTGTATTCTCTGCACAGGGCCACCTGAGGCACTAACAAGGTTATTAACAATATTAAAATTAATCAGGGTGAGTCAAATGTCTATTGAGGAAAGGGAGCAAAGGTGAAACTATATGAGAGCTAAGGGATTTTTCCGAGCACTTGACAAACAGAATAGGAATATCAACCATTAGAAAACTCACTCTGTCCAGAAGGTTTGCATATTTTACTGCTCAATAGTACCACAGTTTTGTGGTCACCAAAGAATGGCAAGCCGCAATAAATTCTCAGTCTTGTATATCAAAGATATGTTTTTAATACCAAGTGCTTTAAAAATGTTAGTAAAAATGTCTTAAAGACAGGAATACTCATATATTATTTGCAAAGATAGAAAATAAACAGAATCTGTCTCACCCACAATTATCCTGTAGCCACTTAACTTTTACTGATCAACACTTTGTGCTCAAGATGACAGTGTCAACTGAGATGTCAGTGGGTATATAAACATTTAAATTTAAGTGGGAAAAATTTCTCTTAACTCTGAAATTATACAGCAACTTGTCATTGATATCTTTTCTTACTTGAGTCTTCAGGAATGCCATATTTTGCCATATTGTCCTCCAAAAGTCCCATGATTCTGGGCATGTCTATGAACAGGTTTGCATTGCTGAAAAATGAAGATTCTTCTTTACACACTGCCTTGATTACAGACTCCAGGGATCCAACAGCTGAACTTCTAAACTGCCCACCTTGCAAAAACTAGAAAAATGAACAAAAATACAGATGAATCAAAGTTGCTTTAAGTAGCTTCAAGGAGTAGCCCTGGTGTTCTGTCAATATTGACATCTAAGGAGACTGACAAAATTAGGCTGTTGAAACAGCCTATTAGGATGAGGGCCTGCTGTGCTCATTTCTGTTCTTCTGATCTATTATGGGGAAAGGTGATGTAGTTTTAATTGACAAGATACTCAATGAAAGACAGTAGCATAATGTACTACACTGAAACATTAAAAATACTTTGTAGCAGTTAGGAAGAAAACAAATGAAAATATCAAGACAACTGGACTACAGATACCCTGATTCCAATGCCAGTTTTCACAAAATATGCTCTTCCTGGTAGATTATTTCTATGTCACAAAGGCAGCAGAAACAACCAAAGCCATTTTGCCATGAACATTTAAAGTGAAGACAGTTGCTAATAAAAAAAATAAAAAATATTCAAGTGCACATGCCCTAAAAGCCTATTTTTCAAGTACATCTTTTAACTTGTTAGATGTGCTTACAGTTTTTGCACATCTTGAGTCATATCAGCATTTATTATTGGCATTTGTTCATGACTAGCATACTTGTAATGAGGAGAGAGAACAATCCAACAGCTTTTATGGCTTAAGCACCACCATTCACCGCATTCAAAAAGAAAGAACAACAACAATAGTCTCATCCTCTGTGCAGCTCCACTTTTCAAATAATGGGCTCGATTGTGAGTGATATCTCATGGAAGCCTGTACAGGCGCACAGCTCTAAGAGGACACAACTGCAAGGCATCGCTCTGCTGTGGTGCGGCTGAAGAGCGCACAGACTCGCCTGGTACTCATTACTGCTGCAGATGCTTGTCAAGGAAAGCATAACTAGGCTATCAGACATCATTTGAAGACTCCACAACTGGCAAGTAAAAAAAGCACTGTGATATGTCAAACACGCACATTCGGCACTGAAAAAAAATTAGCATTTTATCGTTGGAACTTTTTTAAACAGAAGAGTCAATTTTCAAAGTAATACAGCACTTTACATAAAGACATAATCACAGACAGTTTGGAAATTGCGCTGTTAGAAACAGTCTATCCTGATCAATGCATTTATTGAAGTGCCAGGTGCTTCTTTAGTAATCCTAGAGAAGTATTAGTAAGTGTTGTTTAAAACTCAGTGTTAGCTGCTCCCAAAAAATCTTACTTTTAGCATACAGTTTCAGCACAGAGCAAAGTAAGTAAATAATACCCATATTTCATAATACAATCATCAACAGCCCTTGAATGAATCTGCTGGCATGGACTTCACTGGAGAAATAAACTTTATTTATGCACAATACTGTATAAAATTGGTTATGAATCTTTATTAGTGACTATTTGCACTAGAAGAATAAATGAGGCTTATTTCAGTCAAAGAGCACAAATGTGCTAATTAATTCCAGTTCCAATCAAAATAACTTGAAATTCAAATAATGAATATTTATGTGGTAAGCTGCCACTAACAGGCTGTCTACTTACTGTCATTCAACTAAATATCCACTGACTAAAAAAGATATGTTTCTTAAAATTTTTCTTTGATAAAGTATGAGAAATGTATAGTATGTATCTCAACAAAAAGTTATCTTTGATCTCATTGGTTTAGTTTAAACTGTATAATATAAGGCTGTAATCAAGACTGATGAATCCAAGCAACCAGCCTCCTACAAACTAATCAGTGAAGCAAGTCACTATAACAAATTCATGGAAGAGGAAGGCTGGCATGGAAGATTAAAAAGTTATCTGAAACTGGATTTTCAAATGGAGGCAAAAACCTCATAGTATAGGAGCTTCTGACCTAACTGAACAGCTGTATGCCTAAAAAAAGTTATTAATAGAAACAAATTCACATGGAATAGAAATACCAGCTACTCAGAAAAAGAAACTTAAAAGTAAATACTGTGCTACAGCTTATACATAAATCTAAAATACATTCTGAATCATTACATTAGAGAGAAAGAAAGAGAGAAAAAATAATGTAATTTTCCTGGAAAAACTACAAGGAGCTAAATGATAGTTCAAAATTTGATAAAACCTAAGGGTCAAAGGATACAAATTCAGAGAAATAGGTAATCCTGATTCTTGGGAAAAAACATAAACAGAACAAAGTCTTTTTAGCCCTGAAAGACAGAATCAGAGGGATAATAACAAAATTGCTGATTTGATTAAACAATTTTTCAGAAGCCTACCCAATTGAGATGGCACTATTTGAAAAGTAGAAAAATTATATATACTGAAGAATGAGAAGTATAATGACCCAGGAAATAATGGATATCTGGTTCTGATATTTATTTGGGCAAGATATATAGTAAATTTTAAAGTGGAGAACATTAATGACAAAAAATATTTGAGATGTAAAATTTAATGCATTCTCAAGTTATCATTCCTGACCAACACAACATATTTATGTGGGAGGGCAATTCCTTTCTCCGAAAAAAATATATGCTGACTCAAATGTAGGTGAACTCTGACAAACAATTAATGTTCTTGCTCTAGAAAATATAAATCGCCATTAATCCAATTGCTGATTAATAGTGGTGGGTAAAATATGGCATTAAGAAGATATTGCAGGGAACCTGTTAACAGGAAAGAAAGCACAGGATTACAGAGAAGTTATTAGTGTTATTCCTTTGAGCCCTGAAAGAAGCAAATTGCCTAAATTTGCCTATCATTTAATACCAGAAGGCATTGCAGGAGAAAAGAAGATCAGAATGCAATATGGCAAAAAACCCAAATAAGTAATTCAACACAAATTGAGTAGAAAGATAACCAGTGCAAAATCTTATTTATTAACTGAAATCATGAGATGTTGCTATAAAATGGAGGTGACCGCAGTGTATCACTAATCCTTAATCATCTAAGAGACAAAATTGTGTGCAGTTTATGAAAAAGTTGAATGCAAGTTTAGGAATGTCATGTTAGTAGGTATAGACAAGAATGAGCAGGCTACAAGAGCCATCAGTTGTAATTCCCCTCAAACACTGTACATATTTCTTCTTCCAGACGTTCAGGATTAGCCTTAAACCAGCATGCAAAAAATGATGCTAGGCTGTCTTAAGCAACTGAGAGCTTAATATAAAAGAACAAGCTAAAGGAAAAAAACAAATGCTAAAATAAGTCACTTCAACATATCAAAACAGAGAAGGATTGCAATTGGACTTCCACAAACATATGGGCAAGCCATAGGAGTCAAAAATACTATAGAACATTTTTGATTAAAGAATAAGCATAGTAGCCACAAATACACCTAAGTCAGAATTTTATTCATTTAAAACCCCAACAGGTTGTTCTACAATGATGGGTTCAACAGAGAATTTGTTCAAGTTAGTGGAAGGATTACAGAGTGAGGCCACCTCTTACAATTAACAGCATTCAGGAACTCAGGAAGTTCCCTGCAGCTTATCTATTGATGAGTGACAAGCATCTGAAAAAATCGGCATGAAAATATAACTGGATAATTTCAAACAGCAAAACACAAGCAAAAATCATTATTGAAATCAGCAGTGTTTTTCCTCAGGGAGTTATCCATTCACTCAGTCTTTTTAACAGTAGAATCTGGCACCATATTCTAGTTAATGCTGATGGGTAGATAATGAGTTTTTACATCATCTTTTATTACAATATGTGTACCATTTCAACTTCACATTTTACGGCTATATTAAAGTTATTTCTTCCTTTTCATTTTTCCTTTTAGATAGAAATCCATGTGCATAGTTGACAATTATTTATTACCTCCTTAATTATAGAAGTAATTTTTAAAAAATCAACTTCAATGTCTTTCTGACAAAGGTCTACTTATTTTACCCTAAAAACATTTATATTCTTTATCTGATAAACTTTCAGTGTCACTGAACTACTTTGCCCTTGGCAATCATGAAAACAAAAATCGAGAAGGATGGACTCTTGGAAATAGAAGAAAACATTTAAGGAGGGAAGCATATAAGCAATATATGCACTTCAGTTGAGCACTTATTCAATAGCACAAGCTTGGCCACCATAGAAAAGAAGCAAAAAATAATCAATAATTGAAAGATTGGAAAGTATAAAAAAAGTTAAACGTGAAAAAAAGTAAGTCTTCACTTTTAATAGTCTTCAAAATTTAAAAGTTATGGAGACAGAAGAGCCCTTGAAATCAAAAATTTAATTTATTAATAAAAGAAATAGGCACTGATTATTTTAATCCTCCACAAATTATTAGGTGACCAAAAGCCCCTGCAATTTCAGAAGAAAAAGGGACTTAGCAAAACTTTAGAAAATAAAGACTGTCAAAAAAAGTGATCAAAAAAGGTTAGAACTAAAAAAGAATAAAAGTTCCAAGGTTAAATCTGTGGCATATTACAGGATAATAGGGGTGGTCATTGGGCAAAGCTTAAAATTGTGAGTAGATAGCCCTCTGCTGTTCTATTTGTTCCTTTGCAAACTTTTTTTTAAATAGACCTTTTGAGAGGTTCTTCTATCAAATAAGGAACTTTTGGAATTTAGTCCAAAATGAATATTTCATTTGCTGGTAGGAAAATCTGACAGAAATGGAGCTAGTTTAAGGAAAGCAGAAAAAAAATCCAAGTGTCTGATGAAAGTCACCATACATTGCAGCTGCCAAAGAGCTATCCCAAAAAGAGAGGCTCAAAACCAAAACTGCTAGATGCACCAGAACAGCATTTTTCAACTTATCTCTATCACACAGATTATAAGGTCTTGAAAAAGACCTCACTAAGGACAGTAGTCCTTAGGGCATTGTTTACTTTGTACTCTAGCAATAGACCTGATTGCACCGTTTACCACCGTGGGATCTTTTAGAGGTTTGCAATTTTAAACCAGATCCTCAAGTATCCACAAAGGACAACAAACCCAAAATGTAAAGCCATGGCGGTTGGCAGGTCTTCCTATGGAATTGGAACCTGCTCAGACACAGAAATCTTTCTGATAACTCATTTAACACTAGACTCACCATTGTGCTAGCTGTGTAGATGTGCATACAGCAACAAAAGAGATATACAGAGACGTGCATACATAGACAAAAGAAATACCCTCATTCACACCTCATGCCACTTTTTTTTTTGAATGTCAAGCAGAACTACCACACAAACCCCTTAGGTGACACAAACAGAAACATGGGGCAGATACAAAAACTGCATAGGCTGTCTTGAGCTCATATTCTTTAATAAAAGCAAAGCTATTTCACATAAACAAAATAATAGTCTGCTTTAAAAAACAAAACCAAAAAAACACTAACAAACAAACAAACAAAAAAAAAAACACTATTAGCAGAAAAGGTGTGGCTAGCTATCTCCAAATCACAGATAATAGATGATAATGTTAGTCAGTTGACAAACACTGAAGTAACTTAGGCTAGGATGTCATAAGTTAACAAAAGAAAAAAAAAGATGACAGAAACAACACATCAATAGTCTCAGAATTCCAGTCTGCTCAAAAGAGACCAAATGCATCTTCCTAGGGTTTATGGACTCTTCTCTGCATTCCCTGCTTTCTAGGAAACAATTTCTATTAGTATGCCTCCTTACTAAGCACATATCCCTACCTAATCACCTCACAAAGGGAATTAATTTTGCATACTGAAATCCTACACATACCTGCTGCAATGCAGAGATGTCAAGCACACCCATATTCTGGATTCCTTGGAGGAACACTGGAAGCTTTTCTATTACATGGTGAACTTTATTGAGAAGTGAACTCATACTAGAAACTACATCCAGTAGCATATTTAATACATTGCTTAACTCAGGTGGTATCTGGACCTTGGAAAAGCAGGGGAAAACACAATAGGAAATTCCAGTTAGGAACAAATGTTTGCCTCTCAATTAAACACTCAAAATTATTCAGTCTTTTTCTAAAACTGATTATACAATGTTCCTCAAAACCATGTTTAACAAAATTTCTTTTGATATAACTCCCCAGTTACTCTTAGATTAATCTGAAGAGAAGTTCTCCATAATATAATGTTAGATCTGGCTTATGACAAATCATAAATTAATATTCAGTAACATGTTTACACCTGCCAAGTTGAAGAGAGCTTTCCAACTCAAGATTCTCGTGAGATCTCCAACATTCTATCCTTTTTGAATTCAGTGTAAATGGAAACTTTTCCTTCACCATTTAAAAAAAAAAAAAAGTTCAATGCAATAATTTCATATTTTAAAAATATTTTTTAAGTAAATTAAACCCAGAAATCACTGTTATTGCTTAATATGATTCCTAAAGTAACTAACTTTCCTGCCACACTCTTCCTGCCTTTAAATTTTTCATGTCCAAAATAATTGTGTGCATTTAATACCCACCTGACCTAAGTTCAATTGGCTGTTTGCTATTTCCACCATGCAAATTCGTCATTATAGATTTTTCTCTATGTTCCCTTTGTTTGGGGGATTAGTTAGATTATACGATAATGCAAAGTGATTAATTGTTACCTGTCTATGCAAAATAATTAAACCATGATAATCTCATTATATAGTTTCAGTTCTTCTGCTGATTATCTATTTTATATCCACCTTTGTCTTCCTACTATAGTGTCTGTGCTTGATTTTCTTCTCAGTCTTCACCAGCTCTTAAATAGTCAAAACAAAAAAGAAACAAAAACAACACCCCCCAAAAAAAAAGAAACCCACACCAAGAAAAACCCCAAAAATTCAAAGACACCTATTAAAAAAAAAATTCCTATTTGGCTAAAAGAGTAGCAGAACTTCCATTATAATTTAGGATGAGCTGACAGTATTTTTCAGTCCTTTGCTAGGACTGAGTAAGTTTCTATAGAGTTCAGTAGCAACTCATCAGAATAAACACTGGTTTATTTTCTTCTATATTTTTTCCCCTTCTAGGTTTGCAGATAATTCAGGAAGTAAAATCTTTTCTTTTTCCTCTGGTATCTTCACCTATTGTAGGAAATGTTCTTGTTTTTAAAATTCTACATCTAACCTGCTTAACTGAGCCTGCAGCATCCAGAATACAACCAGAATCCTATGAATTTAGGAAAAAAAATATTCCTCCTCACAATAAGTATATTTCAGCTATTCATGCTTTCATTTTACGTTCTGTCAATTACCCCCGAAAGAACTGAACTAAATGTCTTCTAACTATCCTATTCAATAATTCTATTCTTACAGATAAAGCCATTATCTCACTGAATACCCATACTAGATTCCAGATTATCTAAAGTTGTACAGATAATACAGTTGTGCTACAGACATTTGCATCCACAGTGCTATGAATTCTTCCTAGAAAATAATTTTGTCATTCTTGTGATGTGAGCTCCTATGTTGGTTTAAGTTCAAATGCTGTCAGATCAAGCTTCCACTCACAAATACTTAAGTGACTAATTGCATGAACAGCAAGCTCTGCTAAAGATAAATAAAACTATGTCTTTGACATCCTATGTTTTCTGCAAAGTTTTCATAATTAACTCTTCAGTGATAATTTTTCTGAGGAAGCATCTATCAGCCCCATTCTTCAGCTGTTATATTTTGGGGAGCAAAACAAAGACAAAAAATGCCATATCTTTTTGCTTTCATAGAGAAAGAACATCTGAAAAAAAATAATAGAATTATTAATCTATCTGTTTCATACTACCTTCAAATAAAAACATCTTACCTTGTACATGATGTGACGTACGTTCAAATTTTGTATAATCAATACAAACATGGTATACAAGTCCAGTGCTGGTAAAGAACATAATTCTTCCACTACCAGGGAAGTTCTATTGTTTTCAGGCAGCTTTAGCAGTAGGCTAAGTACTTCCTGATCACATCTTCCAGTTAAGGCTACCACAAAGGCACTGTAAAGAACCTATCACAATATATGTGTATTAAGAATTTTTCTCCCTGAAATACATCACCTATTTTTATAGTCAATAAGGTGAAAATTTGTGTCACAGTAACATGACAACAGACCTGAAATAATAAACCATACAGCTTTATATCAGATTGCTATGTTCTTACTTTATACTCCTTGCACATATAAAAAGATAAAGTATATTTCTTATAAGGATTTGCTTTCATTTTCCACAGGTCAGTCATTCATTCTTGAGCATTCATACAATAAGCAGACATATTTGCAATGCTGAGCATACTTCTAGCAGATATACACCTCTGCTGCAGAAACACCTGAAGATCAAAATCTAGGCATGTAAATCACTATCATCAAACATTATGGTCCTTCCTTCTTTCAAAGGACACATACATTTAACACTTGGGGATGCCTATATGGCACAACGTCTGCTCTGAGCCAGCTCACATTTCTCAGTTAAACACTGCTTTAAAGTGTTATTTAAGAGCAGATGAAGGGACAAATGCCTAAGCAGACCTTGGGTGAGACTATAATAAAACCATCTTGGATAATGGCAAGTGCTTGAAGTCCAGATATCTCAGAGGTCCTTAGCTACCCATTCTCAACAAGTCCAGAAGAATTACAAGTTTTTTAGGAGCCTGTAGGAGCAAAGATACAGGGCTGCTTTGTACTGCTTATAACAAAACCTGCCTCTATCACCTCCATTGAATGCATCTCTTGCTGCTAACAGTACCCAGTCAGAGAGAGGATCTGCAAGACAGGATATGCAATTTAACACTTTAATTCCTATTACGTTTTATTTTCCAACTTAATAATTTGATTTTTTGGTTTTTATTTTGGAACAGAATTTTGCCTTTGTGATTCTAGAAGGTTATATATATATTTATAGATTCACTTTTCATTGCGTGCATTCAAGGAATAGAATATGAAAATAACTCTGCAAGCAGTGTAAAATGATACTGATTTGGACTTCTTGCTGGGGAGGAAATTTGACTGTGATGCAATTTGAAATTTATTTCAAATGTGCTTCACATGAATATCACCCATTTCAGTGCAGTTTTAACACATTCTATGTTTTCTCCTCTAGGTTAAGTTCCTTTGAACTTTTCTTGCAGCTTTCTGAGTACCAGAGCTAATCCAAACTCCTACATTCAGTAAATGAATGCTTATAGTCTTCAGGTTAGAGGTTTTAAGTGATTTCAAATCACTTCATCACATGGCAATGAGCATGGCCAGCACATAACATTTTGACAGAAATAATGGTAAATACAATAAGCACAATTCCCAGGTTTACTCTTACTGTTCCAGAAGCAAGCAGAGTAGTAGTATATAATCACAGAAATATAGGGCTACAACAGGCCTATGGCTATCATTAGGTTATCAGACAGCGGCTGTATAGATAATAAACATAATGGGCATGCCTAAAATATGACTCTAAAAAGTACTTGTGCAGATTTCATAATCACTGAGACACAGGCTTTTAATGCTCCAATTGGACTGGGGGAGGATTTAAATACTAAGCAAACAAAAATTTCTGTACGGTTATACAAATGCGAGATGTGTGTAAATAGCTAAGCTCTACATATAACTGGCAAATGTAAGGATAGAAAGTAATTTGACAATTCAGCCAATTAGCATTATTATTCCAAAGGATCAAAGGTACACTGAATCCCATTTAACTGAATTGCTTACAGCTGACTTCTCTCATTACCGTTTAGTGGTATCACAATAACAAGCTAACAATAAAGGCAGTCACACTGCCACAGAAGCAGAAGAACAAATCATCTGTAAGTAGTTATGATGGTCTGAACTGCCTTTTTAATGCTGTACTTTTCACAGACTGAGCTTGTGATGGTTTCTGCAAGCGGAGCATCACTGACACCCAGTGGCTGCTTGACTGAGCTGATCGATTTACACCAAATGTACCCTCAGCCCTTAAACAGACACTTGCAGCAGAGAGAACTTAGTTAGCTGGCATTTCTCATTATTTCAACTGATCACTGGAATCACAGGAAAAAGCAATGATAACACACAGCCCTTCCCTCAGAAAACTTACAATACTCAAGAATCAACAACTCAAAATGCAAGTAAAGCAAGACAGTGGTAAGATAACATAAGAACAGTGAGGAACACACAAAGGAATTTTAAAAATATGTACGTAAGACAACTCCATACCACAATGAGCAGAGGTGGTAAGGTACAAAATGATATCTCCAGAAACCCTCACCTTCTCTGCAATACCAAGACAGCAAAGCTCCAATTCTGTGTCAGCACAAGAGGGTAAAACACTGCTGAAGTAATGAAGCAGTGCCATTTAGACCAGAAGAATAGTGCTAGTGTAAATTAATCTCTTAATGCATCACATTATTACTTTAAAGCACTAAAACTCCCAAAGTATTTCACATGGAAGTGATAAGAGAAAATATAAGATTCCACACAAACAACATGGCTTGTTTTGCTTCAACTGGCACACCATGCTATAGGTTGACCCACTAATATGACACCACTTTTTGATCTTTTACCTCTGAATGAGAGACACTGGCTTCCAAGAGGGCATTGATAGTTTCTTCAGAAATATTAACAGAGGAACCAATGTCCAGCCTCAACTGAGTAATGTTCCACACAAAATCTTTGACTTTAACATCTGGAAGAGGAAGAAAATAGTACCAACAGCATCGATTTGATTAGATTTCCTACAGACTATATCCTTTCCATTCAATTCACTGAGAGTGACAATATTGCCTTAAGTCAATAGTCTCCATAAACAGTGTCCCTTTGAATTTAAAAGGACAAAAACAGTTATTGTCCTACAAAATTGCACTAGACTGACTTACAGAAAAAGTGAAGAAAACTGGAACTCACCATTCACAAGATTAAAATTGCTGAGGAAAGCTGCTGCTGGATTTTCCGACAATTGTAGCTCCAGATTTTCAGTCACCCTGGAATGACAGCCTTAGTTTCACAAGTTATCAGAACCAAGTCATTGGCATTTTGATGTTTTATAGACCAACATAGATAGTGCAACAGAACTAAAAGAGGCAATAGGGTCCCATTATGCTCTGTGTGCTCACACTGTGCATGCAGTCAGCACTTCTACAGAGCTTGTGTGGTATTTATATGGTGCAGTGCTCGTCATATTTCATGTCCAAATCAGACTGCATATGTAGACATACACATGTCTATTTCTATGTATAAACATACATAGAGATTGATTCCCACAATGACTAAGGGCCCTAGCAAACAGCAATTTATGGAGAAGGACAGGTCTAGCAATATCTCACTTCCATGTTTTTTACTGAACACACATTTTCAAAACCTAGATATAAAAATCACAGCAGTTCAGGATGAAAAAAAAGTCTAGCTAATTATAATTTAAGTAATAAACAGTATGCACACATTAGATATGATTTTCTCTTCAAAACTTGACATGAGCCCATGGTATTTAGGAGCAGCATCTAGGCTCAAGTTCTTCTGTATTATTACTCTAATTCAGAGACACCATTCAAGCCTGTTATGAAAACAATCCAACAGTCAAACCAGTATATCAACAATTCTAACAATGTCTACTTCTAGTTGATTGCAAATTTGAAATACTCCCTGGTAGCATCGTTACCTAAAATTTAATGGATTTCCCTATGCAAATAACAACTATCAGAAGTTGTTTGGAGTTCAATCCCATCCGTTTACAATCAACATACTGTGTTTCTAACTCTTTGAACTGCTGAACTGATCTGAATGCTTAATATTTCACAAAAAACGTATTGAGCTGTTGAGAGGAAAAACCATATCAAAAGAGCTATAAATAAAAAAAACTTGACTTAACTGAAGTCACAGGAAATTTAAAATTTTCTTAGTTGTAATCCAAATGATTCAGCTGATGGAGCAGCAAGATCTGCTGTAAGTGCTCAGCAAAAAATGTGTTTTTAGAAATATTAAGTTATTCTAAATTACTTAAATAATTTGTGCATTTTATCCACTCAGTTTTAAGTTAAATGAACAAAGCTAAAAAAAGACAATATTTCTCCTGTAATTACTTAATTTAGAACACAGATATATGCACAGAATAACATCACTAATGATAAAGAACCATTTGGGATACCAAAATGTGAAAGGCTTTACATTTGCAGTCGTCTCTGGATGTTCCCCAACATCAGATGACATTCACAGCTGTCACTGCTGGTATTCTGCAAGGCTCCCACAAAGTTCTCCAAAGCACTGGAAAGTTTTTGGTTTATATATGCCATACTCTCACAATCCCCCTTGTTGAAAGCAGGCAAATATCTTCCAACATCCTGCAGAACACAGCGAGCACATGGTTAGTAAATTCATGAGATTGTGTTATAGTTTGAAGCAGCAGCTCTCAGTAATTAGATGATTCATATTTTCAAATGAGAATATGGGTAAGGTAATATTCTCTTAGTCATTGTATGAGTAACTGAACCTGGATTAAATGTTTTCAAGAACCAAGGAATTTTCAAATATTTGAGTCTTGAAAACTATCGGATTGGTAACTTGAACTAGCCTGTCAAGGAGAGTCATCCTCTAATAGAAAAGCCAATCTTTTAAAATTTGTTTCAAAATGAAATGAGCTGTTCTTTTTCTTTATTTTTTTTTAATTTTAGTCTGAACATATTTATCATTTTCCAAAAAATTTGTTCTGAACAACATCAGTTTACATTCAACAAACCAAAGTATTTGGATCCTCATATTCAAAGCTTTTCATGTATTATGCTTTGTATAGTACACACTTTTATATTTTCTCCTGAATATTTACAATTTTGATTTTGCAAAGTTTTTTTGATATTTGCAGAAGCAGGTCACAGAAGGGTGATGACCGCACAAATGCATTTGGCCTGCAAAAGTCTGCTTTAAATAGGAGTGATGCCATTTGTCATCTGTTTACTTTAACACATTGCTGTTTGTATCAGAAAAATAAAAGGTAGACAAAGCAGCCACACTATTTAATAGAGAGAAGAAAAATTCTATACTAAAAAGTATGAGTTTAGTATTTTGTCTGTGTACACACATGTGTAGTAACCACAGGCCTCCTTCCAACTCTGGGAGAGTCTCTATATGCCAAATACTACTCTCACCTGCTGGCAATTTCATGTTAAAGAAAAACAGACTGAACCCATCTGGCAATCATAGCTGCTATTTTAGCTGGAATTATTCTTGCCAAGTTAATTTGTTTCTAGTTTAATTTCACAAATGTTCATGTGAAGACTTAAAAGTATAAATGTACTATTACTCATTAAATTAGCAGAATGAAAGAATTTAAAGAAACTTAAAATGGGCTGCTGTTTGACATTGATTGACAATCCAATTATCCTAGTTATAGGGAATTTCTTCTAGGTATCTTTATCAAAATTAGCAGAGTTATACCTATTTAAATCTCAGGTTTGTATAGCCACTGTGGGGACTCATCATTCAGAAAGTGGGGAAAAAAAAGGAAACTCATAAGTTTCCAAAATTAAATGCATGTTGTAAAGTACAATTGTAGGTGAGGGAATCATTCAGACCTGATAATGATCTTGAACCACAGAAATCCCTTCAAAGACAGCGAGGAGCAAGTGACTCAATAATCCATCTTTACACTTTGTAATGGCACAGAAAATGTTGCTAAAGACAATGGGCTCTTCTGCAAGAGAAAATGTCCAGATTTAATCAGATTAAATAAACCCAATTTGAAATAAAATTTAAAGTTAGCCAACTAATAAGGGAGAGAACATTTTTAAAAGCCAGGAACATCTGATATGTTAGGTACAGAGAAATATTTCTAACTAAATTTAAGTATCATTTCAGAGAACAAGAAAGGCTGGTTTGATTCAATTTCAGTTACTCATCTCCATTACATTTTCCTGATCAATAATGAGAACATTCCTACCTGCTACAGAACCATATTTCTCATATTTGCCCTTCATGGGCAAGAAGCATAACTGTGAGAATCCAAGTGCATTAGCCACATCTACCTTTTCCTCAAGCGGGCTCCCCTGATGCTATTTCCCTGTAGGAACACCTGGGTGTTACTAACCATCCAGTGAGCAGTAACTTTCAAACCCAAACTACAAGGGGAGCAAAACAGCATTACATGAGCATTTTCCATATCTTAGCATAATGAACCCACATAGAGTGATAGTATTTTCCCCCAGTCATCCACAGAGGCTGTTTCTACCCAAGCTTGTAGCCACTATATCCTTGGAAAAGCCTCCTTTCTACTGTCTGCATTGGGTTTGTACATGGGATAGTAGTGAAGGAATTTGACTTGACTGCTCATTCAGTACCAAGGTAACTTTTTCCACTATTTTTTTTTCCTTAAGTTTGGTTCTTAAGTAGGAAGAATAATAAACACTGCTTCTAAAGCAAGCAAACCTTGATCTTACTCCTAGAAGTAATACAGTACAATTCCTCAAATCAAACAAAATCAAGCCGTTTTCATCCTTTCTCATCAGGTTTCATAGTGTTTTCTGTAACAAATGAAACATTATGAAACATTCCCACAAACAGTGGATTGAATTGAGAATGACAGGAATTTAGTTCCCTAATCTCAGTTCTCTTAATAAATAGACTGTTCTTCAGAGGTCGAGGACAGAACACAGTTACCTGGCTACACAATTTCAGTATCATTTTTTCTAGCTCAACATCACTATCATTTTACTCTTTAGAACTACATCCGTCACAAGAGAATAGAGAAAACAGCCGAAACTGAGTTGTAATCACATTTTACACTCTTTTGGAAATTAATTTGGCATAAGACATTACAGATCTTATCCCTTGTTTTAGAAGGGCAAGCTAATGCCTCATAATTGCTCTTTGCAATTCTGGGCATAGTTGGCTAAAATATGAACTTGGAAATGCACTGGCTTTTGTTTTCCAAAGGAAACACAATATGAAATTATACTGGGGTCTATATAGAGCCTTTCTTAAAGTGCACAACTTGGGAGCATATACATAAGGAATTAAACAAGGTAATACAGTAAAATTTGAAAAATTTGTTGAAGGTGAAGTTTTTCCAGCTACAGGTAGCCAATTGACTGGTGTGACGTGGCCAGAAGCAGGAGACACTACTTCCTTTAAATACTTGCCCCATTTTTCCTTACTATCAACTACATGCTGCCCTGTGGCAAGTCTGGCTCAAAAAAACCCTGTGACTTGACTCAGCTTAGTAGCTGAGGAGGAGAAGCGAGATCTCCTGCTTTCACTGGGATTTTAAATTTATGTCAACACTCCGGAAAGAAATCACTCCTTTATATGATCGGCATCAGATTTTTTCCTGCACCTCTGTTGTCTCGGAATCCATTTCGGTGTTTTCCCCAAGATGTGTAAAAGTTCTTGTCTGGCAGTTCGTGTGCCCGAAGTGGAACAAATCTGAGCTCTTTAGTTTTCTCGGTCTCAAAGTTGTTTATTCTTTTCTTATCTGTAATATTTTCTCTCAGCCCAGCGAGGTCTGTCTTGCAGGGCAGCCATGGCACACTCTCTGCCCCTTCAGGGCGGTGTTATCTTTTTATACTAAAAACTACGTACATGATGTTTACAATTATTTCCCAATTACTATCATCTATGTTAGACAGTGAACTTCTACTCTAAACCAATCCCAAAGTGCCAACTCCACAATAGAAAAGGGAGATGAAGAAGAAGAACAAAGAAAGACCAAACACGTGCTTTTTCCTCCATCTTGTGTTCTAAACTTCATATTCCCAAAAATCCTAGAATCTATATTTTCACTTTATGATAACACTACTTAAACATCTGTGACTTTTAAGTTCTCATATAAAGCTGGTAATTTGTTTCAAGGGCTATAATCAAACCCACAGATGTTTTGGGCATCATTCCAGGGTCTCAGAGCCCCCTGACCAGGGTCTCAGCAACTCTGGACTCCCAAAGGGATGTCTTAGACTCCGACATTGTTGGTTTATTTTCCAGGAATCAGTATGCTTGCCTTGCTTGACATCACCCAAATTACCTTATTTGTAGAAAAGTTTGCTTAGAGTAAAGCCTTAACAGCACTAACACATGGAAACTCAGAGCCACTACTGTGGTAACCAACCTGAAAAGATTTTGAGACTATTCAAAATGGTAAATTGCAATTTCTGCAATAGTATGACATTATCAGGGTATAAACGTTCCTGAAGAATGCGGCAGATTTTAGATGCTCTGTAGAAACATCAAGAAGAAAACATTATTTTCATTCCAAGGGGACCACAGAAAAGTTTCAAGAAGTGACAGTGTACAAATGCAGTGTTCAATGAACCTCACAAGGATTTCAATATTTACAGTTATTACATTTGTTTGAATTATTTCAAAATCAGAATATAATACTTCCACGTTAAAAAAAAATACCCTAGGAGTGCTAGAAAATACCTTCACAAAATAAGCAAAATCGTTATAGCTTCAGAAATACTGAGAGCCCACATAATATACTGAGTTGATGGCAAAGAGAAGATAGTCAGCATGTAAGGAAAATAAACCACTTTTCTAGCACTTGCTTTCGATAATTTTAAGCAGATCAGGTTAATACTTGACCCTGATGGACAATAGTTTCATGTATTTGCATAAAATTAATCATAAAGTTCAAAATACCACATCAGAGCATCAACTTTAAAATGCCATTTCTCAGCTAGTTTACATCAGTAGGACCAGTAGTTCCACCAGCAAGATACTCTAGAGCTGTCAGGAACAACCAACTTGTGGGCATTCAATATTATTTAAATGCAGTAACTCAAGTCTAACAGCCTTTTTAATTAAGTAAATCATCAGTAAATTTGAAGCAGTTTCCTCTTCTTCTAGATTACATCTGATCTGAGTAATCAGGCAAAAATGATCATGGGCTCAAGATTCCTTCAGACACCACATTTGTTAAACTGAACAACTTAATTCAATAGCTATAAGACATCACCAAATTTAAGTTAAAGAAACTTTGTATAGCTATATTTGGATATAGATAAAAACCTCCACACACCACAAAGAATTAGGCCCAAGCATTTCTTAACATTTAGTTCCATAGGCAAAAATTACTGTTGCCGCCAATTAGGAGGGGTTCAGTATTCAGACCTGCAAGGATTTTATAACACCAGTATCTTCAAATAATTGTTTCTATAATAGTTCCAAAGAAACCAATTCAAGTATCAATATATGTGACTAAACAAATATGGTTAACATAAGCTAAACACAATCTCATCCACACAATGTGTCCTGCTACCAAATACGGCTGGTCTGAACAGCATAAGTTGGAACAAATCTGAAATGAAACACTAATTACCTTAATAAAAGTTTTGATTGAGCTGTTCATAAACAGAGAGCCCTTCTGAAACTGTCAGCACACTTCCCAAAATGAGTACATGGAAAACACTCACCTCAGTTCTGCCATTACATCCTTATTCAAATTCATTAGTAAGAGTTTTATTTTATTTCTGTCATGTTCTGCAGTAGACTGAAATATTATTTGCAAAATCTCTTGCATGATATCCAAAGTTCTGCTTTGGGACTGAGTAGAAGTGTCTCTATATGGGGCATTATAAAAAAATGAATCAATGAAGTCAACTTTATGAAGCTTAGTAATGTTTGTATGCAAAGTTTCTTCTACAACATCGAGATCAGCAATTGTATGAAGGAGGCTGTTTAGCAAAACTGAAAAAGCAGCATAAGCATTATTCAATTTCCCTCCGCCAAAATGACTGTCATCAAACAATATACCAGGGTAGTCCTTCTTAGACTTATTTTGGAATAGTTCCAGAAAGGCAATAATATCTTTGACAGCTAGCAGTAGGTCTTTTGATGAACTTTCATTAGTCATAATGAGAATTAAAGCATGCATTATTTTAGAATAATTTTTATTGCTACATTCACATAGAATGTTCTTCACAATGTCTTGTATATCTTCAAAATTTCTTGATATAGCATCTACAGATGATGTGTTAAACTGCTCTAGTAAAACATCAGGAGCCATTGAAGGGGACTGTCCAGTGGCAAACTTAAGTAATTGAAACTCTTGATTTATCACCACAAGTAAATGTCTAACACTAAAATTCACCAATAAACTTTCCATGCTCGCAACTACAGGAAACCAGAAGTCCTCAAAGTTGTCAGATATATTGATGTTCCCACTTAAAGCTGATATTGTCAAAAGAATTGCGTGTGTCTGGTTTCCAACAGATGACAGAGTCATTAAAGGCTGAATTACAGAAAGAAAAGAAAGGATAGCTTCGGTATTCAGGAGCCTAGAAACTTCACTGATCGTATTCTTAACATTAGTAAGAGCACTCTTAAGTGATGTTCTTGACCCTCTGCTCCAACTTAAGCCACCATAAAGATTATCAAGCTGCTTAAGAAGACTTTTGGCCATCTCCATTTCTGACACTGAAATGCTGCCCAGAGTTTCTACAATTCGTAAAGCCATTTGGCTCTTTGGTGTGGAGGAACAATTGATTGCACGTGTACTATTCACCTGGAGTGGCACAGCATAAAGTGATAACTCATTCCAAAAATCTAGCAGCTCTTTGAGAACTGAGCTATTTATATGATGGAGCTCTGAAAACTTCAAAATTATAGAGTTCCATTCTTTGATCTGATGAAAAAAGCAAGTCAGATTGCGAGTGATATCCATCTGAATGCCCTCCATAGAGCAAGTGAAACTGTCATCCAGAGTGATGACTTTAAGCTCCTTAATGACTTCAATGACTGCACTGTAATGAAGAGTAGAATTGGTATGTACAAAGTCACAAAGCTGAACAGTGGGATCACTCTGAGGTGCTGCTGTTGTGAGAGGTGTTGCTGTTGTGAGAGTCCAGCAGAATGCTGCGGAAAAGCAAACAGAGGCTTCTCCAGATTCATCAGAGATGTCTGCCAACATCTCCAGCAATGTTAGAAGATCTTCTACTTGATTAGAGAACTCCTCATCAGTAAACATTGGCATTTTTTCTTCCTGAGTTAGTATGAAAGCATATATTTCAGTTAATGCTTCTGTAACGTTTCCATGAGCCAATCTTTCTGTAAGGCTGATGACATCAAAGAGGAGGTTGAACACATCTTCTATATTGTAGGGCTCATCTTGTTCAAAAAGCTGTGTTATTTGCCATACACCAGTCAGGTTCCAGTAACATATGTTCTCAAATGCATCCCACCAGTCTGCTAAAGTACCTAACTCAGAGTTCTCAAGAGAAAAAGGTTTGATATTTTTAAAGAAATTTTCTAGGTTCTCCTGGACCTGTTTGAATCTACTTATCAAAAACTCAACATCCATGTTTCTCATATTTTGCACCAAGGCAACCATAAGCTTTAGAAACTCCTTTTCGCCTCTTAATGGAAAGACAGTAAAAGTAGGAGACTGGAAAATTTCAAGTGCCTTCCTTACAAGTTCAATATTCAGACCTGCTGTTTCCATCAGTTTCTGAGGAAACGTTTTGTGTTCATTCTGCAAGTTTGAGTCAAGCTTTCTAATCATATATTGAAAGAACTCGATCAACAAACTGATATTTTTCCCATGCAAGAAAGGTTCAATCTCATTGTCCAAATGAGAGGAGCTGTTTTCAAAAGTTTTGTTTTTCAGAAGACTTTGAATTTCTGACAAAAGTTCCACTGATAAAAGATGAATGTGGTGAAAAGGATTAAAGAGCATTCTTGAGGTCCTGTTAAAACCATGGGTTGACTGACTAAAACGAGTCTTATTTGACATATACAATGAGCTCCCAACTAAATCACTGACAACAGTTTGTATTTGTTCTCCAGAGTTATTTAAAAGTTTAAAAATCAATTCAGGCACATTAACGTCATCTTTTACATAAAATTCGGGGAGAATAAATTTCAAAGATTTTGCTATGATATTAAAATAAACACTTACACAAATCACATCAGAACCACCCAGGGAACATTCAGGGAGTGTCAAATTAAAAACAAAATTAACAAAGTCCATCACATTCATTAGCTTAACATCTGTCTCAGCATTTCCCAGAGATTGCAGAAGAAATAAAATATGTTTTGCACTTTCAAGTTGGGAAAGTGACTTGTATTTTTCAGTAAGATTACTTAATCCATGTATCCATGTGATACAATCTTCTGCTTCATCCATTGTACTATGAAAGTTTAGAAAGGAGTTAAGATGAGATGAAAGATTTGTTTGCAAGTAGCTTGTGTCTTTCAGAGTATTATCCAAAATTAGTTTGGTAATATTCTGGAAAATGCTGATACAAACCATATATTTGTCTTGAAGTACAGTTTTTAAAAAAGAAGATGTGTCATTTATCTCAGTGAGAATAATTTCAAGTTCCTTTTGAGAGAGCTTAAGAATAGTAGAAAGGGAATTTCCAATGGAAAATACACCAGCACCCTTATCTTCTCCATCAGATCCTCCTGAGATGAAAGCATCAAGCCAAGAATTCAAAAAATCTTCATTAACAATTGTCAGCATAGATTTCTGCATTTTCGTTATCATGACTCCCATTGTCTCTAGAACACTTTCAAAACTGCTGTCTTTAAGCAAGTTTGAGACATCAAATGCATTGTTAATTACACTTTGAAGATTAGCAAGGAAAACCTCAAAGTCTTTCAAGTCATTTAAATCGTCATGTTCCTGAAAAAGAGATTTGAATAGCTTCATTGCTGCTTCTGTAGCTTCAACAATAGCCATAGCTGTACTGTTGCACAGTTCATCTTGAGTTACATTTAAAAGGTTTTCAGAGAGATATGCCAAATCATCTTTTAGGCAAACAAAACAGGTTGAATTCAAATTTAAGATTTCCGATGCTTCTTCAAAAATCTCTGTCCATGCCTGAAGCCATGTAAAAGTGCAGTGCAAAGCGGAAGACACACTTACCTTATCTCCCCAGTTTGTTACATTAGACAGGATACTGTCCAATGAAAGCAGAAGTATGTTATAAACCTCTGCTGAATGTTCTTCAGAACTCATATTTGCTAGATAAAAATCAGTGCACCCATTATTTACCAGGCATCCTGGAGACAGATCAAGAAACTCTTCCAAAAAACATAAGACATCTGTTTGGAGCTCTTCATCTATAAATAAAGTTTTAAGGCTGCTCAGAGTGTCATAAACAACTTGTATATCTTTTTTTCCATTCTGTGCGAGAAACTGTGCCTGAAACTCTGTGTAGTTGTAAATTAACTGTAAATTTTCACAGAGAGACTTACTGGTGAGGTTCCAGAGAAGATCGAAAGTTTCAAACAGAAAATCAAAAACTAATTCCTTATTTTGTAAATCATGCCATACTTGAGAAGACAACATACTTTTTGAAATCTCATAAAGAAGTTTTAACATAGTGTTATTGCTCTTAATATTTAAAACCAGATCATCATTCTGGTACAGAGAGAAAATTTTTGGAACAAGGGAGGCCACACTAGTACTATTAAGTTTTTGGATATTTCTGAGGAAATCATGCACAATTTCTCCCAATTCTTGTACCTTATACATAAAAGTTGCATTTGAGAGAAATAACGAGGAGGTATTACTCACTCCAGGAATTGTGCTAAATGACACATTGACATGATCACCAGGCAATGATCGAACTTCATAAAAATTTGTTTGCAAGTGTCCTCTTAAGCGTTTTAAATGGTCCAAAGCAGTAATATTTAACTCTGGCCAATCAGTCAGGATATTTTTGAGCAACACCATACTTCTATTATACATTTTATTTTCTGTAATAGAAGATAAAATTCTAGATAAGGTCTCAATTACCTCTTCCTCTTCTACTTGACTCAAGAGAGAAAGCCTAGAATCAAGTTCATGGAACACAATTTCCACTATATGCCAGAAAATGTTTATCATCTTTTTTGTCCAGAAGCTCTGAAGAGGCTGGAATTTTTTTTGCAACTCATTATGGAGTTCAGAAACTGCAAGTGAGAAATTGGTGGCAGATTCCTCCCCATCAGCAAATTTTTTTATCCATACAATTGCATTATTCAAGGCATTTTCAATTAGAGACTTGTTAGAAGAAACTGAGAAATCAAACATTTTAATTTTTTCTATGACTTCTACAAGATGAGAAAGATGATCCATTTTCTTTTCACCAGAAATTCTGAAGTTTTCTTCTGTCTTCAAAAACTCTTTGAAAGATGTCAAAATCCTGAAAAATTAATTGTAAGTTTTTTTTCTTGTTAGTGACCTAGCAGGCAGACAGGAATGTTTAACTATATATTATTTAATTTTAGAATGTAGGTCTATTTACTTAATTCAAGGAAATTCCAAATATAATTTAAATATCAGTCCCAGACTAATCACCACAAAATCTTGAATTAGCAAAACTTGACAATTGCTTTGGTTTTCAAAATAATGTGAAAAAACCCTACTGGAAAGTCACAACCTCATTAAAATCAAAACCTGAATGCAGACAGCAGTTAAATAATTGTGCATTTATCAATACTTATAATCAAGCTTGAAAGCCACAGAGAGTCCAACACCTTTGAGTACCCCACATTATCAGCTGCTGAAAAGAACAAAACTTTTACCTTCCGCAGAATAATTATTTTACAGGCAGGAATGTATCAATGGAATTGATCAAAACCTCTGATTTTCTACGAATGCTAAAGTTGGGTTTTTTTGTTTTCTCATCGTTATTGAAAGCTAAAATGTTCCAATTGACTGCCTGATAGCTTCACTGCTATTTTAATATCTACAAAAACACAAAATCACAGTGAAAATTGGAATGCACCAACTGATGTTTCTATTCTGTCAGTATTATTTATCAAAAGAAAAAATAATTACTAGTTCTGTAAGATTGGTCAAGAGGAGGTGCATGGTAAAAAAGCCTTGGAATGTAAAGGCTTCAAGTTCAAAATTTCTCCTTAAATATATTTTCTTTCTCTCCAGACTCTGCAATCAGAGATAGAACACAAAAAAATGTGCACTGCAAACAAAAGGGTAAAACTGCTAAAAACATACTTTGTTGTTGCTTACAACTGCAGCAGCACAGCAATTTTCTCTTATAAATTAGAACCAAATTTGAAAACATGCTATTAAATTTTTGAACAATTTGACTGCAATCTCTCTTACTAGTTGATAATGGATTATCTCTTTCAGATTTATCCTGAGATGTTGATTAGCACAACATGAATCATACCTCCTCCAGCTCTGGTGTTTAATATGAACAAGTAATTACAAGCAATGAGAATCTGAGGCCAATATTATATCCCAGAAGCAATGCAGGTCATCCAGTGTGCCATTAGAAATAGGGAAGTATCAGCTCCTGTGCTCTGCCATAGACCTTTCTTGAGGCTCTGCCAACTCTGACAAACATTAACTCTCTTGATGTACAACTTAACTCCTCTTTAGAACCTTCCACATCAGGAATATTTAAACATCTTGACAAAACATCATTCTTAATAAGTACAGGGCTTACAGACACATCTTCATATAAAGTATTTACATTTGCATTAAGCAATGAACCAAACAGAACTTGAAACTGTAAGAAAAGTTCAAAAATATGAAAAGAAATCATACTCAGAGTATGATTTCAGAGTGCCCTAGATGAGATTGCAAATGAATACATATAACTAATTCTATGTGTTTAAAGTTCTGCTTTCTATAGGCTGTAGCTGAGGACTTCTGTTACAAGATCTCCTGCACAACTGAGTTTGACTTCTACAATAAAAATGCTAAGTATTCAGATGCACTGGACTTGCTATACATTAGAAGTATTACTGAGTCACACTTCTTGTGGGAATTAAATTTTGTTTGCAGAACAAGATAGAGAATTCAGGTCCTAGTTCAAAATGCCAATTATCCACAGCTGCTGATTCCTGTGAGTCCTGATCATGTAGTAGTCAGATCCTCCACTGAACCTGTAGGAAGCTACACTGTGAAGCACAAACTTAATTTCTTTTCCAGAACATGTAAGCATCAGCACAGTTATTTGACTGTATACAAGGTTTTGAACTACAAAATAAAAAATGAAATCACAAAACAGACAAACAGAAATCAATCAAATTCAAAGTAAAAACAAATATTCAGGTTGATCTAATTTTATAAGACAAGATGCAGAAAGATAACTTACCAATCATGCAATGAAACATACCCTTCTGAAAAATAGGCATCTGATTTCTCATTCCATTGCTGGATCAGGGTATTTATCTCTGAAAAAAGTTTCCTGACTTCCCTGTCATCTAGAAATTGAGACATTAAATCAGCCATGATTCTTCTAAGTTCCAAAAGCAGATTCTGAGAGAGACCGCTGCTGCCAAGCCATTGCTCAAGTATCTAGTGGATTGAATACAAAGGTTTTCTTACTTAGGCAGTACACAGAATTTGCACGTCTTAAAAAAAATTCACACAATCACAATGATACCAAAATTTCTCCCTAACAGCCTCTCAACTCTGAAATGACTGATGTGACAAAGGTAGATTTTCAATACAGTTTTGACTGACATGCAAGTTGGCAATGTAACAGGCTACAGCACACAGACAACAGGCATCCCACACAGTGCTGACCTTGCCTAAAGACCCAGGAAAGGAGACAAGATAGGCTGAGGCTGAAGTCAACCTAAAGCTGACCACCACAGCCAGTTACTCAGGCTCCCTTTACCACACATCTGCTTACACTGCCAATATGATGGAAGGTAGCAGCCATAACATTTTTGGAGTCCCATAACACAGAGATTGTGAAGGAGTCTGCATGCTCCCATTGTGTAGCCCAGAAATAAGCATAATAACACCTGCCCAAAACTGACTGTTCTCCTTTCCTTCACCATTACCTTTCTTTTTAATGCCAAGTGAATATAACAGATTTATTCTAAGAGATATTGTGTTCACCAAGTGGCCAGCAGCCTACAGTATTTCTGGTGACTATAAAAAGAACCTCAACCATTGCTAAGAGTTTTAAAATCATGGCTGAAATTATTACTGGAGTTTTCTACATAGATATTTGTGCATTAGTTTTGGCAATCACATTGAATTATTACCTCCAACATCATAAAGCAGGGAGACCTTCTCAAAGATTACATTTTTGAGTAAATACACAGGAAGCTCTACATCCGAATTTTAAGATGCTCTACTGGAAGTTAACTTTTATCTTGCTTCAGCCACTATTGCCAGAGACAGTGAAGGGGAATAATAAATTAATTCATTATATATCAGTGAAGGTGTCTAATCACTTTTCAGTTTTGTTCAACATTTAGTCTCAGGTGGAACAGTAAACAGTTTCCTCTGACAGGTCTCCACATTCCAGTATATTTCAGTACATTCCCTATTAGATTTCAAATCTGAATCTCCACTAATGAGAAAAGCTGATTAAGTGGACACATGACGATAGATTATACTTCCATTATAATGATTCTTTATAAGGAATATTTCATCTTATTAGCAAAAAATTGCATGAAAACAGAATTTTATAGATAACTTAGATCTTAACTGAGTTACTGCTGATAATAAACATGGAAAAACTAGGAATCCAATTTATTAACTTATTAAAGTTACCTGAGCATAGAGTTTGAACTTGCTGACAGCATGAACAAGATACAGTTTGGCTTCATGCTGTGCAGAATTACAGGCCTCTCCATTACTCTCTCTGTTTGCTTCATCTTCTGAGACAACATCCAGAGCAGAGCACACAAACTGCTCCAGTGTCTCTCCTGTGGGAATCTGGCAAAGACACAAGGAATTGATGAGTATTTCAAGAGCATTGCTGAGTGTTCTCTCCTATCAACTTACTAAACTAGAGAAAATAAGAATAACACATAGCCTCTTCAGCAAGAACAAAGCCCCTTTAACCTAGCCTCCTGTGCCTGGGCACATACTTCAAAGTACTCCACGTGCAGGTTGCTGTATAAAATACCAGTGGCCCCATTAAGGTGCTCATACAGCAGGCAAAATGATGAGATTGCTTGTATATGCAAGGAATTTTCACCTTGTAGCTACACTAGTGTTGCTGCTTCTACAGTAATTTGCAGGCTAGTACTGAACTAACTTGATTATGATACAGTACCCCTACAGTAGAATAACTATACTGAAACAACTTCAAAAGTATAAAAAATACTGATATAAAAAGCACTGTGATACATCTCAACCAGTGATTACATGCAGCAGAGTGGTTTTAAATTGAGGTTGGTGCGTTGCAAGAGAGCGGCCAAGAGAACAGAATCTTTTCCTCAGACTAATTTTTAAAATCTGTGATGAAAGATTAAATATTCCCAAGCCTATAAATATTATTAAAGCTTACAAAAATAATGCTACACATTTTACTTCTGTTATTGTCTTTCTGAGACACTTTACATCCTTGCTCCTTTCTACTTTGACCAGAGAATTCATAAAAAGTTTTGCAGGTGTTTTAACACCAAACAAAATGGGGCATTAGATACAGAATTGAAGTTCTTAAAACAAACATTATCCAGGACTCCATATTTGATTTAATGGTTCTTGATAGTCTTCAATGTTCTAACGTAAGGACAAAATATTGAGATACTAGTTTAAATAGTAAACAAGTGAGTAGCCTGTGATTTCACAGGCAGCCATACCTACCAAGATGCCAGTTCCTTTGATCAAACAGGCCATCATTGATATTTTGTTAAAGGGCCATTAAAATTTAAGGAATTTTTCTAATAATTTATCAATTTGTTTAAATCAGCTATTTTTACAATGAGCTCTTCTGAAATATAACTCTAAACTCTAGTGCTCTGCAAAGAGCAAGCAGATATCACACAAATACCAACATGTTCTATTAAAGAAACTGTGGACTTAAATACAAAAACTGTTTCCAGTTTTCTGCAGTTCAAATCAGACCGCCACAACAGACCATTTTGGTCTAGAGGATAGGTTAGAATGCCCTATTTGAAGAAAGATTTTCTTCTAAATGTGATGCATCACCAGGATATTGATTAAGCACCATTGAGACAGCTCAGTCTAGCATATTCATATCAAGACTGCACAACTGAGAAGAAAGGACTCTTGGTCTCCCTTAATTTACACACAGAAGAGACAGGCATTCTTTGTCCGGCAAACCAGATGAAAATTGCTACCAAACAAGCTAATCCTGTCAGACTCAAATCAAGGATTTGTTTTAAAAGTTTAGTGGATAAACACTCAATTCTCTACAGGATTTGGATAATAAACTCAGGACTCTGCCATACACAGTTGTGACTTCAGAGAAGCACAAATTCATGTGTACACAACTAGAACTATCAGTATATTCATGTGCAGAGATGTCAGCTAAAGCTATATACATTTAATAGATGGGAATGAAGCCAAGATGTTTAACAACCTTTAACAACCTGCTTCACAATGCTAAGCTTCTCTAACACAGGAAAATACATTCATGGTACAAATGAAAAAAAAACACATTAGAGAAAGACACCAAAATTTTCAACTGATTTACCTCTGTTAGTTGTGCTGTATAACTCAGCAGCTTCTCAACATGAGGGCCATCAAAACCAAACCCGGATTCAAGTTCTGCTTTCACAGCAAGAGGATTCCACAAAATATCCCCAAAAGAAAGATTGTATTGAAAAACTGAAAGAAAGAAAATCCTTTGTTTATGTAATTCATTCTTTTTATTCACCTTATTTCTTGGTGGTTCACACTTGTTGAGATCCAAGTATCATGTTCCCAGCTTTTTTGGGGACAGCAGAATGTGTGCACCTGCACACCAATTTACCTAAGATAAAATCCATGATTGCACTAGTGGTAAACCCAGTTGATGGATTGGCTTTTCAGTGTTGATATGATGATGGTGGGATGCCCCTGTATAGTGGTTGCCAGCAAAATCTGTAGGGTGCCATTCTGGACTGTACAGTCATTCAAAAGTGTGTGTATGGACTGCATGTGAATCTCTACTGAGAATGAGAGTAACGGGAGAATACCAGAAGTTCCAGGGAAGTCAAGTTCATCTTCTGTGTAAGGGCTCCAAGTATATCACCTTTGTCCCACAAAGCCTTCATTTTTGCAGGTGAAGTGGGATTTAGACTGCATATTACTCTTAGCCTGACCCTCCATACCAAGCATACAGCTGCACCTTCACATCATGCACTTCAGTTTGCCCATGAAACTTGCTCCTGACCTTCTCTTTTTTTCCTGGGGCCAGCCAACCTTCTCCAATTAAACTCATCTTCAATAGTGAGGCAGCAGGTGGAGAAATGACAGCAGAATTTATGAGAAGAATGAAGCTTAAAGTAAACCAGTCATAATGCTTAACATGCGTTTCCAAAACAAAATGCTCTATCAAATGGAAGAAACTGTCCCTTATATTGATTTAGTCTCTCTCCAAAATTCATTGCTGAAAGACCATACTAAACACTATGTATTAGACCAGTTTATCTGAGGTTGCCAGAGTCTGATAAAATTTAGTTATTAGTATTGGTTTTGAAAAAGCAGATCAGTAAAGAATTGGGTTAGCACTGCAGCAATATAGTTTAGTCTCTGCACATCAGGAACTTAGAAGGTCCAACAGTTACTATCATATATTTCCAGCATGCTTATGAGGTAGTTCAAAGAAAATCTGAAGCAAACTTCTTACCTTCGAAGCTCCTATCCTGTACCAATGCAGCAGTCAAATTCAGTGCCATTTTCACCACTTCATAGAAACTTTGGCCCAGTGGCATCATAGCTAAATCCTTCAGTGATGCTAAGGTACTGAAAGTGGAAAATAAAACAAAAATCAAGCTCTCTTTAAACCCAAAAACCTGAAAGGACTTGCTGGAAGGAGACAATCTTCAAGCAACTGAATAACAAAACATTTTTTTTACTGTTGAAAAACTGATATTTTATGAAATTAGGGTTTAAATGAACAAAACACAGATTGAGATATTACAGTCAAAGTATCAATTTCCATTAAAGAAATGTGTCCTGAGAGGACCCATGTGCTCTTAAAAAAAAAAAAGGAGAGAAAAAGGGATGAAGAAAAATAAGAGCAAGACTACCACAAATATTCTCATCCCCACAAGAAGGCAGGATCAACATATTTTACTTCCCATCAATCTGCAGGAAAAAAATATTTTTAAAGCAACATAATACTTATTCTCACAAGAAGTTAAACAAAGTGCATTACAGAATGCATTAATAAAAATATATCTATTTAATTTCTTACAAGTCTCCATCACCTCAGCTGTGAAGAAAAATTTCTCTGTTTATGTAACTGAAACTTAATACTTAAAATTTATGTCAAATTTCCTACAGAGCAACCCTTTCTTATTATGCAAATAAGAATCCAGTAAAGCCAATCACAGAGATGTGAAAAGTCTCTGTAAAGTACCCCTGAGAGACACAGCAAACGCAGTTCAGACCAGAAAGTGGGAAAAGTAAATTCAGAACCTTTCTACTGGCTAAATTCTACCTTAGATAGGATCTCTAGAGTGTAGTTTAGTAATATGAAACGATTCAAGAAACAAGCATTGGGTTTTGTAGTTTGCTTTCCAAACTGCATCAATGAGGGTAAATTTGGTCACTGAAGGGCACAGAAATCTTAAACCCCAAGCAAATGAAAATACCAAAACCATATGTAAATATCTGAGTCTCCTATGTAGTTTTGCATGTTAATAGCTCAGAGAAAAAGTTGGAATAAGGTTACAAATTACTGAGGCATAAGGGAAAAATAAATAATTTTTTAAAGTTAAGCACCAACATAGGTGCAATCTGCATATTGTAAGAGACTTATTTTCCAGTTTGAAAAAAAAGTTATATAATATCCTTATCTGGGCGGGGAGCTATTTTTGTTGTTTTTCTTTCGGTAAGGTTTTTCTTTATTATTATTAAAAAAAAAAATAGTGGGATGATAAAGGCTGGCAGAACAACACAGTAATTTCTTATTCGTGATCTTTGGGACCCTGCTTCCCCATGGCCTAAGGCTGGTGAGGAACATGGCCAGTCTTGCACAGGCACCCAGGTTCAGAGGGCTTCTCTTGCTTTATCACTGTGTTATTTGACTACAATGACAAATGCCTATCAACCTGTTACAACAAACTGCCTACCCTGGCAAATATACATCTGACTTTCTACAATGAATTAATTAATTAATTTAACAATTACCTTATTTTACTGAAAATTCCTGTAGATACATATCTTGGTCTATGCTTTAATTCTATGCCTGCCTCTGAATCCAACTGTCCTTTACCTGCTTCAGAATACAGTCTCTGGGGTTTTTTTCCCTTACTGTTTCATTTCTTACAAGAGAACATCTAAAGCTATGTTGACAGCAAGAGGCTTATGAAACAAAATTGAGTAACTTTCCTGATACTGACTAAGTGCTACATACATTAGGATCTGATTAGGATCAAAACTATTATTTTCCTATATTCATATGTATATGTTCTATCTTTCAAAGACCCCCAAAGTATATTACAAGGTTCAAATCCATATAATGTGATAGGCTAATTTCAGGCATTGCTATCATGAAGCTGCTTATCAAAGACTCCTAGGGCATCTCTGTTGAGTTTGGCAGAGGTGCAAAACACAGTTATAAAGGAATCAGTGTGGCTGAAAATTCCTAACCCAGTTTTATAAAAACAAAATCTGGCAAAGGGAAGAAAATTTTAGCCTCTTTACACTGTTAAGGATGCTTATATTATTAAGTAGGCAGTGAGAAGAACAAGAATTGCAGACAAAATTTCAAAACTGAGAACTTTCAAAAATGTGAAAGTACTTACTTTTGAATAACTTTTAAAAACTGTGTTATGGTAGCTAACTCATCTTCTGTATAAAAGCTGTTCAGTTCAAGATGAGGGAGTGAATGCAGAAGGTTCCAGATATATGGTTGCTTGTACAGATTTTCTGCTCTAGAAATAATTTTCTCTGCTTCATTCAAATCCATCTTTAGGTGGAAAAAATAAAAATTACATGCAACACTTCCAATTAAAAAAAGAAAAAGCAGGTGCCTATTACTTCCCTGACCCTCTTGAATTTTAAACCATTCAAAATATTTTTCAAAGTGGAAACAAACTTCTAGGTTTGGTAAAATACCACATGATTTTGCTAGTATTTTGAACTCATGGAAGCTTTGTTTCTGATATGTGTCTCTTCTCCTGAAGGAAAAATGGAGCTGGAAGTAAAGCTAAGGCATCTGTTTCTGCTCAGAAGTGTAACCAAGGGAAGGATTATCTTTGAGCTCTCAAGCACAACAAACTCTTTAGCCCTGCAATGAATTTCTCAGTCTAAGGTATAAAGATCAGGGGCCTGCCCAGGCCCTGCCATCCTTGTCTCACAGCTCTTTGCAGGGCTTGTGGGGGTCTCAAATAATAACTTATAAGAATGGCTCTTTAAAGATGAACTGCCTGGGATAAACCAACTTCTTTCATAGGACTACACAATATGATGCCTATGCAAAGCAGAATTTATCATACTTTATTATGCAGTCCTTGCTACTCTAAATTAATGTCTTGCTTGGGCTTTTTTGCATAATGGTGACATGAGCACGGCTTATACAAAAAGAAGCTTGTGTATACAAGCTCTGTTTCTAATAATGATCATCTACTGTCAACTTAATATATTCTCAATGTTGAGAAATACATTCTTTCTATTCTATATTCCATTCCAGAAATGAAATTTCATATTGATGCAGCTCCTTTCAATCAATGAACTTATGAGTAATTAAAAAATGTTATTATAAAATGCCATCTAATTTCAAGTTATAAGCTGGAAATCTAGATTTCACAAAGTAGCCTTAACAATCAATCAGATATGGAAAAAAAATACAACTGACAGATGAACTTTTAAATTGCTCCTAATAAACTTTAAATTGCTCCTAATAAACAAAATACCCCTCAAATAGTTGTGGATTTTAGCTACTAACAACCTAGACTTGTTTAAATAAGTAATGTAGAAACCATTGAACATTATCAATTTTACAAGACATAATTTTTTTCCTTCAAACATTTTTTTAAAGCTAATTTACTTAAACTTGACAGGATAACAAATTTCCAACCATTATAATAAAGATGCCTCAAATCCCAGAACTGTAATCAAAAAATATACTTTTAAAAATACTTACAGTAAGAAAAGTGGTGATGTTATGAAGCCCTGTAAAATTAAATATTTTCCTTTAAAGAGAAGCATTATTAACTTTAGAAGAATCAATATTATAAGCAAGAGAAAGCAGTGCACAAAGAATATTTCTAGAAGAGTAAAAGCACATGAAGCAACTAATATCCCAAAGATAGTGGTCCATTTGATTTTCTGTGCATCCCAATATTTTCACTGTAATTACAAAAACAATTTAAAAGACCTTGCTTACTGTTCAAATTTTTAGTGAGGCAAAATGATATCAACATTAAATGATTATCCGAGCTACCAGACAGCCAAGCATGAAAACTGCAGTTTCACCTTAATCTTTCTGCTTGAATACTCAGGCAGCGACACAGAGTAGTGGGAGCTCTTCAAAGCCCCCTGTTACAGCAACAAGGCTGTGCAGTGTGGGTGGAAATGGAACAGCAGACTCAGACCCTGCTATTTCCTGTCTCACTCTACCTGTGCAAGAGTGAAGGTCACCTAGAGGCACCAGGTGTGAGCTACTGCTGTTTTCCATTCCTATACTCTTTAGTACAACAGAAAAATCTGGGAGGGAGAGCTAAATCCTCATAAACTACTTTTGAATGCATGATATACCAAGTAACCTTGCACGCTGATTATAATCCTTATCTTTTAAGCTTTCTTCTCAGTGTTTTCATAACTCTCAAGTATACAAGAACAGAGTTTTAGAAAGCTAAATTTTTTCTGGTAATTTTGATGGCCACAGTGTTAATAATCATAAGAGTGGGGGTTTTTTAGATCAGCTAAAATTTTAGTTGCCTAATTCTATTTTTAAAATCAAACTACTCTTTTGTTTGATGGCTTTCACTAACCAATAGGCAAATAAATTAATTTTTAGAAAAATCATATCTTACCTGAGAGCCTTGAGTTTTCTTCCCAGAGTTTCTCTAAGACCATGGCTTTCTCTGTAGTATCAATAAATTCCTTTGCAAGTTCTTCTATCTCTTCCATGAAGTCTATATCAGGTCCAGTAGCTCTCTCTGGAGCACTCTGGGGGCTTGTACTATTTTTTGGCAGAAAAAAGAGAGACAGGTGAGGTAACACACTGAAGTCAAGTAGATGAAAAATGTGTATATACTCACAGCAATATTCTGATTTTTTTTTAACAATTATGTATTTATACAATTTCTATTTAGTTAAATTCATTAGCATGCAAGTTACAGCACTGGGTCTCAAAACCTCAGGAAAGTGGGCAATGAAAAATTGCTGAGGTCACCTATGCCAATTCTGGCAGCAACCAAGAAAAGACACATGCAAAAATTTTCTCCCCTAAACTATCATGTGTCCTGGTGGCAGTTCTTTGATGAGAAAGTTCAAGATTTCCTATCGTATCTAAGGTAACAGTTTGTTTTTTCAAATACATGCAACAGCGTATAAAACCAGTATTTTATTCTTACTACTGGATTTTTCATTATTTTAGTCTGCAGGCATACTACCGGTGTTATCTCTTATCTCTATCACATTGCTATCTGGTGACTATTCAATAGCACAATTTTCTAACAATTCTTTAAATGAAACCAGAAGTCATTTACACACCTCTTTACAGGACAAAATTACTTAGACCTTCTTAAAACACCATAAACAAGGGAATAATTACATTTAGCATGTTACTAGGCAGTTGAATTCTGTTCTATCTTATAGGAGATTCAAATTATCTTAAGAGCTACATCCTGTCTAGCAAAGACATTGCTATTTTGCATTAAAAACACAACTGTCACAGAATCAATTTCCAGGTCGGCAGCCATGTCAGCTAGCTGTCATTTGTGACCCTCTTTTACCATCATTGCTACAGACCTGCCTCTCATTATTCTTGGATCTGAGCACAGTCTCTTTTTGAAGGGAAAATGGCAACAGGCATTGCACTGGTTATCAGGCTTCATTTTATGAAACAGATTAAATTATTACAGAGGTCTTATTTGCCAAATATCTGTGCTAAGATTAAAGGATTTTATGTCTTTTCAACACAGTAATAGAGGACCACATTTACCGCCTAATAAGAGTGCTACAAGTTACTACTGAGCTCTTAATTCAACACAGGCTACACAAAATTGCAGGAAGATATCACCATCTTTCCAGAAAGATAAGAAACCGCACTTCAAAACCAGCTGCAGACAGTCAAGGCAAACTATTTTCAGACAGTGTGCCAACAAAAACACTTCAATGTTGTACTGCTACTCTCCCAAAGCCTTCAATGTGTGCTTTCTGGAGCAGGAGGCAACATTAACTCACTTGTGTATGTGTAAAGGAAGTCCAGCAGCCGTTCTAAGGAAATTCCTAGCAGCAGTTGCTAGGAACAGTAAAGAGGGGAAGCAAGGGATAATAAAAAGGACAAAAGGAGGAAGCCAGTCATTTGTAGGAGGGGACATACATAATTAGAATTGGGGTATTAGAAGAAGAGGTTGGGGAATGTATATATCTAAAATTTCATTATCGTCCATGGTAGCCCTCCCCTCAACTGTACACTTCTACAAAGTTCCTGAGAACAGAAATCAAACTAAAGACATGCATTGGTACCAGTTTTGACCATGTCAAAATGCTGAAAAAGAGCAAAAAGACTCTTCATCTCTTTGAGTATGTAAAAGCAATTGTCATTTCCTAAAGCCATGACTCAGAAACATTAATTCTGTCCAATTTACTCAGTTACTCAGGGTAACAATAAGAACATTTCAGAGTTCATCTGATAACTCAGCTCTGATGTGAAATGCCATTTAGATTAGTGATTTTCATAAGCATCTCAGCAAACTCATCTCAATCTCACCCCTGTCACCACATTAATAATTTCTCTCTAAAATTGCAAAGCCCCAGCTGGCTTCCATTCTGCACCATATCAGGGCAGCCTGGAGACATCAATGCCGATACACATGCTGGACAACAACACATTGTGTGTCTCTCACAGAAAGACCTCTCTCTTCATGTTGATACAATTATAACTTTCCTAAAATGCAATGGAGTCAAATATATAAAGAACCAACAAAAATTCCTCTTAATTGGCTCTAAAATGGAGAAAACCAATGCTTAAATTTTCCTTTTCTCCCCAGCTCTCTGGAAATCTATAAGAAAGATCACAAAAATTGCTTCTGTTTCCCAACTACATAGCCCAAGACTACAAAAGCTGGCCCAAACCATATAGAATATTGCAGTAAGTTGCTGCAGCCATAAGCTATCTTGAAGAACTATTTCTCATTTAAAAATATCCCTCACTAGACAAAAATCTGACCCTTTAAGCAATTCTTACACAAAGAATATTGCTGATGCTTAGACCTTCCTTGATTTTGTACTTCCACACCTGCTGTTGTACATGAACTCTTCTGATGCTCCTCCACTGGAGAACCACAGAGGCCCAGGTATGGGTAAAGCAAAAGGTTTAGAACAGTAAGAAGAAAAGGGCTGGCATGAGCAGGGCTGCTCCAGGAGGGGGCCAAGCTAGGAGCTGAGGCAACCCTGGCAGAGCCCATGCCCTCATTGTCCCCCAGGACCCCCGTACAGGCAGACACAGGGGTGTGTCACAGGCTCCAGAGACAGCCCCACAAGGCAGGGTGAGCCCAGGAGCAGTCAGGTGCAAAAGGAGACAGAGGTACCACGTGGGTATGAGTGGTGCATCCAGCAGAAGTGCCAGAGACCAACCCGGGCTTCTACAATATCTACTGGGTGAGGCTGCTCAGGCTGCCACCACGTGTAGCTAAATAAAGAGAAGTAAACTAATATGCTTAGGAATAACATTTTAGAGTCTTGCTTTAATGATATTTGTGGTTCTAAGTCTGAGAATAGCTTAATTTTCTTTTAGTTATTGAGAAGTCTAACTACCATAGATCTAGGAGTCAACTGCAAGGGCAAATCCCACCATGTTCTGCAAGATTTGCCAGGGAATCCAGAGTAATGGGAAATCACGATGCTTCCATGTACATGCATGGCAATGTGTGGGTGTAAGGCCATAGGACCCTGGGCTGTGTGGGGTTTTTTTATCTTTTTTGCATGCTCTCAAATGCTGTGGTCTACCAAGATGAGGTGGGGAGTAGAACATCCTGGAAAGAGCAGGGAAAAATGTCCTTTGCCGTGGGAGCTCCTGAATACTTCCTTGTTCCTCTGCTCTGGGATATCAGTGGGTGTATCAGGCTAGGGAACCATATCAGCAAGCTGCCAGCCAGCAGCTTTTGCAGTGGCTGAAAAGAGGAGCAAGGAGCAAAGCCAGAGAGCTCTTGCAAACTGGATGCTTCCCGAGGCATCAGAGGAGGTGGAAGATCTTGCTGCAATTCAAAGTTAGTGTGGCTGTAGGTTTCACCCGGCTCATCTTCTCACCGTATCACAGGCTGTTGCCTGAAGGGACAGGGACACATCTGTGAGGGCATGGCCTGCAGCAGGATAACTTCACCCTGGGCTCAGCCCCCCTCAGGTGGGGGCTGCTCACTGGCAAATAGTTATTGGTGGTTTATGGATTCCATAGAGATTCCCACAGTAGTCATAGAACTACTTCCTCTCAAAGCCAACTACTACATTTCAAACTGATAGCACCAAAGTGGTACACATTGTGAAAACAAATGGTCAAGAGTCCATGCAAACTAAGCAGTCTGACTCACCCTCAATAAACACAATATTATTGACATTAAAAAAATATTCCTTTATCAGACTTATGGTTTGATATAAATCCTTAAAGGGAAGATAATTAGCATTACTGTTCCTATGCCACCCCATCTCTCCAGTCAACAGGGACTGGATTCATTTATGTTTGACTGATCAAACTGACAGTCTACATTCCTAAGGCTGTTGGCAGCCAGCATAAGTCAGAGCAGCCCTGAGGTTGACTTAATTTATACTGATGGACCTGGTGGAACAGGCTGACCTCAAAATGAACTTTATCCTACCTTTTTTGCCTTTTTCCTTACCTAGGCTGTATGCTACTCAGTGTAGCCTATTTAATATGTAATAAATATGGATGCATTTTATTTTTCAGTAGAAAAATTGAAAGCCACTGAATAATTTCCCCAATTCTTAAGTAGGTCTAAGACCGCCTCCAGGAAATTCTTTCCTGATTTTCTATTGAGCTGGAACATAATTTGGGCAGTTCAGTCAAAACAGTGTAAACAATCATGCAGAGCAGTCAATACAGTTCATAGTTTCTAGAGATTTAACACATTCAGATGGCATCTGAACTAGTGATGTAAATAAAAACTATACTTTTAGGGAACAATTTTTTAAAAGGCTAGAGTTACAGTAACTCTTTAACCCAGCAATATAGAACACCTACTGCAAGAGGCTACAGGCTTTGCACGGAGTTTGAAATACCACAGGACAGGGACTTGCCACCTTTTATTTGCCTGAACTTGTCTTGTTTTCGTTTTGGCTTGGACTAGCTTTACCTTTTTCAATTTCCCTGGTCAGACAACTCTGGCAATGTTATATTTTCACTTGTCATTATGTAACACCATCATAGTTTTATACAGATAGAATTAGCAAGTGACCATTCAGTGCAGAATGAGATATTTATGATTAACAAAGCAGTGCAGAAGAACACAGGCCCAGTAGAATAGCAGAGGCCTTAAGAGGTGGGGACAGAGATGAACTGTACTGGAGTATAATACTGGAGTGTCTGGGATGATAAGAGGTGAGAGACAGACTGGCATGAGGATCCCATGGCTATAAACAAGTCACCAGTGTTCGGTCAAAATTCAGAACTATAGCTGGACAAAGCCAATTTCTAAGTATCAAGAAAAAATAACAGGTAGCTAACATCTGTAAAAAATACCATATACATTCAGGAGTATCACATAAATGTGAATGTATCCCAGAGATGCAGACCAATGAAAACAAGCCAAGTGTAAAAGCACACTAGCAAACATAAGCGACCCCAAATACACCCTCAAGTGAAAAAGAAGCCCTCAACATCACATTCCTCCAGGTAAAGGATGGTGGATCAATGACTTGCCATAACAACCCCATCTCCATCCTTCTGCAGCTACTGACATGACCCAGAGCAGCAGTGGAAAGGTGAACATAACCCCAGGGAAAAGACTAGAAACTGGTCAGTGGTCATGTAACAGTCTTAACTGTATTAGCAGTCAGAGGAGAAAGAGCATTTTAATACTAGTATTTTTGTCTGTAAGTTTCACATGCAACAACACATCTTGACCTAATAGTGGCTTAAACAGTTATATGATTCCAATTCCACTAAAAAGTCTTGATTTATGTAGAAAAAGGTTTCCCATAAACAAGATTTATTTTCCATGGTCTTATGTTCAATCAACAGTTCTCTACATGTACAAGTAACTGCAACAGACCATCTAGATCAATAGATAAGTATTATGGCCTATTGCCATGGTACTGAAGCTTTCCAGCTTGCTGTATGCTAAATTTATTGCTACCTATAAACCTCTGCAATAATAAACCATAAATATTTAATGCTCTGACACAGCTGGCTCAGCCCTCTAAGATCATCTGGTAGATATTACCAATTTTCTAAGAATAAATGTATATAAACATAAAAGATATAATCATATATATTCTGAGTAGCTCATCCTAATTTGACTTTATTGTTATATATTCTGAAAGGCTGTTTATGATTACACCCTTCAGACAGTTTATATAAATGTCTTTGCATCTCAAGCATTTTTGGAGCAGATGAAATTACTTAATTTCTTAAAGAAAAATTCCAAATTTAAATCAATATTTTTTCTTTCTGCATTCTAGGATTCTGTGACAAGGACTTCTTATGGGTAACTTCTTCCAAATTCTTTCTCATTACAGAGCTTCTGCTATTCCTTGTTGGCTCTTTGTGGGTCTTGCATTAAAGTTATCCTTGTTTTGCTTTTCTGGGTTCATTTCTCCCACTAGTGTATGTTCCCAAACTATTTGAAGTTTAAATCCACCAATTACGATATTGGTGTTCAGCTTCACTCTCATGTAATAAAAGACTCTCTAGTAAAGGATAAAAGTATGCTCTCACATGATAGCAACAAAAGGGAAAGAATATGACAAGGTACCTCTACAATTTTACCCAGAGTGCTCAGTACCCAAAAGCAGCATGAAATGGCCAAGAAATGCAAACAAAAACTAGCAAGAGGTATGACTAAGGCCTTACATCTCTTGCAATCGTGAGAACACTGAAGGAAACTCAGCACAGAGTAACAGTCTTCCTACTTTCCCTGCCTACAAGGCAGTAAGAACCTTTGCTGTAGAAAAAGATGCACGGTGATGGTGGAGCTCTGTCAAACTCACATAACTCACCCAAGGCGGCCGTGCCTCTGTGCTGTGTAACTGATGTTCCTGCATCTGGAACCAACATTACAGAAAAGGGTCCTCACAAAAGGATAAAGGCCCCGGCTTGGCAAATCACGAGCTTCTAAGTAACCTAAAACCAAGCAGAAGTAACACCAGGAACATTACATTTGCAAACTGTACCATCACATTGTGTTCCCTCATCCTAAAAGCCTTCTTTGTCACCTGCAAACAATGAAGTTGTATCAGTCTCAGGTATCTCATTTCAGATAAACTCAGTCATCACAGAAAATGAGTAACCTCTGTGTCAGATTGTGACAAAAAACTACATGAGGCATTTGAGAGCAATCTTTGAAAAGCTGATTTTCCTGGTAGTAACATTACTGCAGAACCGTGTGGTTGCTAGGCTCTCTGCCCAAAATCATGTGACCTGGACTAGAATATAGAACTTCTGCACATAGTAGTATTACCTCTTTTCTCATAGGCTTTCAGAAAATGAAGGAACTGGTATTCAGCAATGTCTGAACATGCATCAGTCAAGACTGACTGCATTCCATATTTCTGGAATTATCCATATCTCTCCATAAAGTAAATCTATGTCGTGCAGGCTACATTCTCCCCAGATATTTCACTCTACAGATCTGGAATTGTTTTACCAAACTGATTTTTAATGTAGCTAAACCTGGTTTATCCCCATTTTACTGGTGAATAACAGAATAATAAACTGAATAGATTATAATATCATAAATAATTCTTTTCCCAATGAAGTTATATTTTGACAAGATAAAAGCAAAAATAGCTTTATAAGGTGAAGGACATCATAATAAGTTTTGAAGTGTTAAAGGAAATAGAATTTAACAAAATATTCTCAATCCCAGGAAGTGGGTAGGGGTAAGGTTCATCTTGTCTAATTGTAAATATCCACCTCTGAGGCAGTCATCTAAACTCCATTAGTCAATAGAAAGCAATAATTGCAACTAAACCCCAAATAATCTCCCTTACTCCACAGCTGATGCTTAAATATCTCTTTCCCATGTAAATACAGCTTCCTCAGATCAGTAGCTGATGAATTCCACTGCAGGACTCTTTCCATTGACCTCCACTACCTTTAAGTCATACATTCTAGGATGTCTTTAGTGTTTTCTAAACACTTCTACAAGTAGGGGCAACCAAAATAGAACATAAGTGAAACAAAACATACAATTTTCCTTGTATTTTGGGGGCTCCTGGAAGCGGATGGCACCTAGAATCAAGAAAAGTACACATGGCCACAGTATTTCAGTGAGAGAGAGGACCTGAAAAAGAAAACCAGAACATCAGTCTATAGAACATAGGGTTTGGGAACAAAACATTAAAATTTATTTGTCTTTTAATTTAAAATAAAAACATCCTCTCTACAACAATTTAAGGAAAAATAAGATCATTAAAGCAAGCTAACAACTGATACTTCTACTTGAAATCCTTGTAACTTTGTGAAATACACTTCTTTCAGAACAGAAAAGTAATTTTCATTTCAATTTATAATGTTTATATATACTTTCCTCAGGTCAAGACAGAGACCTTCAACTTTCCCATGCCTGAGCCTCCTAAGAAGCCAGCAGCATTCTGCACCTTGGTGCAATTGTTCCTGCTCCCCTGACCCTTTCCTGGTGATATACCCCCTTGTCCTTCCCTGGCTCCCTGGCTGCTGCCATTACACCCTTTCTGTCACCTGCACTCAAATGTTCTCCAAAGCCCCCTTGGTCATCTCCAGGAGGAAAGACCAAGTGAGACCAAGCTAACAGCCTGGGGCTGCCCACAGCCACGCATCTCATATCCCAGTGCTCCCATTTCCAGGGCCACAATAACAGGGCACACAAGCCAATGTGCTGCAGGACTTGGATTTTGAGTGTGTCCTCTCTGAGCAGATTGCACATACACTGTGCATGTTCATGCCTCTGCAGAGAGGGCACAAACTCCTAAATGGATTGGAAGGGAAAAAAAAGCACAAAGAAAAGCAATGTCCTCAGTTTTTATCAGCAGAAATGAAGAAACTGCCACTGAGACAAGTTTCAGGAGATTTCTCAAGTCACTGGTAACAGCATTAGGAAAGTGGGAATAGGGGACTCAGTAACAGAAACACAGTAGAAATGACAGCCACACTGAAGATGTCTCATTAGAGGCTGGTAACTGGGAATTTTATTTCTAAACTGTCAGAGTTTAACCAAATCCTAACACATGAGTGATTCCTAAACTTGGGCATGCCTTATACTTGGGTATTAGAAAAATACCTAAGAACCATAACATAATGCTTAAGAACAAAATCCAGTGGCAGTCTTCCCTGTGGAGAAGGACATCTGCGCTGAACATGAGACAAGCAACAAAAAGTTTCCTGAAATTTAGGGAAATTGCCATTTATCTAAACTGATCACACTAAAAACAGTACAGGAGCCAACTTAATAAAAGTGGGGATGGTGCTTTCAATCTTTTAGGGACCAGCAAGGGCCAGCTGTTCCCCAGGGTGCAGGGATCTGAGCATAACAGTGGCACCCAGCAGGGCAGGGGACCCATGCCCAGAAGGGGAGCAGGGCTCCCCTGCTATCACAGCCAGCTTCAAACAGGGGTCCAGACCCTCAGTCAGCATCACATCAGGTCAAGCCTAACAGTGGCCAAGCACATGGCACTCATGACACTGTTCAACAGCCCTCACTTGTCTTCCAGCCCTAACTGCTGATAGACAACCATGAGGAGAAAATTGTCCTCTACAGAGAGAGCTGCCTGATATGGACCAGAGCTGAAGCACATCAGGTCTTTCAGGAGGTGCTTCTCTCTTCAGATTCACAAGGGTCTGACCACCTCTGCATAGGTGGACAATCCACCTGGATTTCTCCTCCAGAAACTGCAGATGGAGCTCCTTCACAGCTCAGTGTTTGCACAGCAGCACACAAGGAGGTTTTGCGAGTTCCCCAGGGAAACTCCTGTCCCTCAACAGACAGAACAAAGTTTGCTTTGGATCACCCTTGTAATTCCTGGCTTGGAGAAGTCTGCATCTCAGTGAGTTCTCTATTCAGGAAATCTACCAAATAGACAAGCTTAAAACTTACATGAATTAAGATTTGTTTTTCCTTCAGAAATATATGAGGGAACACTGCACAGAATGAGAGGAGAAATAGATTCCCATGCAGGAAAACAGGAGATACAGGAGACACAGTTGATGCACACCAATTGAACATACAGAACTGTTCAGGCATGGAGAATATGACCAACAGCATCCATCCCACAAAAGTGTACTTTATATTAGAAATTATCCCTTTCATTAATTTGGGGAATAAAGTCCTCTCTAAATCACAATTATATTGAGGCTAAATATTTCTGAAACTGAAAGCTGTGTCTATTTAATTGAAATAATCCTATCCAAAGCAGCCAACATGCTTCACTGCAAATCCCTAGATCATTACAGACAAGTGAAATCAGTGTGAAACTATTAACTGAAGTGACCTTTCTTTTTCCCACAAAAATGTTCGCTCACTTGAGAAAATTCACTTCCTTCTATCCTAAAAAATAATTTCAATCATAGTAAAGGTAAAAGAAATCTCATATCTAATTTTCGTCATTTTAATTTTGACTTCTGTTGAAATAGCTGCCATATTATTTTGCATATTGGAATTTGAAAGGTTAAATTAGGCTTTGGAGAGCAGATAAGAAAAAAAATTTAGAATTTTATACAATTGTAATACACAACACATTCCCTCTATCTAGACTTCGATTACAGTCATGCAAGCTTTCTTACATTACCTATAAGCACCTGTAATGTGAAGAAAATTGATTTTCTCCCTTGTCACTGCTTACCAGTACTGCTAGTATCTAATGTTAATTAAAAGATAAGAAGTGGTTCTTCAAAACTTTTATGAGATTTGTCTCAGTTGCAAACTGGGGACCATTCAGTCATTTTAGGATTAAAACAACATGTTGTTCACTACTTGTGTTTTTAACAATTAGGTGACAAAAGGCAAAGAAAGAACCAGCTGCAGACAGCCTATCCTTAACAATCTGCTGTGAAAAGGGAAAATCGATAGATACACTCTTTCCAACAGATACTAAAAAATTTTAAATATTCCTTTTTTAATAATTTCCAAACACTCACCGGTTGTCTCACACGGCAGAGCCAATTTTTCCAAAACAGAGCCTTGAACTGGTGTATAGCATGCCCCATATCTTCTTTTCTTTCCTTCATCCACTTGCAGAGTGGCTTCTTAGGGACTTTCTAACTCAGAATCATCTCACCAAGCAGTCCGAACATATTATTCAGAAGCTGATGAATTCCAGCACTAGTGAATAGTGCAGATTTGCTTGCTTCCTGAGAAAAGATGAGATTATGTTTCTGCCTCTTGTTTTGCTTTCGTTGAGGAATCTCATCTTTCTGTTTTTCTTCTCAGTGCAATGAACGGTAAGGGGATGGGTTTATAGAAACGCCTTCAGGCTGCTTTCCTCCACAGCATACATTCTGCACTTGTTTCTACTTTTCTGGAATAAAAATGAATGCAAAAAATGACCAAGGAGGGGAGGAAGAACATGTAACACACATTCATATTTTCCAAAGTTTTGTGACTTTTTGTCACTTTAGTGTTTCTGTCTGTTTGTTTGCAGATGTTTATATTTTGGGGGGAAAAAAAAACAACAGTAGGAAAATAAATAGGAAATTAACGCTGTTTCACCACATAGCCCTAAAAATATCAGTATGCTTTTAGAGCATCCTCATAAGTACATATGTAGCTATACTGATCCCAATGCATCATCATATGACTGTTAAATTTTGTCTTGTTGAGGGTCTATATTTGAGATTTCATTCTCCTTTGCCTACATAGAAGGGGATATTTCAACAATAAAAAACTATTTTATTTAACTGCCACTTGCTGCCTAGGATGAAAGTCAGTCTTACAGCAGCAGTTCCTTCAGCAAAGAGGTGGGAGAGCAATTCCTCCTGCAGAAGGGGAGCATGTGCAGACCTGTGGCAGCAGAGCCAGTGGGAGACCCAGCAGGAATCTAGTGGTGCAGCGGATGACCACCCTATCCACCAGGAATGACACTGTGAGCAGAGGAGTAAACTTTCTGGTTTTTTGTTCCACAGAAATGAATTGCCTAAGAATCTGATCCCCAAAAGCTCTCTCTATGGTCAACAGAGTCACATAATACAGCCATTATATAAGGTAATTCAAACCACCTAGAATCTGAGTCATGATTCACACACACACACATAGGACAGCATGATGTCTGAACAAATATTCTTTATTTCCTATTATTGCTGAGTAAATTGCATCATTGTACTTTCTACAAATGTATTCCTATTGAATGAAAGACACATCCTAACATTCACAGCTATTTTTCCCCATTAAGACTGAAATCCCCCAAAATATAAAAACTTCTTGGATACAGAAGTCATCAAAGGGGAATCCAGCTTCCATTAGATTTAAGCCAAGGCATCAATTTAAAAAGTTAATAAATCTGCTACTTCTGCAATGAACATCTGCCCATCTGCAGGTCTAATTAGTTGTGCCAGTTTCTATGGGATGAGGATCAGCTAGTGTTGAGTGCCTTAGCTTCCCTTTCCCAGGCTTTGGATTTGAGTCACCCAGCAGCAGTTTTGGGCCCTTCAGAGCACATTGTAAACTTAGTTACTCCACTACCTGGGAAACTGACTGACTAGTTTGTTAAAATGTCTGTATTTGAAATGGTGCAAATTTCTTTTTCAATTTTTACCTTTTCCATGGTTCAAGAAATAGAAAAAAAAACCAGACTAAGTAGGTTTCATGAATTCTTCAATTTAACATACTGGTGAAAATCCTCCCAAAAAGCAGAAATCACAGAGATTCATGGCAGAATATATCTAGCTAAACACCTTCATTTCTCAAATATGGTGGGATTTCCTTTTATGTTCTCTGAGACTGAAAAACTACTGAAGTGATCATTTAGTTAAAACAGAAATGTGAAAGTCCTCGGGACATACTAAAAAACTAAATAGCTTAATGTTTACCTGAATGACATTAAGCACATACATACCTTTGAGTCAGGAATAACTAATACCTTACCAAGGAGCTCCTCTTCACACTTGGATGGCACTTCTGCTTTTAGTCAAGTGCTAAAATCCCTGCTGTTTCAGAGTATGGATGGTTATTTTCCTCACTAGGATCAAAGGTGACATTCTGAGATAGCAGTGATGCAGGTTCTGTGCACAGCAGAGGCATGCATTTTTAAACAAATATTTTTCAGAAACTGAAATTGAAATACTGTTAATTTTTAATATGTGTGGGATCACACAGCCATTCTGGAAAGCCAGGGAGCAGAATCTATAGAATGTGATTTGTAGGAAATTATAAATTACTCGGCATAATGAATTACAAGCAGTTACTTATCAGAGCAACTGATATGGAAGGCAGTTCCTGTCTGTAAGCATGTGAGCTAAAGCAGCTCGCATGAGCCATTTGCCAAATTATTTTGAACAAGACTTTCTACAAAATCTCTGCTCATCCAACTGTGGTGTGTTAATTTATTATGCTCTATATAATTATATTCTCATAAATGTCGCATTATATTTTCATGGTAACAGGAACCAACTCTTTTGTATGCAATTAATGTCCGGTAGTAATGAACTACTGACTCCCCTTTTTACTATATAAGACACTCTATAGACAAACATCTCTCACAATCAAGTAATGCTGACCTCATTTGTCTCTTACTTCATTAGAGAAGTCTCTCACTTCCTATAGAAATTAATTATTGCGTAGTTTGGTGTCCTCCAATAGCAGACCTGTTTTTTCTAGAATGAAACTTAGGAAAGTAAAAGATATCCCTTGAACATTCCACCAAGAACAATCGCTGCAGTGACATTCTGGGAAATTATTTCTAAAAGTAATTTCAGAAGACACAGATTGTATGAGCTTGATTTTATTATTTTGAATGTCATAGAAATATGATAATTATTAAATCAAACCATCACTCCCCAACCCCAAAACAAATCCCTGGCACAGAAGATATAATAAGATGAAAATGAAGCTCAGAAGCAGAAAAATCAAAGGAGTAATGAATATTTTTGGAAAGACGTATCAGCTATATTGCTGCCATGCTGGAAGCTCTTTTGAATCCCTAGGTTTCCCTAGGGAAATCCCTAGGATAGCATCAAGCAGTACCCTGTGCAAGTACCAGCCTTAAATATCTATATTAACTCTATAATTATTTCACTATAAACAACAGGTAATAACTATATTAACTAAATGCTTTCAGGGCTCCTTGACCAAGTGGCTGTAGTCAACAGCAACATCTTGAGTATTGCAGGGCAAATTAGAATGGATTTGTGTGCTGAAATACCATGGATTTCATCATGTGCTCCACTCACTCCTTCTGAAATGGAAAAAAAACAGGCTCAGAATTGGGTCTTTGCATAAGAACAAGAACGAGTGACCTGCCCTTTTTTGCTTCTGCTTAGCTTTAGCAGGCTTTGCCTTAGTTTTAACTGAACACTTTTCTTTTATTATATACATGTTACCCAAAATCACCAGGGCTGAAAAAGCAGAAAACCTCCTGACAGCATCCCGCTCTGGTTTTAAAACTTGGCTGCTTTATAATATCATACCATCAACACGCCATGTCTAGCCTACAGTTTTAATACTGTGTAATTAGAGTAGGCTGGCAAGCACTTTCAAAGAATCATAATTTTCTATGTTAAACAGGTTAAAGCCTGGGAGGCAACAATACTGTTTGGTATAGACAGGAATGCAGTCAAATCATGTGAGAATATGGCTGGGAATCTGGCAAACTAACCTATTTTCCTATCACCACCCACCACTTCTTTCACAAGGTTTATTAAGTGAGCACAAGGCTTTCCTTTTAACATTAATAGGAGTACTACTTGTAAATATTTACATGGGCCAGACCTGTGTTCAGACAAAGTGCCTGCAGGATGACATCAATTAGTAGCATCTTTCCTGGGAGACGCTTCCTGTGTGCAAAGTTAGAGCCTGATGAAAAATGTTAGTTGTAGGTAAGGTCGGATAATAGGGCTGATTAAAATGGAACTATGTGTTAAACCAACAAAACAGACACAATTTCCCAAGGAAGCTGGTAGGTTGTTTGAGCTTCTGGGGAGCTCTAGGAAGTCATAAAATGACAGATTGATAGGAAATTGAATATTTTCTCAAAGCTACAAGCTCAGCACCCACAAGAAGTGTCTGGAACCAGGCTCATGTGTCATGTAAAACCAGCTCTTGTCTGTCTTTTGCTGCTGCTTCACTTTGTTTGTAGCCCAAGCAAAAGCACTGTACCTGTCAGCATTACTCTTTCTTCTATTAGTGTACCACAGAGTTTCAGATTTAATATTGCTCTGTTCAGCAACCTGCTTTCTCTCCAGCAGAAGACTTTCTGGACTTGTAATTTAATCCATACTCTGGAGTACAATATTAAATGGTAATTATTTTAGAATGATAAAATATGACTTTTATTCACTCAAAGACTGAGAAACTTTCAGGGAAGGCAAACATCAACAACTTGTAGCAAACCATAATAGTGACATCAAATCACACTACTGTGCCTTCTTGTATTCTGTTGTAGCACACAGATCCAATCCCCAAAGTCCAGTTTGCTGCTTTGTTTTTCTTTCACCTGTCTTGTCAAAGGAAATTAAAAATATCTCTGATTCAACCATATAAACATTTTATTTAGGACTATATATTGAGATCCCTACTTGAAAAAAACCAGCTGTTACACAATGCATTGAAAATCCTTTACAAAGAAGAATGTTAAAAACACATGTTGCATATTACATGTATATATTTTCAAGAAATACTGAAATTATCAAATTATTTCACTTCTTTTTTTAAAGGACATTTTAAAAACATTTGTTGTCTAATCACTTCTGGACATAGGTCATTCCTAAATGCTCCTTTTCAGGAATTGTCATACCTTCCATTAAAGAAAATCCTTCTCTGAAATATATAAAGATGCCAGAAATAAAAATCCACTCCTTCAAGTCACTATCTGAGTTACTGCTCTTTTGCAGTCTCTTGCAAATGTAAAACCATTGCATTATAGCCTATCTTCATTATGATCTCAACCATTTCTTTAACAAAATGGTAGGAGTAGGCCAGAACACCATGAATCATAGATCAAACCATTGCTAGGAACCACTTTTTTCTCCCTTCCTGCTTCCACTCTGTTCATATCTTCTGCCTTCCTTCTTTGCTTTTACCCCTTCTGATTCCCTGGATGAATGGATTGCATAGTATTTCGCTAGGTACAGGATGGCACAGAGAACCACAGCAGGCTCTTGATTTGAAATTGGTTTCTGCAGTTTGCAGGATTTCTAAAGCTACTAGGAGATACTGAATTATGTAATATTGAACATATATGTAACACCATATATGTTTTTTAAAATATCACCACTCCAAATCCTGATTCATGTTCTGCAGAAAGAATGAGAATGGCTAATATTGAACAACTGACTTGCATATAAAACCTGTAAATATTGTGTAATACTCTGTAAAACCTAGAGGAAGGCAACTTCTCAACCGGATGCACACAAGTGACTAATTTCTTTATCTCTCTGTCCAGTTGTAGTCAGAAGGGAAAATACAATTGTTCTTATCAGGGTAACATTCTGGCAAGTTTCCTCTGAAGTTAGGAAAGGTATTGGATGTCAGATGTGTCTGTAGAGTGACCTCTTGCATCAGGAATACAGCATCAGAGGATGGGGAACAGCAGAAACAGGAGGATACTTGAAATCCTTTGCCTTCTAATTTTAAGCTTTCATTTGCCCCTACACTCCATCTGGTGGGAATCACAGAAGTAAATCTTTTAGCAGAAAGAAATGTACAGTGTCCTAAGGAATAACGGGAAGGAGGAAGGACATACAGGCAAAAGGTGAATGGCTCATCTTTCAGAGGCTTCTGCCAGGGCCTTGGCTAATGATTTAATACAGTAGTTGTCTCACCCCATGAATGCATGGCCCTTAGCTCCAGCTTGGCCAGGCCACAAAACCATTTATACTTTAGCATTTAGCACATAAGAGTTTTCATATTAATTGTAGGAATAGAAGTGCCTACATCATTTGACTGTAAATACAAAAGCTTTTTGGTTTCATTTGACAGCACACACTGTTAAAATAATTCAAGAAATTATTATCAAAAAGTTTCCAGATTCATTCTTTCCTTCCTTTAAAAAGACAAATCACATAATTTTAGATTCATACCTCTAGGACAACTGTAGTAATATGCTTCCCCAGAGTTTCAAAAAGTCACATTAGGTGTTTGTTTTCCAGGCATTAGGTGTTTGTTTTCCAGGTAAAGCATTTTTATTTCTCTTCAGGTACTTCTTACTAAGTATTTCTTATACAACAGCAAACTGTCTCCTCCAAACCCATACTGGTTTGGTATAAGACTTCTCTCACCATAGAGTGCAGATCTCACTGAAATGATCTCGTTTTTATCTCCTTGTTACTGTTTTGAGAACAGGACCTTGAAGAGGAAAGATGTGCTTTGTTGCATGTTTCCCAAAGGACCTCACAGACATCACACAATGCCTAGGCAAGCACCAGGCATAGTTAAACACAGATTTCTTCCCTTTTTTTTTTTTCAATAAAGTAGAAAACAGTTGAAAAAAAATGTGGAACCATTCCCACCTCTCTCCTTCCCTTAAGGTTAGGGAAAATAAAGCTTTTGTCCGAAAACTTACCTTCACTATATATAAATGAGAAAATGTGGGTTTAAAATTAAAAGAAGGCTAGATCGTAACTTTCTAAAAGTTACTAATGTTTTCCAGCTGAAAAAATCATCACATTTAAGGAGACTGATCCTCACTGGAAGTTTTCTGTTCATGAGTCATCCTTCCTTTTTTAATGTTTTCATCACATTTCTTCCAGTCTCTGTCACTTGGTGACTGTGCCTACTACTAACATCACTCTCTTACAGTTCTAATGCTTGTGCTTGTTAACAGCACTGCAGACTACAATCCTCACAAAGAAAATCCCATTCTGCTGGGTCAGCCACAGCTGTTCTGTGAGAACTTATTCAGAGTTTTTGACCTGTGACCCCTGCTAGGACTGGACCCTCCCCCACTGCAGTAGGAAGAAGGAAAATAAAAAATAATAAAAAAAAAGAGATAAAAACATTTTCTTTAACTGACCACATATTTACATTCAAACCATGGCAGCAAAGCTGGAAGGAGTATGATTTAAAAAAAAAAGAAAAAAAACACTTAGGCCAATATTAGTGGAAAAAACTGCACTTGCAGAAGGGGTTTTGATGTCATGTGCCACTAAGAGGTATACCCCAGTTCTTCAGAAGAACTGAGAACCATTGCAACAGTGAGTGTTACATCCCAAGAATGGAGATTAATACCAATTAAAAAAAAAAAAA
>VXBI01004081.1:144273-172928 GCA_013397375.1 Toxostoma redivivum
AAAAGCATGGAAAGAAGAAGAGCTACCATAATACAGGCATATGAACATGTGCATTCTGGAATGCCTTCAGTTCCTCTTCATAAGAAGGAGCATGATTCAGCAAAAGATTGCTAGTATGTCAATGCAAAATTACTTAATGCACAAAATACTTCCTGGGCATTGGTCCAATTCTTTAGATAAAATATTGCGAGATCAGTATCTAGGCAGTACAGATATTCAACAGCTCAGTGTCAAGTCCTTAAGGCTTAGAAAATTCAGTCACACACTTCACACTTTCATGAAATTTTAATATATGAAAATAGTATTGTTTATTTGTCAAAGTCTGCAAAAAATTCTGCATTCACTTTAAGTTTTCTTTACAGGTGAAGCAACAAAGACAATTATAACTTACATAATTTTTTTATAACAACAAGAAAATTATTCAAATTTTTAAGTTAATTTGCTGGTATGCACATACTTGGCAATTAAGTTTGATTTTGTCTCTAGTTTTTCTTTTACAGAAGGGATAAATACAGTTTTTTCACATATTATCACAAGCTTGTCCTTTACAACAGGTCCACTTTTCAATTCACAGAAAAGTGAGTTTTATATCCAGCAATGCATAACTAAACAAAACTTAACTGAAGTCCATTCAGCACATTCAGTTCCCAAAGAACAGTGACATAAATTATTAATTTCCACTGACACACGGAATGCTGTAAGTTATTCTGAGGCAAATGACCTGTAATGCACAGAAGTCATAACCATGACTGGATCTGTACCAAGGCCTTCTCCTCCTCTAAAACACGAGACGGGTATTTCATACTTTCCCAAGACTTTTCTTAATGAAATATCCCACTAACTTCTGCGGCCTCTGCTGGTACTCCACAAGGACATCATGTGAGCTGGTGATTTGATCCCCTTCAAGCCGATTCAGAATAGTGACACACACTACAGCAGCTAGAAATTAAAAGACAGCATTAGTTAGGAATGACACTCTTACATTTTCCAGTCCAAAAGCATAAACATTTCGAACAAGCCACTAAAAGAACAGAAATACAAGAGAAAACAAACCCCAAAAAAGAGTGTGCAGTACCATGAGATGCTAGAGAACTGCTTGTTGCACTGATAAAGCCAGAGTTCTCAGGCAGCTGCAGACACTTACTGTTTTATCATGATTCTTATGTTTTCCTTGATAGGAAGTGTATTTCACAAGGACTCAGGACATGACTGGTAGGAAGTGACCTGACACTCTGTTCTAGCAGAGCCAGTTCCAGTCCTCCCCGGAGTGCCTGTGCTGTAGGTGCCATCCTTCAGGAAGCAGCAGATAAGCTGCTTCCACAGTCATGGACAGGGAACACGGCAAGCACATGAGGACCCCAAGGATCATCTCAGGTTCATGTGCTGCCTTTCAGTAATCAGAGCCCCAAAGGCAATATCCCTTCTGTCACTCATGCTCAGGTCTATCACTCAACCCTAATAACTCTGCTCTGTCTGGGGTTTCTGCCAGTGGCAATTTGCAGTGCACAAATAGTAAATGCACATTACAGACCTACAAAGCAGAGACAGCAAAAGGCCTTCTGAATTGCTCAGGGATAGTAATGGTTTTTAATCCCTTTCAACCTGTAAGACCTGAGTGTGTTTGATATAGCCATTGGCCTTTTGGCTTATATTTCACCATTTTGATCTCCTCAAGCTTAAAGGAGTTTGAGAAACATCAGTGCTTTAAATCAGCATATTCCTTGCTAAGGAAAGTGAGAGAAGACAGTTAATATGGTAAGAAGAAAGACACTGTATTGCATTATTTGTAATTGCCCTTATTTACTTAGCATGCATTAAAAAATTTAACTCATTTTATGATTTGGAGTGGTTTATTCATGATGCTACTAAAAATCTTCAACTGTTTAAGAATTATAGTCTTAAGTTTACAGAAAGATTTAATTTGATATGAAAGTATAGAAACTGAGTATAGTTATATATATAGATTTTAGAATCACCTGGTTGCTTAAACTAAGCAGTTGCTTTCTGTAAACTTCAAAAGCTAACTGGAGAAAACAAATGAATGCCATAGGGTAATTAGGTACTTTAATGATTTACATGGTTGCCATGGGCTGGAATAGCAAATGACAGAAGTAAACTGTGTAAAAACTGCATGAGGAATTATAATAAGTTGTGAACAACTGACATAAATCAAAAAATCATAGCAACAAAATCATAAGCAGAAATATCTTTTATATACACGTATATGTGCAGAAGGTATGTTAGCATGCCTTTTCAGTTTTTAGCCACAAACCCCCTCCAATACAGAAAATTTCCTATAGTCTGGATAAAGTGACTACATTAGTTTACCTTTGACTCCGCTGAGATTACACATTGCAGCAAATACAGAAGACTCCATCTCGATGTTTCTGACACCAGACTCATAAGCATTCTTCAAGTATTGCAGTTTTTCTTCTTCATCATATAAGCAGATTGCACCATCCAACCTGCCCTGTCCTAGAAAGTAATTTTGTAGAACATTTCAGTGATGTCACAGAGCAAATTCAGTCTTGAAAACACCCAGTTATTACAGTTTCCTCCATAGTGTTCAGCTTTTACTACTACTCCTTTTCTTGTGCACAAATAGGACAAAGTGAGTCTTAGCTATTGCTACAGAGTAGACATATTATTTGTATTCTTTATAAGGTGAATAATAGTAATTTAATTAGTCTTCTTCAGCTTCAATTCTCAAATTCATAAAGAGAAAAATGTACATAGTACATTCCCATACATACAATAAGTATCAAAATTTCACAAGAAACTTTAAGGAACGGAACATTTTTAATATGTTTAATCACTGTGTAAAAAAACCAACGGACTTAAAAATGCTAACCTGTTTCTACCTTAAAAGGATGAACACTATTACTTACAGACTTTCCAAGGTAAGAGATTTAGAGTCTCTTAAGCTAATTAGCTAATATTATTGTAAATTTTGAAAAAAATTTTACTCAAATTATTCAAGAATATCATCTGCAGACAAGACAGCAGCAAGTTAAGTATAGCAGAGTGGAATTACACCGTACTTTACTCAGTATCTTCTTGGGTTTGGGAGATGTACTCTTAAATTAATGTCCCCAATCCTATTCTCAGTTTCTGCTGAATGAGTTGAAACAACCCTGACAATTTCAGTGTTGCTTGTGCCTGTGGTTGGTGCCTGAGAAGAACAAACTGACGGTGTGTGCTTCTGTCCAAGCTGGAGCACCACGATAAACATCATTTGTCACCTACTCAGCAACAGACAGAGAAAGTGGGATCAAGTGCCACTTACAGTCTGTTCTCACAAGGTTTGAAAGGTGTTTCTGAATGAACATCTAGATTTGGGAGATCAGAAAAGCACCTGAATGCCTGTATGTTTATCCAAAACAGGCCTTGCAGGTTTGCGTCTCCTACAGAGCAGCACTGACATAACTCAGCAAAATATTATCTTTGGTTGTCTTTAGTTGCTTTGCTCAAACTGAAACAAGTTCCAACCCTTTTTTCAGAAAATATTTACTTTAGGTACTTAACCCATGCAAAGAAAACCAACCCTAAACAAGTCACAAACAACACCCACTCCTCTAAGACCCTAGAATGCTTTAAAAAAATCACATAAATTTTGTGACACATACACCTGACAGGTACATGAGAAGTGTATAGTAGGCTATATGGACTTCAGAGGATCTATTAAAGCTGGGGAGAAATCTCCACAAAACTAAAAGTTTGATACAGCAAACTGCTAAGTACAAATCTTGATTTTACATAGGTGAAAAACAGGTTGAGATTTGTGAGACAAGCAGAGTAGGGAATGCATTCTGTTAGTGAACTGGAAGCTTAATGTTAATATATTATTCAATATTTATCTATTGCTGCTTACCAATACTTCTGTTAGTCTATTCACCAGCCTTACCTTCATAGAAATCCAAAGTGCACATGGTGTTTCCAATGACTGTATTGAACTGACCGATTTCTTTACTGCACTGCATCAGCTCCTTAGCCAGCTGTTCATCCAGGTTAGTGCTGCGAATTACCGTCTTTCCCAGAACAACCTGCTCCAACTGAGGTTTGAAGGTGGCATCTACAGACTGCCTAGTTATAACCACTGAGCCTGGCTCCAGACCTGCAGCAAAAGGAAATAGATAAATCTTCACAATGCAGTTAACAAGTGGTTTCCAGACACATAAAACAAACATCTTGACCCAACCCTGCTTCTTTTAAAGGTGGTAATTTTGCCTCTGAATCCACTAAAAAATTTTTTGTCCATGCCTAGCTGCTTCAGTTTATTATTACAAATAATTTCTGAAAGAATGAAATTTTTCCTTTTCCACTTCCTTCTTCTATTTTCCCTACAGGACAGGAAAGTCCTTTCTTCTCACACTGTCAGATCTTTAAGTGCATTTTCCCTATGCAAAAACAGATATTGCGTTTACTTTCAAAATTACAGAAGAAAAATTATGCATCTCCTGTTGAAAACTGTTCTGACTATTTGTATCTTGCATGCAGAGAAATGCTTTACTCTCCTGCAAGGATACTTTGGTTTACAGACAGAAAGAAAGAAATCAAGAGGGGAAATACCTATTCCACCAGAGGTGCCAATACGAATGATGGTTATGTCGGAACACTTGGCATGATACAACAGTTTGATCAGCTCGTGCAACATGATTGAAATAGAAGGAATGCCCATACCGTGCTGAAAAGGAAACATAAATTAATATTCCACATTCACATAGACAACCCAAAATATATATGGAAGAAGTAGCTGTACATTATCTCCTGCCTGATACTGTTTTCCCAAATGCCACCTAACTCACTCCCACAAAGCCCCAAACCTCTGGGCCTTCAGAAAGATACTGAAAGGGCCCACAAAGCTTTGGCAGACTGGTGGATGAAATACAGTATTTCTAAAAATCATGAATTGCAGAACATTTACATTCTCAAAAGTATAAAGAGTGTCCTTTCCCAATAGCTGACTAATGCACTTCATCATGGAGCATTTCCTAAACACAAGAAAAACCCCACTCTGATTTTTCACCAACCTGAAGTGCTAGTGAATAGTTAAGCTAATTTTTTTTTCAAAACACAGACACCATGGTTTAGTCTTGAAGCTCAGCAAATATGCCCACATTAGCTTGCACAATATTGTGATAATTACAGCTCACAAGAAAGGGCACAAAATAATACTACAATTTTGCAATTGCAACTGAAGCATGTAATTCTATCTACAAATTACAGCTACAAATTTCTTTAAAATGCATACATGGGTTGGCAGCACCAGTCCCATGGAATGCCGTTCTTAAGCACATTTGACAGTGCCATTGCAAATACATAGCTCTGGGTGTGATACAGAGATTTTTTCCAATACCACACATGCACCAAGTGACCTTTTTCCCCCATTTTTTGGGGTACAGAACAGGGATGAGGCAACAGTAACTGCTCAAAAAATCTATAAGGCCGTTTCTGCAACACATCAGTGGTACACTGAAGAAAAAGGATGCAAGGAGCAAAGGTATTGGAGATTTTGCTCTTACGAAAAAGGTCTAAGAAGGAATCCTTAATTAGCTGACTGCACTATTTTGAGCAGCCTGGTTCAGACTGTGAAGTATTTAAAAGAAACATGCATTGAAATTTTCTGCTTTGAACAGCATCAAAACTGAGCCATGTCCCGTGTCAGAGGAGGGGAAGTACTTACGCTGACAGACAGAACGGGCCCCACTTTGTACATGGCGTAGCGGTCGGTGCCCGCGCAGATGTTGGGGTAGTCACACCCGGGGCCCCCCAGCCCCAGCTCCTCTGCTATGTAGGCAATGAAAGCTTTCATCCGGGAAGGACTTCCTCCAACACACACAAACTGGGGCGGACAGAGTTCAGCAAAACAAAACCAATTGTGTGATTCCATATGTCAGAGAACATGCAAAGAGCAACACAAGTATGCAAACGTCTTCAGTTAGCATTTATCCCCAGATATGGTGCTTCTCATCATCATTCTAAAATGCCATGAAGAAGAACTATGGGAAAAATCCTCAGCTGTCTATATAGCACTCAAATGCCTTCACCCTGTTTTAACTAATGAAAGACAAATACTGACATGAAGACCCAACAAACAGAAGCTATATCTGAATAGAGCCTATGGTATTTGCCTTTTTACTGGATGAAAAGAGACAGTCAAAAACAATTATCCTCAGCTTTTTTGGACACCTAAAGTGACAAGAACCTACAACATTTTTCCCCTTTTGCATGTGCTCCTCAATCACTGGTAGGCTGACACATTTAGTCTTATTTTGAAGACAGCTACATTTTCACCTTCTGCTCAGGCTTGCTGATCGAAGTAAAGCATCTTACCTTTACATCCCCAAACAATGTTGGAAAATCATGGGTACCGGTCCCAAGAGCAAAATGGTACAGGATATCTTCTTTCATTTTCTCCAGGTGAGGGTTACAGAGATGAATAAAATTCTCTCTGCCAAGACAGCAGCATTGTGAAACATATACAATATATACAAACCCCTACGTTGAACAGATGACAATTCTTCCAAGTCAAGCAGTCAAAAGTTGGAAACTGCCACATGTACAAACGTCTGCATTACCTTATTTTGGTTTCTTGTGCATTGTGTTAAAGAAACCCTAAATTTCATAACTGCTTTACATCTTATCAAATATCATACATGACACTTCACATTCCGTTCATGACACAGAATGAAACTGCTGAAGAAAAGCCCAGATGTTCGGATGCATTTGCAACAGTGCAACCTTCATCTTAAACAGCATTAAAGCTGGGAACGAGAGGGAGTCTTTATGGTGAGCAGAGCAATGGGAGCAGGACCAGGGAAAATTCAATAGCGCATCATATTACAATCTATACCAAAGCTTAAAAGCAAAGCTGACCTCTGCCATGACTGAAACTCCACCAACAACCTGAGAAGGAAGGGCTCTATGGACAAGCACAAATTAGATTTCTGGCAATTTGTCTTACTCTGTCATATAGACAGGAGGGGAAAAAAACCCATGGCATGAAACTGATAACAAGGGTGCAGAAGATCTGATAAAGGAAAAAGTGGAAATGTGAAGTAAGGAGAAAACCACAGAAGTGAAAAAAAAATTAAAGAAAAAGAGAAAAGAGAGAAAGAGGTAAAAAGCATTCACTTTTTCCTAAGTGCTTCTTGCAAAGAAATTACATATCTTAAAAGAAAAATAAAAACTAATCTGTCTGAAGAGACAGGAAATGACAGGGCAAGGAGGGGAAACCTGAACTACTTGGCCTGTGGGATCACCTCCATGGAAAATTCGATAGTGGACTAACTAAACAAGTTGAATGATTTATAAAACGCCTGCCTTCTGTGCTTGATGTTTTAAGTTCAATTGAAACAGGTAGGAAAGACTCAATAAGTACAAGCTTAAGCAGAACACAGGCCAGTACTTCAAAGTAATTTCTGAGAGATGGAAAGAGCACTGAATAGCTTCCAGACACAAGAAGATGACTTAACAGCTTAATGAAGGCTCAGTGGAGGCACAGCATGGCTCAGCAAATTCAAACTGCTTTGTCAGAGGAGACAAACAAAAAAGTACACCTGGACTTCATTCAAAAAATCATTAGGACAACTCAGGAACACCTCTGAAGCCTAAACAGAGGCGTTTAGCACTATTTGAGATGGCCTAGGTGACTAGGTTATCTTGTCTGCTTTCTAATGCCTCTCCAGAAAGGTGGTGCTTTCCCACAGTTCCTACGCCATATCTGCCTGTGCAGGATGAAGGAAGCCTACGGTGGCCAAGACACCCATGCTGAGGTCACTGAACTGTTCCTCAGAAAGAAAATAGTGACAACCAAGATATTCTGAGTATAGCAATTTCTTCTTGATGGTCTCCCTCCAAGATCATTAATTATCCAGTACTAGATCACAAACAAGGAAAGAGGTATCATTAAAACCCACCCTATCTGTCCCTGCCCACCACAGAAAACCACCTTCAGCAACTGAAGGAGCTGCCCACCCTGGCAGCCAGTCCATTCACCCCTTCAGTAGGAATTCCCTTCCATCTCCCATGGGCCCCATTTGCCTCTCTTCATACAAATCCTGCCTGAGGTGGAACCAAAGGCTTTCGCTACCTTTGTTCTTCCTTCCAAGAGACCTGTTTGACTCTGGGAGAACTAAAGAGGAGGTTTATGACCCGTCTTGAAGACACAGACAACCTAGGAGTTCACCAGCTCGTATTAGCAGAATTTCCAGGCTGCCTCCCCTGAATTATTCCTCTTCAGTTTTATGGGACTCTACATTTATTTACCGGGTCACTTACTAATGCGGATCCAGTGGCTGTGCTGATGTCTATTGGAATGGTTGTCACATACAAATAGGATATCATTTGAAATTATTTTACAATCTATCCTCAGGTGAGCAAAAAAATTTATTTCCTTCCTCATGAGAACACTGGCAATAAAAGCTTCTCTCCAGGAAATAAATCGGGAAAAGGCGAGGCCTCTATTAAAAGTGCAAGGAAATTCATGGGATATGTGCCAACGCCACTGTCCTCATGCCTGGCCAAAACACAGGCTCCTTCCTCATCAGTAGCTATATTCCACCCTTTTCATCTCACAGCCTGCCAAGAGCACTTTCTGAGTGAGGGGCCATTATCAACTCGCTCAGCTTAACTGTACATCTGATTGTAGACTTGGACCCTGGGATAAAATGAGCAATAAAAACTAGCATATTGTTATGTGTACATAGGACCAATGCCATGGATTTACAGGAGAGGCAAAGTTTGCTTGATAAAAATCCTTGACATGCAAAGCTCAGGAGCAGAAAATTTACTTCCCTAAAGTAAAGCACCTACAACTTCCAAGGGTGTATGTAAGTAAAATATGAATCCAAATACTAAACAGACATGTAGCAGGTTTTAGTAAAATAATCTTAAAGTTAGGATTAGAGAAACACACTGAAATATCTGTTTGAACTCTTGAAGCAGCAACCAAAGTCAACATTTCAGCAGCTCATTGGATTAAAATAAAAATAAATAAAAACATCACCCTGCTTTGAAAAATTCACTGTTGAGAGAAGTTCAAATGGCTAGCCAGAAAAGTCCTCTGTATAGGTGTGGTAAAGCAATAAAGCATGCAATTGTAAAAGACCTGCTACTGGATATTTAGAATTATTATCATAAAGTTTATCTTAAACTAAATGAGTGTGTAATGAATTTGGGGAGGAAGTTTAAGTGTAAACTTGGACAAAATAATTCATTTCTCAATCTTACTTTGAAGCATGTCCATCATCAGTTTTCTTTTCACTTGAAGAACCAGGAGCCATGTATGTTTTATATCTAGAATTATATAAAAATAATAAAAAAAAGAGATATAAGTGCATCAGAATAGACAGAACCTGGACATAATTCCATCTGTAAAGCTGGAAGCATTAACAGAGAGAAACCTTCTGTATTGATGATAACTACCATGAATATTAAATTCTGCAAATAATCTAGCTACACTACAGCTTTTGTAACTGGAGCAAAAGGAGGAAAATGAGCATCGACAATTTTACAGCTGAGCATCACCACTTTAAAAGCCCTCAAGTCTAAATTAACCCCTTGCTATTGCAACCCCCACCTCACCACTACCTCTGTTCTTTGGTAGGAACAGCTGCAGGTCCACCAGCCACAGAGGCAAGTCTCATTGCTAACTGACTCACCCTCTTCCTTCCATACCTCTCACACCAACAGTGACAGCCAAACAAGCTTCAGTCCCCTTCCACCTTTGGCTCCAGAAGGTCTCCAAAGTTCAGCTCTAGCTGTCAGATGCCTGAAACCCGAGTCCAGGAAGCATCTTACTCATAATATCCTCCTCATTAAACTCCACCTACTGACCTCAAGAGCACTTCTTTCTCCAGCATAAAGCAAGGAAGATGAAACTGAAACATGACTTCAAAATGCCACGGCTCTGCAGTTTACCATCTATCCTGAATACCTTTTTTTCTGATCCATTACCTTTACCTATAGGCAAAACCTTCTCCTTTCTGCATTCTTCTTTACATTTAAATAGGCAAATGTATCACAGCTTTCATGCTGATCTGAGGACAGAATTATAATTATAGAATGATGAATTTGTTATTATTTTCAGAAGTGACTAAGGTTTCATGCCGAAGCTGGTACTTTCTGGGAATGCCCTTATGGGAAGTATTGAATCATAAAGTTTTGCTTTACCCTCCATTAACACAGAGATTATAACAGAGACAGGACTGTAATCCTTAAAAACCCCAGGATTACACCACAAGGAAACAAAGAAATCAGTCATGCAACAGAACTACATGGTCTGTGAATTTCTAACTAAGTGCACAACCTAAAAAAATAAACAAGAGACCTGACTGTTAAAAGCCACTGATTAATGAAAATGTATTAAAATTTATAAGGGCAATTAGTTTTCTTCATTTAAAATATCAACCTTTATTAAGTAGGCCTAAACTTCACATGGACTAGGTATATTAAATGTATCCAACCATCTATGGTCAAGGAGGTGAAGTATAAAAGTTGCATTTATAATTAACTGCACTTCCTTATGGTGGCATGAAGTATAGTCAGCTACTACTGGGCAGCACCGTTGTACCACATACATTACAGGAAAAATACATCAGTTCTTCTTACAGTGCCACGAGTTCTGATAAAGAGGAGTTAGAAGCTAGGAAGAAGAAACAGCTAAGTGATTTTCATGTAGCAGGAAGAAAAATGGCTGCAAATAAACCAAGGATATTAATTCAGCTCTTGTTTACAGTATTAAGCATCCATGCGATTTTTAAGTGTTCTTGGTTCTGATTCTCTAAGTAATCACAGATGATACACTTCAAAAAGCTGAGAACTAAGTTCTGACAGTCCAAAGGTCCAGCATACCCTCCCAAGGGCACCCAGCTGGAGGTGTCTTGGCAGGAATTGAAGAAAGGAGCAAGCACAAAGCAGCTTTCCCATGGCAGACCCTGACAGCAATCAGTAGCTGACAAGCAATCAGTTAATGTAAAACCACAAAACTCTCACGCTGTCTAACCAAATGGAAATTTTTACAGACATGTCACAAGTTTCTGCAGTCTTCCTCAGCCAAAGTTAAAACTTCAACAATAATGTGCTCCCAGCAGGACTCAGATAAAGAAGGAGCACAGCCTGTTTTAAGGTGCGTGCACATCCTAGAATGGCTTGGATTGGAAGGAACCCTAAAGAACACCTTCTTTAAGGAACACCAACCCTTCTGCCATGGGCAGGAGCACCTCTCACTAGACCAGATTGCTCAGAGCTCCATCTAGCCTGTCCTTTAACACTGCCAGGGATGGGGCATCCACAACTTCTCTGGGCAACCTGTTTCAGTGTCTCCTACCACCCTCACAGAGAATAATTTCTTCCTAATACCTCATCTAAGCATCTAAATCCTCAGACTGGTGCTTTAAATCCACTCAGAATCCACTATAATTGCCACCTCTCATTTCCTCCCGCCATCCGTCATTTTTGAAGGAAGCCCGCAGTCAATGGTTTCTGCAGGAAAAGCTCTTGGTCGGATGAACATCCATCATCAGGAAAAGCTGAAGTCGCTGCAAAATCGATTCTGCCCTCCTGCTGGTCCCCTCGCTGCTGGCGGAGCGCTCCCCCGGCTCCGCAGACAGAGCAAGCGGCCCGGCCCGCCCGGACAGCGCCGAAAGGAGCGCTCGACCGGAGCGAAGCCCGCGCCCGCCGCCCGCCTTCCCTACCCACCCTCCGGCCACCCGCGACACGGCGGGCACGCCATCCCCCCGGCAGCGGACCGCGGAGTTCTCACCGGGAGCAGCGGGATCCGCCGCTGGGAAGGAAACGAGGAGAGCCGCTCGGTGTTCCCGGGCGGGCTGCGGGGTGCCCGGCCGAGCCACCTCCCGCCAGCGGCGGCACTGCCCCGCCCCGGCCCGGTTAACTCCCTGCGCGCCGGGGAGGCTGCGGGCAGCGCCGTGCCGAGGATGCCGGCGCCGGCGGGGACGCGAGCGCGGGGCTCCGGGACTCGGCGGGAGGGATGCTGCCAAGGGCACGGGGGTTCGCGGGGACCTCGCCGGGGAGATAGATACAGAGATATAGATATACAGATACACATATACAGAGAGAGATACAGATACAGATACAGATACAGATAGATACAGATACAGACAGATACAGATATACAGATACAGACGCAGGTGGCGGCCGAGGATGGCGGAGTCGGGTCCGTGCCTCCGTCTGCCCTACACCGCGTTCCCGCTCTCATGGGCATGTGGGCACGGCAAGCACGGTGCGAGAAAAAAGCGGAGACGGTTTCGGCTACTGGAAGCGTAAATTTAACATTTTTCATGCAGTAACTGAAAACAACAAACCCACAGTCCTGCAATACAATTTTTAAAGTAAATTTTCATACCGGAACCACACTGTAGTTTGTCATAATAGGGAATACTTGGGAGACAGAGCAACTAAAATCTTGGTAGAGAACTCTCTGTGCCTCAGGGCAGTAAACACATCAGGCACAAGGCGTTGCTGAGATTTATTTATTACAAAATCATGTATTGGGCACTTAGAGTAAAATGTATTCATATCCTGTCTCACACCAAATGACTTTGTATGGGAATATAAGGGAGATGCACAGATGCACTTCCAAGCATAAATGACGTGCAAGAGGAATTGCTTAACAAAATCAGAAAAATGTCACCTGTTCAGCTTGTTTAGATTTCTAATGGGTGAAACAGAAGGATGGGTTCCTAACCCATCTTCCATTTTCCTGTTCTTTAAGTATTTGTCAAGACTTCCAAGCTACAGTAGTGGACCAAAACCTTAGAAGAGTGTTTAATTCTGTGGAAGAATGTTTTCCTTTAGACAGGAATATTACCTACCCCTCCATCTCAGGGTCCAGCTGCTTTAGCTTTCAGGTAGTTTTCTATTCAGCTGTATATTAAAACAATAAGGTTACTGTAGTTACCTTGTCTGAAATGTTCAATAAATTATGCATTTCTATGAGTCTAATAATTGGTAGTAACCTTTGTTCTCAGTTATCACTAGAAAACTTTAAATCTCCTTTTAGCTTCCTGGTTTTGTAGTATAGTGTTTGGGTTTTCCCTCCATTTTGTATTTTAGTGGGAAGGATCCTAATGTTGTTTAGAAGGATGAAAAATACACAGCTACATACTGGGGTAATAACAACAATATGCAGCTGGTGTCTGTTTTCAGGTTTTTATATTGCATGGATGAAAATTTGAGCTATGGAAAATAAGGCTGTCTGTCATAATCAAACATATTCTCCCTTCTGCTAACCATAGACCATTTTTACAGTCAATTGATCAAATAATTAAGTGCAGCTGTTTTACCACTTCATTTTGATTCTTCAGTTATTCTGGGTGTTTTGTATCATGACAACTATTAATAGAAAGACAAAATGTGCTAAGACTGAACTTCTATATTTGTATTTCTAGCTTTTTCTCTTCACTATAGTACAGTATGTAACTACATTCTGAAAAATTATCCACAGAGAAGAGCAAGAGAAGAATATGAAGATATTTATTTACAGAAATAAATTGGGCTTCATCCTACATCTTTTACAACTCAGCCTGCATATTCAGCACAGATAATAGTATTTAAGAAATAGATAAGCCAAAATCTATGGAATTGTAGATGCTTCAGAAGCTCATGGGTCAATGGAATTTTTGTTTGTATCGCTACACGAAAAAAGTTAATGCATACATGCCCTTGATCTCTGAAAGCATGTTTACATTTTAGTCCAGTTCAAAAAGACAGAAGTGGCTAGGATTATACGTTAGATGTATATTAGACTTCATTACAGTGAAATGGCTGCATATAAAAGGAAAACTACTCTCTGGTCGCTAAACTGCCAAGTTATTGTTAAATCTTGATCTGGAATTCTCTTTTAGAAACATTCACATGCTCAGTATACTTGGATGCAATTCATAAAATGTAACTGCACTTTTGTTTGGCTTGCAAAGCAATCAGTATTCAAAAAAAACCAAAACAACAAAAACAACAAAAAAAAATCTCACTACTTAAAGGCATTCAGGGCAGAAATAGAGCACAAGACAATGAAACAAATGTTTCAGCATTTGAAACAATAAGGCAAGATTTTGTAATAAGCATTCAGCTTTTGTCTTTGGCACTTCTCTGAAAAACAGAAATAGAAAACCAGAAGCTTCCACTGCTTTTACATGGAACTGCTGATGACTGAAACCTGCCAGCTGCATGACTACTTTGACTCAAAAGTAAATAGAACAACGTGATTACTGCGATAAGATGAATTCAAGCAGCACGCTTCCATCCTTGGGTTCACCTGGAGCTTTCTGATGTTCCTTAGAGAACAAGCAAGTTATGTGTCTGCTGTAGCTCTCTTTTACTCTGAATGCACAAACAATTCCAGGATCACCCCCTGCTCTTGTGATGAGAAATCTTAAGCTGTTAATATTCTAACTCACAGTATTCAAACTGTGATCCATTCAGACTCAGTTGACCAACAGGGCAAATCAAACCTCTCCTTGGCTTGACTAAGGAAAGCTGAATACACATTAATGGCAATCATTTAAGTTGGAAAAGACCACCAAGATCATCAAGTCCAACCTTCAGCTGAACACCAACCTTGTCAGCTAAGCCATAGCATTGTCATGTATGGTTGTTTCTTGAACACTTCCAAGTATGCTGAATCCACCATTTCCCTGGGCAGCTCAGTCCAATGCTTAACCTTCCTTTCAGTGAAGAAATTCTTCCTGATGTCCAACCTGAATCTCCCCTGGCTGTTTCCTCTCATTTTTTACTGGTTGGCTGTGAGAGACCAACTCCCACCTGGCTACAGCCTCATTTCATGGGGTTGTAGAGAGTGATAAGGTCCCCTCTGAGCCTCCTTTTCTGCAGGCTAAACAACCCCAGCTTCCTCAGCTGCTCCTCATAGGACTTACTCTCTAGAACCTTCACCATCTCTGTTTCCCTTTACTGAAGTCCCTCCTACAAGTTGTGTTCTACCTTATTTTCTCTCCCCCGTCTTGCTGGGAAGGGGAGTGACAGAGAGGCTTGGCAGGCACCTGGTGTCTGGCCAAGCTCAACTCACCACAACTGGTCAAGTTTGGATGCTATGAGCTTCGATTCTGGCATCCCCTGCTATGATAGCCTAGAAAACTGGATTTCCTCAAAAGCTCTGCCTTTACAGAAAAATTAATGGTTTCAATGTATCTGGACGTAATCCACAGAACAAACTCTAAGTGAAAACAGATACAAGGTAAGTAATCTCACACACTTAAAGTTACAGCTTGATGTAGGCTTTTTTTACAGTTGGAAAAATTTGCTGAGTAGCCAATAACTGTACATTTAAGCATTTGTGAATGTTTTAGCCTTTTTTTTTTAAATGCAACTTAGTTGAATTGTAAAAAATAACGGATAGCAAAGACAGACTCAGATGCTAGGTCTAATAAAATCAACAGCAAAATTTCTACAGTTTGCTGAAAATTTTGAGAGTTCAGATTAGCAATTGTTTACCTACTTCCAATCAATTTTTACATCGAGGTTCTGAAGAGGAGCAGTATTAAACCAAATACTCTAAACATTCTGTTCAAAGAAATCTACATTTAGTAATAAATTTTAAAATCTTCAGGACTTGGATTCAAAGGTGTAAAATGTACTGAATGTAATCTGAAGAGAAAATTCTAAAAATTAAGAGTTTACTTGTCAAGGTATTAGGAAAAAAACATGGCAATGAAATCGCATCCACTTTCTAGAGGACTTTATAATCAATATTTAATTATTAATAAGATTTCAGGGATATATTCTAATCCAAAGAGATAAAATGCCAAGTGCTGAACTATCAGTGTATCTTAACTTTTTCAAAATATTAAAGTACAACTTCAATACATTGATATTTCAAAGTACAAACTTCTACTGGTGTGAAAAAACACAGTGATCTAGCATGTAATATTTTTTTTTTGCAGTCAAGACTTCAGGATAGATAATTTTTTTTATCTAACAGCTGAAAGTGCAGACATCATAGATAGCTGAGTCCATATAACAGGAAATACCACCAAGTCTTTAATTATGTACTTGAATACTATGACTGATCAACTAGTTCTTGTGCAGCAGGCATAGCAATAGAACTGTCCTAGAAAGCTGAGTATCTGTTCATAGTAAATGAGCTTTTGGGATGAAGAAGCAGTCTTTTCAGTGAAGGTTTGACTTCTTTACTTCAATTCCTTCTATCTACATTTCATCCCATACCACAGTTCCTCTCCACCTTTCTTTGTGGCATAATTCATGAGTACAGCTGGACTTAACTGAAGAAACTTGCTGATTTGAACACATCAATAGCATGGTTGTGTCTAGACAAGTCAGCAGCAATATGGCAACCCTGTTTGAGAACAGCAAAGCAGCAGAAGTCTTCTGCAGGAGTAAACCTCAGTTCTGCTTTATTTGGTTAATTATAGTTAAGAAAAGGTCTAGGACTAAGCACTGACAACTGCTGCCTGTTCTTTAAAATTTGCTGTAATGAAGCCCAATGAAGTTCATCCATCTCGTAAACTTCTCAATCAGGGAAGGGTTAAATTACAAAAATAATCTAGCCAACATGTGAATAGTGGGTTATATAAGCAATACAAGGCTCTAGTTTCCCCAACAGTCTTTCAAGTTACTTATTATATCCCTGAAATGGTGGCTTTAACTCATTGCTTGCAGGTGGTAGTTCAGATAGTTCTGAATCTGTAATAGAAAAAAGTGATTAAAGTTTACAGAATAACTTCAACCATAATAACAAAAAGGTCAGCTAAAATGTTTGGCTTCTTTCTCATGTCAAAATACACATAAATTCCACTACTTTTAATTCTGAATTAACAAGACAAATAAAATACTTAAGAAATTTGCAGTATGATGCAAATCTGTGTCCCAAAACAAAGGGATTATAGATTTATGGAATAAATCTATGGAATGGGTTGTATCTCCTTCCTGATGTGTCTAGGACTTATTCTGTGCAAGTGAGAACAGAGAAAGCTCCATCTCAAAAGGGAGCTGCAAGGTGTTCATGCTGCCAATTGCTTTGGATGAACAGAAAAAAGTACACAAGTGGGGAAAAAGTAAATGCACTACCTTCAAAAATCACCTAAAAGAATGAAAATAACAAGGTCAAAACTGAATGAAAATACACATCTGGATGAAACCATATTGTTAACAGAATTAAAAGCAATCTCCTTTTACACTGAGATACAGAACCAATCTCAACTGGAATAGCTATGTTTGCAAACAAAGGCAATAGAAGCAAAGCAGGTATCATGTTATCAAAAAAATTGAAAAAGTAAAGCAACTCAAAAATTAGGTGTATCTCTATGACAATCTGTGCAGCACATTGACTTTTCAGCAGCCTTTACAATGTACCCATATTTTTCTTCTGTACTGCCTAAGTGGCAAACCAAACCAATTTCATGCTTACTCTGAAAAATCTTTAAGTTTTCTTTATATCTCAGATGTTTCATTAGAGGCACACACATTAAAAAAAACAACTATCACCAAATTAATGAAATCAAGATTTTAAAATCCCCTTTAATTTTACTCACAGCAATAGGAAAGAAAAAGCATATAAGAAAGTTAAATACAATCTGAAGACAAGATTATTCAAAGTTTTCTTTCATGCTGAGGAAGAGCACTTTTAGACTCCATGGTTGAATTGTTGGGTCACTGAGCCCCTCAAAGCAGCATCCTCTGCATGATCAGAGCTTGGATACTCAACTTAACTTGAAGAGTGGCTTCTAAGGTTATACATTCTCCTTCAGATCCAGACTGAGATCTGGCTTCATCCCTCAGTTTTATGACTTTTTTATTCTGAACAAAACCATACAACTTCTAGTTCTCTGTTTTCTCCTGACACTCACCTGTTTATTTTTATAAAAAGAAATACTGTGGATACATTAATGGAAGACACAAGATAAATTCAGACAGAGCTGAAGTGTCAGAGAAATTAAAATACCTGGCCTCTAAGACTTTCATACATTGATATATCAAGGTCAAGGGAATAATGACAATGCCTAGTGTATACAAAAGGATTCCCTGACACAAATATAAAAAGAGAATTCTGGTGCATGTAGTGGGAGGTCCAACAGCATTTCCAAAAATTGCTATAGAAAACTGATATAGCCAGCATGGTTACCAAAACAAAAAAAAAAGTCTTTGACAGAAATAAGGAGTAAGGGAAATTTTCCCACCCTTTAACCTTTATATTTAAGTGTTTCCAAGTGAAGTCTTTCATAGCTATTACCATTTTGCATGACAAAGTAATGAAAGCATAGGGGAACGTTGGATAACTTTTCTCTTAAACTGTTGAAATTCCACCGCCTTCAACAATGTGCATATATTTATTTTGACAAATTTCTACAGTGATCTATTTCTAAAAGATGAGTATCGATGACAACTGTGACAGAAGTTTTCAGAAAAAAGATTAGGGGCAAAAGAATATTCATAACAAAGAGGCAACAAATATTTTACAGTCCGCTTAAATTTAGGCAGGATGGCTGTGTCTCTGCAGCATTTTATGGAAACACATCACAGAGAAGCCCCTGGATCAGAACACAGAAGCCCCTGGATTGGAACAGAGCATGCTGCAATTGTAGAGATGAAAAAAGTCTACTAAAGCACCTGCCTTCACTGACTACAAACAGGAGCACTCCTTTCTGTAGCTAGTCATACGGTATTGTAAACTAAGCACAGTAATTCAATGCGTCTCACCACATTCAGAGCCACACAAATATTGAGGCTGCCCTCTGCTGTTGCCTTGAGAGTACAGCTCATTTTAAAAGAAACAGCTTTCAGTAACGTTACCTTCAGAGTGCTCACTATTTTCTGATGTTTCTTCAATCTTTTTTTCCCATCCAGTACACTGCTGAAACCAGTCAGTCGCATAACCATTGCTTATTAATTTGCTAAAGTTTACAGCTTCACTTTTTCTCTGAGGAGGCCTGCAAATACAAATATATTAAAGGAAAACAAAAGCAAAAGTTAACAAAAATGGAGGCTAGGTGGAAAAATCGTATTTTGAACAGAAAAGGCCATATAATATAATTTATTTTGTATTGTAACATTAATCTAAAAATATAACCATTTAAAGCTTTATAATTTATTTATAAGTAACAAAACATGTATTCTATATGTAATCATCTAAGAAGAAAAACCAAAAATAAACAAAAGACCAAAAGAACAGAACTATGCCTGATTTAGTACTGTGTAAATTTACATGAGAAGAGCCATCTATTTCATTGGAATTTTACATGTATAATGCTTACACAGTTCTGGTCTTAAAGACAAAAAGCGCAAAAGGGAAATCCCACAAAGAATGTGTAAGTGAAAAAGGCTGACAGTACTGATTCTGCTCACTACTCATTTTGGTGCACAAAAGTGAAATTATGTCAAAAATTTTCTCTTGAATTCGTTTGTCCATTTAATCACTTATTTGGCAGCATTAACATAGTTTAAAAAATACTAGGATTACTGATGACTGAGCAATAAATTTTTAAGACAAAGTATGGAGAAACAATTCAGCTGTGCACACAGCTGGTGATGTGATGTAATCACAGCACACTAGACATAAAAAACCTTAAAACACCTCTTCCAGGTGTTCATTAGAGTATTTTTGCTCTGTCTGACCTTATAAAGGCTACAGTTTATGTCTTTCCTTAAAGCTGGGTGGGTCCTACTTGTTTCTCTGTAACCTACACTGATGGAACTAACAATGTAGACTGTAATTTTCATCTGTTCACTGGCATTAAGAAAAAAAACCCAATTTAAAATACCATAAAATCTGCTACATGAAGATATGCAACTCTATGCTTAGTTTTCCTAACACAAAGTTATACTGAATCATTTTCTTATATGAGTTGAAGTACTGTTATTTTAGTTGCTTTAGACACTTTTAAAACTATTTTAGCATCACGTATGACAGCAAATTTAACAACAATAAAGATCCACAAGATCCACACACATATCCACAAATTCCTGCAATTTCACAAGGAGCAATTTTATTTGTAAGCATGAATAGCTGCAGGCTTCGGTGTTTAATGATTTTCATAAATGTACTACTTACATGGGTGGGAAGGAAAGCTTATTTTCTCCACTAAATTCCTTGTTTGTAGAAACAGTGGGCATTCTGCTTGGATATTTAGGGCTTATAGGTGGGAGCTTGACCTGTGATAGAGAAATCTTAGCCCAAAAAAAAAGGAGTTATGAAAAAAATAACCAAGAACATTATATTATAGCACAGCCGTCAAAAGTGAGGGTGATATTAAAGGCTTAAATGTGTTCAAATTTCTATGTCTTATCTACATTATTTCCATAAGTAATAATAACAGATTATTGAGGAATAGCAAAAGATAAAGCAGCTCCCTTAGTTATTCTACATGAGATTATTTGTTTGCTGTCTCCACAATGCGCTCTACACAAGCCTTTCCCTCACAGTACACTTCTATCCAAAATTAAGCTTAAAATTCAAACTTATCCATTGCAACCTCCCATCTTGGTCCATTTCTCTGTATGCAGAATATGAAAACAGACCAGTCTTGCTAAAGTCAGGAGGCTGTGAGCAAGAGCATTGTTTTAAATATTGTCTTTCTTGGCATTTAATGAGAGGCTAGCATAAGCTGAAGCGATCCAAACACTCCCTACTGTTCAAGTAAACTAATTAATGACAAAAGTAGCAAGGGAACAGATCAGAATTGGTTTTGGAGGGCACCTGCAATCCATTCAGGTGCTATTTGTTACTTTGTTGAGCAAATTCAGCATTAAAAGCAGACTCTTGTACCACTACACTCCCATGATTACAGCTGAGGGGGCTTTTTCCCTTTGACAAGCCTCTATTTAGTAGCAGCCATCAATTTTCCCAGATAAAACAAACTACACAGGGCATGTTCTTGGTTTAAAGTATTTTCTCCCTTTCTTTCTTTTTTGAAGAGATGGCAAAAATATACTCTAAAAATTACTATGTTTATCATAAATACATATTTATCAACTTGGATTCAAGAAACATGTATTGTGCCTGGCTAGTATATGAATAACAATGGATATCTGCAGCCAGCATGGTGAGATAAAAGCCTTCAGATGAAATCCTGGCTCCTGTGTGATCAAGGACAAAATTCTAGATTACATTTCAAAACTCCCCCTGAGGTAAAATCCTCAAATAAGCAATCATTTTGCTACAGCACATACATACCTAAGTACATTTGCATATATATACAGACATTTCAGGCAAGTGCCTGAAAGAGAGGACTTTGGAGATGAAGGAGTAATCTTACTGGTGCCGCAGGGATATTGCCAAATGCTGATGCAAACCCTGATGACACCTTCAGCTGACCTCTCACCCAACCCAGCTGGGCTGTAAGATGCACACACAAAAGAACCACTGAATCACAGAGTGGTTTGGTTTGAAAGGTCCACCTCCCCTGCCACAGAGACACCCTTCACTAGACCAGGTTGCAGAGCTCCATCCAGCCTGTCTTTGAACACTTCCAGGGACGGGGCATCCACAACTTCACTGGGCAATTGTGCCAGTGCCTCACCACTGTCTTCCCTGTGCTGGGCCCCCAGAGCTGGATGCAGCACTGCAGGTGGGGTCTCACCAGAGCAGAGCAGAGGGACAGAATCCCCTCCCTCCCCTGCTGCCCACACTGCTTTGGGTGCAGCCCAGGACACACTTTGGCTTTCTGGGCTGTGAGTGCACATGGCTGGGTCCAGCCTCTCATCCACCAGCACCCCCAAGTCCCTCTGGGCAAGGCTGCTCTGATCTGTTCATCCCTAACCTGTGCTGATAACACAGGTTGTCCCACCACAGGTACAGGACCTTGCCCGTGGTCTGATGAAGCCTTGTGAGATTTCCATGGGCTGCTTCCCCCTGGACTAGAAGTCCATTATTTTGCCCTGAGCACAAAGGCTAAATCCTTCATGCACTAATACACATTGCTGATTTGCAAAATCCCAGAAGACTTATTGTTGTGATTAAGGCATTAGGGAGGGACTACAGGATCCATCCTGAGGCACGGAGAACCATGTAATGGTCCCCCAGATCTCCAGTCCTCCTCTACACAGCAATAAGCACAAGGAACAGTGGAGATTTTAATACTTCAGAACAAAGCAGCATAAAGGCTTAAACTTTCAGAGCAAGGGCCCTCTTGGGAACAATGTTTTCCAAACCAAGCAGAAGAGGTACCCTTAGAGGTTAAATGGTTTTGCACTTATTTCTAAGGGTGCCCTTTGGGATTTAACTCCACAATTGCATCATGCATGCCTCTTCTGAATAACTGCTTAGTTACATTGGACTGAAAAATATTTTCAATACATTCAGTCTCATACTACCAGAAATATTTGAGGTACTTTGCTGCTGTAGTGCCATCATATAGACAAATAAATAAATTTAATATTCTTTAGAAATTTGCCTGTGGTGTTTTAGAGCACATTATTCTTACTTTTCCATATATCCATATACAAGACATATGGTGAGAAACTAAAATCGAGACTCTTTGGTAGGGCTAGTTCCATTGTCTCACTTGGAAGACACTTTGGGAAGGTACTCTAAGAGCATGGGAAAGAAACTTCCCAAATGAGGATATTCAAGAAATTGTTGTGAAACTTAAAGATATGTGATATGCTTTTCAGTGTACAACAAAGATATTGTGAAGCACAGCCAAATGAGAGATGGTGGAGGAAGAGCTAAACCCAGCAACACAGAATCTGTCTTCGCAGGCACCTAATCCTACAGAAAAATACTTGGTAGATTTAGAACCTTAGAAAAAACTTAACTTCATCTTCCAGGAGAATAGTGAAAATTATGTATGAGAGCCTCAGCATATTCGCAATCTGAGCTGTATATATAACATATATTCACCCTGAATTTAGTCATACATAAAGCACGACTGAATGAAACTGGGAGCTTGTGAAACTTTCAGACACATGACTGAATGAAACTGGGTCTCAACCAAACTCCACCAAAACTGAAATGAACCTCAGTTTCACTTTACAAGTCAGCACATGAGCTTGAATTACTGTTATCAAAGTTAACTCTTAGAGCACTGAACATAATTGGTTCTTAAGTAAGGGAGTGAGGAACAGCACTTCTTCTCTGTCCTAGTTAATTCCTTTGAGGCACTGCAGCAAGTTTTTGTTTTCCATGTCTTAAGTCTATGATTAAAAAAAAGAAGCTTCACCTGCAAGCATCAGGCAAATTACAGTTTAAACATATGTTGTTTGTTTGCCTGTTGCCACAGACTCAGTAAACATTCCCCAGTCTATTCAGTAATGAGGTGTTCGCATTTACACAAGACATCGTTCTGAATTTGCACTAGTTATTCATCCCAGCAAAGGCTGAGGACTTTTTCTCCTAAAATGTCCAACATCTGCCCTTCTATTGAAGAAGGGAGGTACTAGTGTTCAAGTACCTCAAATGCCTTTCCAGGTATACCCCAAAGGCCTATGGCAAATGTGGCAACTGAGATAACAGAGGATATTTTAAAAACATAAGGCTTCAGCATCTAAATTGGGCAGGGGCAAGGAGGATGAAAGAGGGAGGATAGCAGAGAGGTCTTCAATACAAAACACCAATGTCAGTACAGAAAGGTTTGTTTGGGACATAGCTTGTGCTATATTGACTTTGACTTGGATACATCTTTCATTCAAAGACATCTAGCACAGTATCTTTGGGAACCCCCTTGTATTTCAAATTCAATTAAACTCCTTTTTCAGAATCTTCTGTTCTTATCTTCTTTCTTCCTCACCCAAGATTACTAAACAAGATGTCTCTTAACCAAGAATGAATTGCAGGAGAAATAAAGCATAAGAAAATAGAAACTAACTACTGCTTTTTATTTATACTGAAGTGTCTGTCTCATATAATGTGGTAGGAAACTGCATTTCGGCTTCTTATGGTACACCTGCAGCACTTAAGAGAACATCTTTCTTCTTGTTCTCTAACTGCAATACAAAAATTGATTTTGGAATACAGAAACTCATGGATTACAGCTTCCTTCCTATAAGAAGCAACAGGCCCAGACAGAGATGTGTTCACAAGTTCTACAAACAAAGCATCATCACGGGATGCCTCTCCATCCTACCTTCTTTTTCTCTGCATTTTCTTTGTCCTCAGCTTCCCGCTGCCAAACACTTTTTGTATCAAAATCAAAAGGCCCTCTTCTTGTCTCATAACTGTTACCATGATGGTCATCAGCCATAAATTCTCTGTGAACCATATAATCTGGTAGAGAGAAAACATAGCTCCTGCAGGCAAAGATTTAATGCTTGTTTTTACAAAGTATACAAATTCTGCACTTTAGTACAGAAGCATTCAGAAATGCTACTAGGTGAAAAGAGAGGCCAAGATGTGTCAGGCCTCAGCAATCTTACCGTGGCTTCTCAATCCCTGTGGGATTGGCACAGTGTGAGTACCAGTCAGGTGCAGCATATGCTGCTGGAGGGGTCTTCATTACCACAGGAGTGTAGTGCTTCAGTAGGTCTGGAGAAAAAAAGACAAAAGCCAGTACTTTTGTTTTCTAGTTGCAAAAGCACTACCTTTGTTTTCAGACTGCTGTTTTGTCAGGAAGAAATTAATTTCCTCATTTTTTCCACGAGTTTATTTCAGAAGTAAAGAGGATCCTTCTGTAGCATCTACGAGCACTTTACACCACACTCAAGCAAAGCCAAAGAAAACAAAGGGAAACCAAAGAATCAAGACAGATGCTCACCAGGTCGGCCTCCTTGCTTTGCCAGCCTCAAGTAAGCTGAATCAGTCTCTTTGATCCACTTCCTCTGGCACCCAGACAGTGGCACTTCATGGGGAGCTTTTGAAAGGTCACTGAGACCCAGAATCTGGGAAGAAAGTAGGCCCTTCTCTGGTTGCTTCAGTGCCATGGGGTATTGATGTCCTGCAATAATGGAAAAGAAAATATTTATGGTAAAAGTTAAATGCTAGCATCCCTTTTTCAGGGAGTTTAACAAATTGAGCCCACCTGGAACATGAATGAGGTGCTACATTTCATCATGAAGACAAAAGACTAGGCTCGCTCATTCTGGGGATATAGCACAAGCAATTTCTAGAGCATTAGATGCAAAACACTTTTGCTTCAGTTCTGAGACAGCATTCAAGTTTTCCTGTAAAGTGTTCTCATACAGAGAATCGTGCCTCTTCATTCAGAAAACTATTTCCAAGGAAACATCAAAGACAGTGACAGGCACACGAGACAGCAAAAAACCACTTCAGCCTTTGGTTTCCTTACCCTCACATGCACTAACTAAAAGCAAAGACAATAGCTGTCTGTTGGCAGGCCTTTATTTGGAAAACAACCAAACCTGAATCCCAAATAAAAAATTTTTAAAAAACCAACACCAAACACCCCACCTCTCCATATATTATTTTCTCAACTTCTAGTGAGCAAAAGAAAATATAAACAAATCCTTCAAGACGGAAAAATGGACGGTAGATAAATAAAAAAAAAAGCCAGTACCAGGTACTGTGCCATTGAAGATGCCGAGGCACTTACCGGAGCGACTGCAGCTGCAGCTGATGCCGCTCCGTCGGTGTAAGGGCAGCGCGTCCAGGCACCAGCTCGCTGAGGAGCTCCTGGCACACACACACAGGCGCTGGCAGCGCCCAAACTCCACCCCAAGAAACAGCCCAAGCCGTCCCTGGGCTCAGGGACGCAGAGGCACCAGCGGGTTCTCGCTGCCGCCTCCCGGGCGGGCCCGGCCCCCGGCGCTCGCCCGCTGACGATGCTCGGGAACCCGCGGCCGCCGCGGCTGCAGCTCAGAGACCCAAGGGCGATTCCCCGAGCGGTGACCCGAAACCCCCGGGAAACGGGCGGGACGGGGCCCGAAGGGAAGGGGCGAGCGGAGCCTGATCCCGTCGGAGGCGGAGCGGGACAGCCCGGCCCACGGTACCTGCCTCCCTACCTCCCTCTTTCCTCTGCGGGGCTTGGAGCCGGGCGCGGTGCTCGCCACCGCCAGCAGCAGCAGGGGCGCAGAGCCGAGTTGAGGCGGCTCCCGGCGGGCTCCCAGCTCGGAAAGCGGCGGGAGCTGTGCCCGGATGCCTTCCTCCCGAAGAGGGGAGAACGCCCTCCCACTGTCCGACCGCCCGCCCGGACCTTGCTGCTGCAGGGAAACTCCGTCCCAGCTGAAACCAGGGCAGAGTCCATCCTTTATTCTATGGTATTTACCATTCTATTCTATTTAATCTTTGTCTTCCATACACTAGAAGTCTGCTGGTACCCTTTTGGGTCCTTGAAATACCCTCCTCTGAAATTTTCTTTATATTCCTGGACCTGGCAAGCCACTTTATCCACCAAAGCGGCTTCTTCATCTTTCCATGTCTGGGTCCTGGAGAACATGGAAGGATGATGGGGTATAGTGGAACGGTGAGACTGAGAGAACGTGCAGGGATGGAGGGACATGAAGAAAATAGTGGAGTAGTGGAACTGGAGAAGATAGTGAGTCATAGGAGAAGGAGGGTCAGAGGGGTGGTGGAATGGGGGAATGATGAGTCATGAAGATGTTGGGATGTGGAAAGTATGGACAACTATTGGGACATGGAGACTGTGGGATGTGTAGTGACCCAGAGGAAATGGAGTGGTAGAGAACATATAGGGATGGTGGGAATATGGTGGGACAATGGGCCATGGAGGAGATGGAGGGACAGTGAGAAATGGAAGATAACAAGTTGGAGGAGACAGGGCTGTTGGGCCAACGGGTGGTGGAACGATCGATGGAGAGGCCGGACAGAAGGACAGTGGGACGTGTGGGGAAATGGAACATGGTGGGTAGTGGGACAGAGCAGTTGGTGGCTAGGGGAACACTGAGGCCAGGAGCAGCAGAAGATGCAAGCTCAGGAACCAGGAGGTCCCTGAAGGGCTCACCCAGGCTCTGTGCCACATGTGGAGGTACCAGATGCTGCCCCCCACTTCCTGGGGACCCTCTTTCCCCAGTCCTGTATGTGCCCCCACTCACATCTCTTCCCCACACAGACATGGATTGGTGTGAGGCAGGTTGAGATACCCTGTATGAGAGTTGGAGGTCAAGGTACACCCCATAGATGAAATCATACTGCACTGTGGGGTGAGTTGCAACATCCTGTGGGGTGCACCAGGTCCACATGGGTTGGCAATCCCCAAAACTTTTAGGGTTGGAAGGAACCTCTGAATATCATCCGGTCCAATCCCTCTGCCAAGGCAGGGTCATCTAGAGAATTTACACAGGAATGCTTCCAGTTGGGGTTTTGAAGGTCTGCAGACAGGGAGACTCCACAAATTCCTTGGGCAGCCTGCTCCTGTGCTCTGCCACCCTCAGTGTAAAGAAGTTCTTCCTCATGTTGAGGTGGAATTTTTTTCTTGTGTTTTAGTTTACAGCCATTGGTTCTTGTCCTGTCTCTGGGCACCACTGAAGGGTCTGGCACCATCCTCTGGACACTCACCTTTGAGATGCATTGGTGAGATCCCCTCTGAGTCTTCTCTAGACTCTGGCCCAGCTCCCTCAGTCTCTTTCCCTGGAGAGATGCTCCAGATCCCAGATCATCTTTGTGGCATCTGCTGGACCCTCTCCAGTAACTCCTTGTCTTTCTTGTGCTGGGGAGCCCAGAACTGGGACCACAGTACTGCATATGTGGCCTCACTATAGCTGACTAAAGGGGCAGGATCATCTCCTTCGACCTGCTGGTCACACACTTCCCAATGCACCCCAGGACACTATTGGCCCTCCTGGGCCCAAGTACACACCACCAGCTCATAGTCGACCAAGAATCCCAGGTCTTTCTCCATAGAGATGCTCTCTCACCTGATTCAACAGTGGCCTCGTGTTTTCCCTAATCTTCCTTTTGCTGCTGATGTACCTGTAGAAGCCTTTGTTATCCTTGTCAGATTCAATTCCAAGGGGACTTTGGCTTTCTTCACTGCATCCCTGAATACACTGAGAATGCTCCAATAATACTCCTGCATGTCCTGTACGTTTTTCCGCATGCCATAAATTTCTTCTTAAATTTCAGATTTACTAGAATCTTGTATGGGCTCCATCCATATTACAAGTGCCGTACAATGGGGTAACTCCACCCTCCCAACACAAACCCAACCCCACACAAACTGCTGCTGCTCAATGCTTTTTATTTGCTGACCAAGCTTGAGGGGCTATGGGGAGTTGGGCACATGGAAGTCTAAGTGGGACAGCTGCGAGTTCAGGTAGGATACTTGAGGATCCAGAGCTTCACTCTTCGTTGAGTCCCTTCTGATGGAGAAGAAAAAGGGGCTGTTTTGGGGCAGCCATGGGGTGGCCCATGAGGCACCTGTGGGCAGGAGAAAGTCCCACCTTGGCTCCAATGTCGCGGCTCTTGGCCCGCAGCTTGTTGACCTGGGACTCAGCGATGTCAGCACGCTCCTCTGCCTCATCCAGCTCATGCTGCACCTTCCGGAACTTGGCCAGGTTGGTGTTGGCCTGCTCCTCCTGAGGGGGCAGGGACACCAGTGAGGTTCCCATACAGCTCTGTCCCCACATGCTCTCCATATATCTGACTTTCTTATTGCTCCATCTGGCCCACAATAGAATCACCTTGTTCTTCAGGCATCCCGTTTTTGAACCACCCAAATCATCTACTTAATGATCCATCCATCCAATCTTTCACCCACATAAACTTCAAGCCTGCCTTCCTTCCTTCCTTCTTTCTTTCTTTCCTTCCTCTCTCC